>CAMTDV010000019.1:28640380-29223172 GCA_947069175.1 Scalesia atractyloides | reverse complement strand
TAGACCAGGCAACGTAGGTCATATATGTCTTTACGGACCATATTGAACTTTTAAATGAATCACAACATGAACAGTAGGTAAATATATGTCTCCATGGACCCCATTAGGGCCGAATAATAAGGATCACACGTGCAAGAGTAGGCTACGAAAATGTGAGAAAGGACTTCTAAAGGTTGGTTTGGGGAAGGGTGATTGCGGCAAAATTGTGGTTCGATAAGTTTTTATTTTTTGATTGGCACATGTGAGTCTAGATAATTAGTCTAGGTTGGTTTTTGGGGATTGATTTCCATTTGTTAGTTTGCTTGTTTTCTTTCATGGGGGTTTTCTCTCATGATTGAATAAAGCGTGGAATTCCCCTCACTAACCTATTTTAAGTAGGTATATATGTCATAATTGACAATGTAAGGCCTTAATGGATAACAACGGGCAATACTAGGCGATAAAGGTCATAATGAACCACATTAGGCTTTGATGGAACACAAGGGACACTAATAGGTCATAAATTTCTTAACGTACAATATTGAACCTTAATGGATCACAAACTCTTAACGCACCATATGGGCCTTAATGGACCACAATTGGCATCAGTAGGACATCTATGTCTTAATGACCGTATTCGATACTAATAGATTAGAACAGGCAATCGTAGGTCATATATGTCTTTACGGACCATATTGGACTTTAATGAATCACAACATGAACAGTAGGTAATATATGTCTCCATGGACCCCATTAGGCGATAATGGATCACAACGTGCAATAGTAGGCTACGGAAAATGTGAGAAGACTTCTAGGTGTTTGGGGAAGGGTGATTGCGGCAAAGATTGTGGTGCTGATTAGTTTATTTTGATTGGCATGGAGTCTAGATATTAGTCTAGTTGGTTTTGGGGTTTGATTTCCATTTGTTGTTTGTCTTGGTTTTCTTTCATGGGGTTTTCTCTCATGATTGAATAAGCGTGGATGTCCCCTCACTACCTATTTTATTTAGTTGTGTATATATAAAATCACTGGGGTAACCCTTTACCCAAAAAACGTGCAAAGTAGGTCATTTATATCTTGATGGACCATATCATGCGTTAATGGATCACAACACGCAATGGTAGGTCATATGAGTCTGAATGGAACTTCTTGGACCTCACAACTGGCTCATATAATACTTAGTGCATCATATTCGGCCTTAATAAATAGATCACATGTCACACCCCGACCCGCAGCGGAATAAAAGTCGGGGCATAATTGGGTTATCACCAAAGCTCATGATATTTACTATGATGTTTCATATTTATTAAATTCAAATTACAAACTTAAATATCCAAAAACAAAATTCATACAATTACAAAGGAAAATGAAACTATATATTTATTCCAAAGCATAAACTTGTTTATTCTTCTAGGCCATCCTAAGTGTTTCCTGTCTCGACTGGATCACCTGTATCATGTGTAAAACGGGGGAGAATTTGGGTCAACAAAAGTTGGCGAGTGAACCTTGATAAAACATTTTAACTAATTTCTCGTTTTATGTATTAAAGAAAATTCGTGCATTAATCACATGTGAGCAAACATATATATATAAACAATCACAAACCACTTTGAATGAGTATATGACATGAATGATGATGTATTTGAGATCAAGGCTCAATCAAACGGAGCCGATCTAATGAGGCTCCTGATGCTCAACCCGTATCCCACGGGGAACTGATGGGCCTAATGAAATGCGTGCACTGAAATGATAAATTCAATCTACATATAATTCACACAACAATCAATACACATTTGATCACGGAATGATGTATCCACAAGTGTTTAAATAAAATAAAAGAACAGTACGACACATGATACACCCCAAAACATGATTAAAACGGAGAATTGGTAGAGGTTCACTCACAGTGGATGCGTTTCTTGATGACGATGAATGCGCACGAATTTATGATTCAACCGACGAGGGAAAACTAAACTAAATAATAACGAAATGATTCGATAAATAAATAAATTTTATTTGAGATTATTATTTTTATTTAGTGCTCTTTAATGAGATTTTTAGATTTATTTTTGTGAGTTTAATGCAAATTTTTAACCTTCAAAATCTTTATTTTTTTAAGTGTTTTTAAATAATTTTTCAATTTAATAAAAAGAAAATAAGAAAACAAAAATTAAAAAAATAGGTTGACTTTGTCAGGTCTGACTGGGTCTGACCGGTCAGACAGCATGAATTCCAGGCGGCGAGTGAGGTTCGAACTCGGGACCTCTCGTATACGTGCACGCAGCTCTACCAACTGAGCTACGTGTCTAACCCGAAATATTCTCTGTTTTAATTATATATATATACTAACAGACATCGCTTTATTGAAGTTGGCGGTTACAGTCGCGATTCAAACAGAGGATATGCGAATCTTTATATAAGACTTAATTTTTTCAGTTTTAATCACAAATGCGTGTGTAGTGTAGTGGTGAAAGCTATTTGTGCATAAGTGGGAGACCCGGGTTCGAGACCCGGCTACCCCATTCTGTTTTATTATTTAATTTTATTATTATTATTTATTAATTATGGTTTTTAAACTCTAAATATTTATTAATTATGGTTTTTTTGAACTCTAAAATATTTATTAATTATGTATTATTTTAAATAACCGGTACAATAAATATGAAACGAACTTTTAACCGAATGTTTGATTATTAAACGAAGCGGGTTTTGAAACCCGTTTTTCGACGAATGTTACAGTATCCCCTACTTTTAGAAATTTCGTCCCGAAATTTAAGTAGTAGTGGTAACTGGAAAAAGATGTGGGTATTTTTCGCGCATTGAGTCTTCACGTTCCCAAGTAAACTCGGGTCCTCGTTTTGACTCCCAACGTGCCCTGACAATTGGAATACGACTTCGCCTCAAACGCTTCTCTCCAAAATCCATGATTTCTACTGGTCTTTCAACGAAGTGCATCGATTCATCGACTTGAATGTCTTCAAGAGGAATATGGAGGTTTTCATCGGCAAGACACTTTTTCAAGTTTGATACGTGGAATGTGGGATGAATTATGTTGAGCTCTTCTGGTAGGTCAAGCTTGTATGCTACAGGACCTACTCTTTCGAGTATCTTGAAAGGTCCTACGTAGCGTGGTGCTAGCTTGCCCTTCTGGCCAAAACGAACCACTCCCTTCCACGGTGATACTTTTAAAAGTACTTGATCACCAAGGTCAAACTCCAAGGGCTTTCGTCGTTTGTCAGTATAACTCATTTGACGACTTTGAGCTGCTAGAAGATTGTTTCGAATTTGAAGGATCTTGTCGGTTGTTTCTTGAATTAATTCTGGTCCGGTGATTTGCGCTTCCCCAATTTCGTGCCAACATACTAGAGATCGGCACTTACGACTATATAAAGCTTCGAAAGGAGCCATGCCAATACTTGAATGATAGCTATTGTTGTACGAAAATTCAACTAATGGTAGGTGAGCGTCCCAGTTCCCTTTGAAGTCTATGACACATGCTCGCAGCATGTCTTCAAGGGTTTGGATGGTGCGTTCAGATTGACCATCAGTTTGAGGATGAAAAGCGGTACTGAGGTCTAATCGTGTACCCAAAGCGGTTTGTACGGCTCGCCATGTTCGTGAAGTGAACGACCATCACGGTCTGAAATGATGCTTAATGGTACACCATGACGGCTTACGATCTCGCTGATGTAGATACGAGCTAACTTCCGTTCTTGAAGTCCTCGCGAATCGGAATGAAATGAGATGACTTTGTAAGACGATCGATTATTACCCATATGGTGTCATACCCACTGGAGGTGCGAGATAACCCGGTAATGAAATCCATGGTTATGTTTTCCCACTTCCATACAGGTATTTCGGGTTGGACTAGAAGTCCTGAAGGTCTTTGATGTTCAGCTTTTACTTTGGAACAGGTAAGGCACTTGGAAACAAAAACAGCGATATCCTTTTTCATGCCAGGCCACCAGTAGGTGTATCGTAGGTCTTGATACATCTTGTCGGCTCCTGGGTGTACAGAGTATCGTGTTTTGTGCGCGCCTCATTCATGAGGAAATCACGAAGGTTATCACGATCAGGAATCCATATGCGGTTTAAATAGTATAGAATACCGTCGGATTTGGTTTCGATTTTGAGTTCAGCTCCACATGACAGCTCATCGCGTACGTCATTTTCTGTTACAGAAACATGTTGAGCTGCCCGGATTCGATCTTTGATGTCGGTTATGATTTGCGAACATAGAAGACGAATGGAGTTCGCATAACCTTTTCGACTGAACGCATCGGCCACCACGTTTGCCTTGCCAGGATGATACCGAATTTCACAGTCGTAGTCGTTGAGAAGTTCGACCCATCTTCGTTGCCTCATATTCAACTCTTTCTGGTTGAAGATGTGTTGGAGACTTTTGTGGTCAGTGTATATTTCACACTTGGTACCGTAGAGGTAATGTCTCCATATCTTGAGAGCGAACACAACGGCTCCAAGTTCCAGGTCGTGGGTTGTGTAATTCTTCTCGTGAACCTTGAGTTGTCTAGAGGCATAGGCTATCACTTTTCCTCTTTGCATCAAAACACAGCCTAGCCCTTGCCCTGATGCGTCGCAATATACCACAAAGTCATCGCAACCCTCAAGGAGTGTGAGGATAGGTGCGTCACAAAGTTTTTGCTTTAGAGTTTGGAAAGCCTCCTCTTGCTTAGGTCCCCATATGAAGGGTTTTCCTTTATGAGTGAAGGCCGTGAGTGGTACAGCAATACGGGAAAAATTGGCAATGAAGCGTCGATAGTAACCAGCCAAACCAAGAAATGACCTAACTTCGGTAGGGGTACGTGGCGCTTGCCATTCCTGTACTGCCTTGATTTTTGAAGGATCGACATGAATTCCCTTGTCATTGACGACATGTCCAAGGAATTGTACTTCTCCTAACCAGAATTCGCATTTTGAGAACTTAGTGTAAAGCTTTTCAGTCCTTAAGAGTGTAAGGATGAGTCGAAGGTGTCGCTCATGATCGGATTTAGACTTGGAGTAAATAAGGATGTCGTCGATGAAGACTATGATGAAACGGTCAAGGTAGGGTTTGCATACCCTATTCATTAAATCCATGAAGACAGCGGGGGCGTTGGTTAAACCGAAAGGCATGACCATGAATTCGTAATGACCATAACGAGTCTGGAAGGCGGTTTTTGGGATATCTTCTTCGTGCACTCTGAGCTGATGATAACCAGAACGAAGGTCGATTTTTGAAAAGCAGGTGGCTCCTTGAAGTTGGTCTAGGAGGTCATCAATGCGAGGCAGTGGATAGCGATTTTTAACCGTTAACTTGTTGAGTTCTCTATAATCGATGCACATGCGAAACGTTCCATCTTTCTTCTTCACAAAAAGAACAGGTGCACCCCAGGGCGATGAGCTAGGACGTATGAATCCTTTGTCAGTCAGCTCTTGCAGTTGACTGGCCAGCTCTTGCATTTCGGATGGGGCTAACCTATAAGGAGATTATGCGACTGGTGTAGCGCTAGGTACAAGATCGATGCGAAATTCGACTTCTCTCATCGGAGGAAGTCCTGAAATGTTGTCGGGAAAGACTTGTGGGAATTCCTTCACAATTGGGATATCTTCGAGTTTCCTCTCCTTGTTTCCCTTTTTGACGACGTGAGTTAGGAATGCGACATAGCTCTTGCGGAGATATCTTCGGGCTTGAAGGCAGGACATTAATTTGAGTCCTTTAGAAGGGGTTTCCCTAAAAATACGTAGTGTCTGACCGTCTGCAAGAGGAATGCGAATGAACTTTTCGTGGCACACACTTCAGCATGATGCTGGCTGAGCCAGTCCATACCGATTATAACATCGAAACTTCCCAACTTCATAGGAATAAGGTCAATTGGAAAATCGTGATCGTTTAGGGTGAGAGTACAATTGCGTATAATAGAATTTAATGAAACGGGTTTTCCGTCAGCAACTTCCACCGTTAGAGATTCGATGAGATTAACATGACGTTGGTTGAGGATAGGTTCAAATTCTATGGACACAAAGCTCTTATCCGCACCAGTATCGAATAATATGGATGCAAACTACCATTGATGAGAAACGTATCGTTGACCACGTTGTTGTCAGCCCTGGCTTGGTTGGCATTGATATTGAAAGCTCTCCCTCTGGCAGGTGGGGGAGCTTGGTTAGCTTGGTTTACCGGGTTTGCGTGAGCTTGGGCATGGATGATGTTCACTAGGCGTGGACATGTGTTCCTGAAGTGGTTTGGGTCCCCACAGTTGAAACAAGCTCGCATGGGTTGCATCATGGGGTAGTTGGGTTGGTAGTAAGGGTGGGCTGCGTGTTGTGAAGGTGGTAGAAGTAAGGGTTGTTGGGTTTGGCCCACTATCTGATTTTGGGTTTGGGTTGGAGGTTGATTACGATTCATTCGTTGAAGGGTACGGCAGGTTTGGATGGTGTGACCCGCACGGCCACAACCTGTGCAATGTTGGCAGGGATTTTCGGGAGGGTGATGGTATTGACAGCGGTTGCATTTTGGGTGTGGGCCAGTATATGGCTTTTTGAATGGTGCAGCTGGAGGAGCAATTTGGGTGATTGGTGCAACAGTGATAGGAGGGTTGGTTTGAGGGACAGCAAAATTCTTGCCATTTCGCTTCCTCTTACCAGCAAACTTCGAGGATGAGACTGGGTGGTTTGGAGTTGGGGTCTCAATGGGTGCTTTCTTCTTCTCATCTTTGAACTTGCCGTTTCGAATGCGATTTTCAGTGAGTTCTGTAGCTAACTCCATTGCGGCTTCAAGTGTTGCAGGCGATGTGCTTAAAACCGAATCTTGAATTTTCGAGGGGAGGCCTCGAATGTAATGTTCAACTAAGCGGTACAAGGGGGTGAACAAATTTGGGATCATCTGGTTCAACTCGAGAAATCTCTTATTATATCAAGTGTGGTCTCCTTCCTTTTGTTTCAGCGCGTTGAATTCGTCTTCCAGCTTTTTGATTTCGCTTCTTGGACAGAAGCGTCTTGTCATGAGTTCCCTTAACTCTTCCCATGTTAAGGCCATGGCATCTTCAACTCCCCGCTTACCCTTTTCCGTGTTCCACCAGGGAAGGGCTACCCCAAACAGTCTTCCAGTTGCGTAACGTACCTTACGGTCCTTGGGACAATCGCAATTGAGGAAAGTGTTTTCCATTTCTTCAAACCAGTGAAGGAGGGCGGTAACACCTTCGGTCCCTTCATATTTTGGGGGATCGCAGGATTTGAAGTGTTTGTAGGTGCACTTGGTGGTTTTGGAAGGAGGGTTGGCGACGCTCTGGTCTTCTTGGTTGGGAGGGTTGATGGGATTAGCGGTGAGAGCTTGTTGAACTTGAAGCACGATGTCAGGAAGCACTGCGGCCATTTGTTTAGCAATTTGTGTGACCAAGCGTTCGCTCGACTTCCCTGACTTCCTACCTCCATGTAGTTGCCTAGCTGACATCTACAGGAATGAAGATTGTGAGTTTAAGAATTTTCTAGGTGTCATGTGTCGTAAAAAGAATGAAAATCAACATAACTGACAATAATTTAACTACATCCACAGGATGTCTTGGGTTTGCTCATGTTTGGGCCTCCAAATGTCCCCCATACCATTGTCTATGTAGTCATGTGGGCCCCCATGACTATTGGGCTTGGTAGGATTCACATTGGTGCCGGCGGGTTAACACTCGCACCACCCGAATGAAAATCGTAAAATATGATTGCGAGATGTATGGTAGGAGGGTGTCCAGGTGTAGACACAATGACAACTCAAAGTGGGGTTAGCTCACACGACGTTTGGTATAGCATGCTTTGGCCTAACAGGTCCTTCGTACTCTCATCGTTAGTCCCAAGGTAGGCAAACTGGTCCTTTATTTTGGATTTATACGAATGCCAAGCCTAGACAGGACGTTCCGACTACCGGTACTCGTACCCTTCCAGTTACTACATGCCCGTCATGAGAACTCACTTTAATGTGATTTGAAAAATACAAAAATCATTGCAAAAATCATGGGAATCGTGAGGTGTGTGCTCTCATAGATATGATATGTTATGATGATATGATTTATGATGAGCATTGCATAATAACATGTATTTGTGAGCGTGCTTGCATAACATCGGGTGTGAAAATAAACATGAAACATATAAACATCATGAATTTTGCATGTAATGCATAAACAATTAAAATTTAATCAACAATAGAATAGGCTCTAAGGGTCTAATAACCTATCCTATATCCCTATAGTCACAAGCTCTGATACCAATCTGTCACACCCCGACCCGCAGCGGAATAAAAGTCGAGGCATAATTGGGTTATCACCAAAGCTCATGATATTTACTAAGTTGTTTCATATTTATTAAATTCAAATTACAAACTTAAATATCCAAAAACAAAATTCATACAATTACAAAGGAAAATGAAACTATATATATATTCCAAAGCATAAACTTGTTTATTCTTCTAGGCCATCCTAAGTGTTTCCTGTCTCGGCTAGATCACCTATATCATGTGTAAAATGGGGGAGAATTTGGGTCAACAAAAGTTGGCGAGTGAACCTTGATAAAACATTTTAACTAATTTCTCGTTTTATGTATTAAAGAAAATCCGTGCATTAATCACATGTGAGCAAACATATATATATAAACAATCACAAACCACTTTGAATGAGTATATGACATGAATGATGATGTATTTGAGATCAAGGCTCAATCAAACGGAGCCGATCTAATGAGGCTCCTGATGCTCAACCCGTATCCCACGGGGAACTGATGGGCCTAATGAAATGCGTGCACTGAAATGATAAATTCAATCTACATATAATTCACACAACAATCAATACACATTTGATCACGGAATGATGTATGCACAAGTGTTTAAATAAAATAAAAGAACAGTACGACACATGATACACCCCAAAACATGATTAAAACGGGGAATTGGTAGAGGTTCACTCACAGTGGATGCGTTTCTTGATGACGATGAATGCGCACGAATTTATGATTCAACCGACAAGGGAAAACTAACCTAAATAATAACGAAATGATTCGATAAATAAATAAATTTTATTTGAGATTATTATTTTTATTTAGTGCTCTTTAATGAGATTTTTAGATTTATTTTTGTGAGTTTAATGCAAATTTTTAACCTTCAAAATCTTTATTTTTAAGTGTTTTTGAATAATTTTTCAATTTAATAAAAAGAAAATAAGAAAACAAAAATTAAAAAAATGGGTTGACTTTGTCAGGTCTGACCGGTCAGACAGCATGAATTCCAGGCGGCGAGTGAGGTTCGAACTCGGGACCTCTCGTATACGTGCACGCAGCTCTACCAACTAAGCTACGTGTCTAACCCGAAATATTCTCTATTTTAATTATATATATATACTAACTAACTTTAACCTTATTTAGTTTTTATTAAAAATGATTTAATATGGCCGAAACCGGTTACAGAACCCGGAATCGAACTCGGGACCTTCGGTTCGAGTGCACATAGCCCAACCAGTTGGGCTATGTGTCTAATCTGTATAAACACTGGATCATATTAATTATATATATATGCTGTGAATTGATCTGAATAAGTTTAAAAATGTTGGTTTTATTTCAGAAAGTCGGAAACATGTGTGATTCGAACCGGGGACGTGTGTTTTGTATTTGCACACAGTCCACCGCTGGACTGTGTGTCTAACCCGGTTAAATACCCGATTTTAATTACATTAGTATACAACTTAGGCTTCGTCTTCTTCACTAAGAAAAAAACACAGAACAGTGAACCCGACTGTTTTGCTTAATCGACCAACAAACTTATACTAGATTGAAATAAAATAGAAAAAAAAAGATTAAGTAACATGATATACCAAAATAGAGAGTTTTCTTCGGATTTCCGGCAAGTTTTCGTCGACCCTGATTTGCGATTTCTGGCTGGCGCAGCTGCTTTCCGGCGGTCAAGACTTTGATCAGAGGGAATTATCGTGAGTTTTCGAAAAGATTGAGCGAGTCTTTCATCGGTATTTATAGTGAATCCCAATCATAGGATTTTCGTTTCGAAGCTTGATTTACGTTTTGATGATTTCAACTTTGAACGGTTTGGAGTTTAATTTCAGTTTTGATTTCGAAATCGTAAATGTTTTCCGTTCTAAAACAAACATCGCTTTATTGAAGTTGGCGGTTACAGTCGCGATTCAAACAGAGGATATGCGAATCTTTATATAAGACTTAATTGTTTTCAGTTTTAATCACAAATGTGTGTGTAGTGTAGTGGTGAAAGCTATGTCTGTATAAGTGGGAGACCCGGGTTCGAGACCCGGCTACCCGTTCTGTTTTATTATTTAATTTTATTATTATTATTATTTATTAATTATGGTTTTTAAACTCTAAATATTTATTAATTATGGTTTTTTTAAACTCTAAAATATTTATTAATTATGTATTATTTTAAATTACCGGCACAATAAATACGCAACGAACTTTTAACCGAATGTTTGATTATTAAACGAAGCGGGTTTTGAAACCCGTTTTTCGACGAATGTTACATCACAAGTGGCAATCGTAGGTCATAATTTCTTCATAGTCCATATAAGGCCTTAATGGATCATAAAGGGTAATACAGGTTATATACGTAATAATGGACCATATTGCGCTTTGATGTATCACAACTGCATTGGTAGGTTCATAAACGTCTTAAAGAACTATATTGGGCCTTAATGAATCACAGAAAGAATAGTAGGCATATAGGACTTAAAGGACCATATTGGGACTTAATGAATTAAAACGGGCAATTCTAGCTCATATATATCTTAACGAACCATATTGGACCTTAATGAATAGAATCGAGTAATAGAAGGTCATATATGTCTTAATGGACTATATCGGGCATTAATAGATCACAACGGGCAATCGTAGGTCATATATTTTTTCATGGACTTTTTCAGACGTTAATGGATCAAAACAAGCAATTGTATGTCATAAATGTTTTGACGGAATTCATTGGGGCTTAATGAATCACAACGGGCAAAAGTAGGTATATTTATCTTAATTGACTACGTAAGGCCTTAATGAATCACAAGGGCAATCGTAGGTATATATGTCTTAATTGACCATGTAAGGCCTTAATGGATCACAATGGGCAATAATAAGCGATAAATGTCATAATGAACCACATTAGGCTTTAATGGATCACAAGGGGAACTAATAGGTTAGATATTTCTTAACGTACAATATTGGGCCTTAATGGATCACAAACTCTTAACGTACCATATGGGCCTTACTGGACCACAATTGGCATTAGTAGGCCAACTATGTCTTAATGGCCGTATTCGATACTAATAGATTAGAACAAGCAATCGTAGGTCATATAAGTCTTTACTACCATATTAGGCTTTAATGAATCACAACTTGAATAATAGGTAATATATGTCTCCATAGACCCCATTAGGCGATAATGGATCATAATGTGCAATAGTTGGTCATTTATGTTTTTATGGACCATATTATGCGTTAACAGATCACAATGCGCAATGGTAGGTCATATGAGTCTTAGTGGATCTTCTTGGACTTCACAACTGGCTCATATAATACTTAGCGCACATATTTGGCCTTAATAAATAGATCACAAGTGGCAATCGCAGGTTATATATTACTTTATGGACCATATCGGGCTTTAATGAATCACAATGGGTAATACCGGTTTTATATGTCATAACGGACCATATTGGGCTTTGATGTATCATAACTACAATAGTAGGTTCATAAACGTTTTAAAGAACTATATTGGGCCATAATCAATCACAACAAGAATAGTAGGTCATATAGGACTTAACGGACTATATTGGGCCTTAAAAAATTAAAACCGGCAATTGTCGGTCATATATATCTTAACGAACCATATTGTGCCTTAATGAATAAAATCGAGCAATAGAAGCTCATATATGTCTTAATGGACTATTGGACATTAATAGATAACTACGGATCGTAGGTCATATATTTTTTCATGGACTTTATCGGACGTTAATGGATCAAAACAAGCAATAGTAGGTCATAAATATTTTGACGGAATACATTGGGCCTTAATGAATCATAACGGGCAATAGTAGGTATATATGTCTTAATTGACTACGTAAGGCCATAATGAATCACAAAGGGCAATCGTAGGTATATAGGTCTTAATTGACCATGTAAGGCCTTAATGGATCACGTGTAATAATAGGTGATAAATGGCCTAATGAACCACATTAGGCTTTATTGGATCACAAGGGAACTAATAGGTCATATAGTTCTTAACTCACAATATTGGGCCTTAATCACAAACTCTTAACGTACCATATGGGCCCTAATGGATGGCATTAGTAGGCCATCTGTGTCTTAAAGACTATATTCGATACTAATAGATTAGAAAAGGCAATCGTAGGTCATATAAGTCTTTACGGACCATATTAGGCTTTAATGAATCACAACATGAACAGTAGGTAATATATGTCTCCATCGACCCCATTACGCGACAATGGATCACATCCTGCAATAGTAGGTCATTTATGTCTTGATGGACCATATTATGCGTTAATGGATCACAACGCGCAACGGTAGGTCATATGAGTCTGAATGGAACTTCTTGGACCTCATAACTGGCTCATATAATACGTAGCGCACCATATTCGGCCTTAATAAATAGATCACCAGTGGCAATCATAGGTCATATATTACTTCATGGACCATATCGGGCCTTAATGAATCCCAATGGGTAATACTGGTTATATATGTCATAACGAACCATATTGTGCTTTAATGTATCACAACTGCAATAGTAGGTTCATAAACGTCTTAAAGAACTATATTGGGACTTAAGTATGTCATATAGGACTTAACGCACCATATTGTGCCTTAATGAATTAAAACGGGCATTTCAAGCTCATATATATCTTAACGAACCATATTAGGCCTTAATAAATAAAATCGATTAATAGGTCATATATGTCTTAATGGACTATATTGGGCATTAATAGATCACAATGGGCAATCATCGGTCATATATTTCTTCTTGGACTTATCGGGCGTTAATGGATCAAAACGAGCAATAGAAGGTCATAAATGTTTTGACGGAATACATTGGGCCTTAATGAATCATAACGGGCAATAGTAGGTTTATATGTCTTAATTGATTACGTAAGGCCTTCATGAATCACAAAGGGCAATTGATCGGTTATGCCACTAGTCACTTGGTCAATTTTCCATTTTTCAAAGACAATTAGTATCCCTTTCGGGAATCCTAACATAACAACTCTTTGGAAAGTTAAAAGTTAAAACGATAAACACACTTTAACCACCTAAAGTTGTTCTTTAACGCCCTATTGATTAATGTTTATGAAAATCCCTTAAAAATAAGTTAGTCATCCGTTAAGAGTTTTCTAACCTCACTTAATCAAGGAAAGTTACACCGATAAACACAACGAAACCACGAGACAAGCATGACCTAGATTAAGTCACAACTGAGTCGATTATACAAATCTTACACATAAATCTACTAAGGAAGCAATTTTGGCCGAAACTACTAACTAAGCTTATGATTTATGCTAAGAATTTATAACGACACCATCTAACCTGTTAAGGTCCTTACGTGACGGAAAGTATTCTTGATTAATATTAATTACCCCTTATTAACGCAATACCCATTTCTAGTCTCATGGGGTGAACATTTTTAACTAAGCTAAAAGTGCACTAATACAAGATTAATTAAGCTTCTTCTTTCAAATATCCTAACTAACCATGAACTAATCATCCAAGACAATTAACTATAACCAAGAATCCAATATCAATAACAAGCTTGCAAAGAAATCATCAAGGATTAATCATAAAAAGTTGTTAAGTGTCATTGCAAACATGATTAACATCTAATGGTTGTTTAACAAGCAAGGAATTAAAAGTATTTTTGCCATGAGGCTACAATATTACATAAACAACAATCTAAAAGCTTGAAATATAATCAAAATTATGGAAAGATTCAAGAATCAAACCATAGACAAGCTAAAGATTGAAGAACCGGATGATAACGGAGCTTCTAGGCACAATGGGGGCTTGAATCGGAGCAAAACATGTTGTTACCGGAGCCCAAAAATCGCCAGAAAACGCTCCCAAAAAGTCCAGTCCGCGATCAGTGAGTTCTGCCCTGTTTTTATAACAATTTGGGTCTCGCACGGCCGTGCACTTTATCCGCACGGCTGTGCACTATTAGCCCAATTTGGTGACGTCATCTTATCCGGATAAGTTTTTGAAAACGGCACAGCCATGCCAAGATTGGCACGGCCGTGCGTGTCCGAGATGAGCTGGCGCTGGGGATCGCACTAGCAGTGCACACGAGGAAAACAACTCCGCACGGTCGTGCCAGCCATCCGCACGGTGCGCGCCTTGAATAAAGCTTGCACCAGGGTTTGCACGCTCGGTGCAGCCCTTCTGATCTGGGTTGGCACAGCCGTGCCAATCCTCTGCACGGTCGTGCACTATCTGAATCTTCACAGAAAGTTTGCCACTTCGCTGTTTCGCCTGGAAAATCCTTGTTTTCTGCATCTTCTTGTCCGGCACGCTGTTTAAGGCCTGTAAATGAAAACATACGTGATTAAGTATCTAATTATTGATCTTTACGGCCAAAAACGTGTAAAAAGGGGATAAACGAGGGACTAATTTATGTGTATTTTAACAAATATCAACAATGTAATCAATGTTTAATATTCAATAAACCCTACTTTTAATTACCACGTGTTGTTGAAGCAATCTGTTAACGTGACCCCCCAACGTTTCCGCCGCGGTTTGTTGTTTTACGCAGTCGGGGTGTTAGATACTCTCCCGCGTGTCGCGGAAGATTTCCAGGATTCTGGCGCCTGAGAGGTCCAAGGTTTTTTTTCGTTTCGGGTTTCGTCGTGCGTGTCCGAGGTTGCGATTTGTAAGGTGTATTTGGGGATATGTTACGATAACTTGGATATTATTCCGAAAATGTTGTGAATATCATTTTGACTGATCACAGGTAAATAAAATACGTAAACGATTGAAAGTGTTCATAGGTTGAAATGCTACAAATGTTACAAAAACAATATTCCGAATTTCATTTGTTTTCGCCCACTTTCCATATTTAGACGAAACGCGTAAACAATTCATTAAATCAAGTATCTGGTCGTTTTTGTCAACAGTTTCTGTATTTCTCAGGTTCCAAACTCAGTTTTATTGATAAAGGGATTTGATTTTCCTCGAAAAAATCATTATGAGTTTCGTTTGTTTTCGCGCACGTTCCATATTTAGACGAAACGCATAAATAATTGATTAAATAAAATATATGGTCGTTTTTGTCAGTAGTTGCTGTATTTCTCAAGTTCCAAACTCAGTTTTATTGATAAAAGGATTCTATTTGCCATGAAAAATTCATTCAAGTTTTGTTTGTTTTCGCCCACTTTCCATATTTAGAAGAAACACGTAAATAATTCATTAAATCAAATATCTAGTCGTTTTTGTCAGCAGTTTCTGCATTTCTCTGCTTCCAAACTCAGTTTTATTGATACAGGGATTCGATTTTTATTATCATTCGGAGTTTCGTTAGTTTTCGCCCACTTTCCGTATTTTGATGAAAACGCCTTAATAGTTGATTATATGAATATCTTGTCGTTTATGTCAGATGTTTCTGTATTTATTAGCTTCCGAACACAGATTTGATGATACAGTGATTCGATTTTTCACGAAAAATTCATTTCAAGTTTCGTTAAATTTTGTCCACTTTTCATATTTAGACGAAAACTTGTGAATAATTGATTAAATGAAATATCTTGTCGTTTTTGACAGCAGTTTCTGTATTTCTCATCTTCCAAACTCAATTTTATTGATAAAGGGATTCGATTTTGAATGAAAACTTTATTTCGAATTTCGTTTGTTTTCGCCCACTTTCCATATTTAGACGAAAAGCGTAAATAATTCATTAAATCAAATATCTGGTCGTTTTTGTTAGCAGTTTCTGTATTTCTCAGGTTCCAAACTTCGTTTTATTGATAACGGATTTGCTTTTTCATGAAAAATTCATTCCAAGTTTCGTTAGTTTTCGCCCACTTTCTTTTTTTAGACGAAAACGCGTTAATAGCTGATTAAATAAATATCTAGTCGTTTATTTCAGAAGTTTCTGTATTTATCAGCTTCCAAACACAGATTTATTGGTATATTGATTTGGTTTTTCATGAGATGATTGGACGAGATTGAGACCGTTGTAGAGATTAGCGGATGTGGTGAAGTATGTTGCATAATCATTCAAAGGTGATGCCTTAATATGGTGGAAGTCTATGATTCAATCATTTGGGAAAGTTCATTTGTACAATTTGAGCTGGGAGAAATTTGTTGAGCTGATAAAGGAAACTTAATGTCCACCTCACGTGGTGGAAAAGATCGAAACAGACTTTCTCGGATTGCAAATGAAGAATTTAGAGTGCAGAAAGTATGTGTCTAATTACAACTCCTTGTCAAGATTGGAACCTTACCTGATTACCCCTGAACCCAAATGCATCGCGCGTTTTATTGGTGGATTGGAACCAGAGATCAAGGGGAATGTCAGGGCTTCGAGGCCCGAAACTTTCAGATCTGCAGCAGAACTAGCTTTGACACTTACTCAGGACTTGAAGAGGCAGCTGTCCATCAAGTTTGAAGCGGAGGGGAAGAGAAAAAGAGATGATGACTGGAATCACCAGTCGAACAAAAATCGAAGGTTTGGGTCGAATCGGTTTCAGCAAAAGTCGGATGATAGGCCAAAATGCAAGAAGTGCAACCGACGACATTTTGGATCATGTCGGGATGACTCTCAATACAAACCCTGTGGTATCTGTAAGAAGATGGGGCACAAGGCCCTAAATTGTAAAGATTTGAAGGAAGCCACTTGCTACAATTATGGTGAGAAGGGGCACATCAAACCCAACTTCCCTAAGTACAAGAAAGATGACGCTGTTAAGGACGATGGGTCGAAGAAGGGAAAGGCTCGTGCTTTCCAGATGAAAGCTTAGGAAGCTGTGAATGACGACAAAGTGATTACAAGTACGTTCCTTATTAATGATATTTATGCTAGAGTTCTCTTTGATTCAGGAGCTGATAAATCATTTGTAGATCATAAGTTTAGTGCCTTATTAAACTTTCCTATAAGAACTCTTGACGTAACCTATGACGTAGAACTCGCCGATGGAACGATTGAGACCACTTCTACGATTCTAGATGAATGCTCCATATCATCAAGAATCATTCCATTCCTGTTTCACTTCTGCCAATGAAATTGGCGGGATTCGATGTAGTTCTTGGTATGGATTGGTTGTCTAGTAACCAAGCCCATATAGCCTGTAACAAGAAACTCATCGAGATCAAAACCCCAAATGGAGATACACTCACTATACAAGGAGATCGATATTATGGGTTGTCGGAAAAAGTATCGTTACTCAAAGCATCGAAGTGTTTGAAAAAAGGTTGTGTCTCTATATGGCACAAGTGACCATTAACGAGCCAAACCAAAGAGTGAAGACCTGCCCGTTATCTCTGAATTTATAGATGTTTTCCCCGAAGACTTTTCTGGTCTGCCTCTAGACAGATAGGTAGAGTTCAATATCGATATCATACCAGGAGCCGCTCCTGTTGCAAAAGCTCCATACCGATTGGCACCTACAGAAATTAAGGAATTGCGAACCCAGCTGGATGAATTACTGGAAAAGGGTTTTATTCAACCTAGTTCCTCACCTTGGGGAGCTCCAATCTTGTTTGTAAAGAAGAAGGATGGATCGATGCGGATGTGCATTGACTACCGTGAACTAAACAAGTTAACCATCAAGAATCGCTATCCATTACCCAGGATCGATGATTTATTTGATCAACTTCAAGGAGCAAGCTATTTTTCCAAGATCGATTTAAGGTCGGGATACCACCAACTTAAGGAATGGACACTATGAGTTTTTAGTAATGCCTTTCGGGCTCACGAATGCACCTGCGGCATTTATGGATTTGATGAATAGGGTTTGCAAACCGTACTTGGATAAGTTTGTCATTGTCTTCATAGACGACATTCTTACCTATTCTCGTAGTGGGGCTGACCACTGTGACACTCGTGCCATTTCAACCATCATACAATTCTGAACAAATTCAAATCCAATGAAATCTTGAGTTTCATTCTCGGGAATTGTATAATTACATGTGACATTCATACGTTTTAGTCCATGTACAATCTCAACCCCTCAAATCCTTTCTGGAAGTTATACGTAAACTGTTATGAAAACGTAATCAGTTTAACATGACGTACGCTCCGGAACAATGACATAATCTAAACATACCCTAAATATCCTTTACATAACTTAGAAATAAGTTTTGAAGGGTTTAGTATGGCAAAAACTAGTTTATTCAAGCTTAGGGGCTATTTTGCAAATTCTGCGAAACTATGCCGATTCGCGTATATCGTTATCCGGAACATGTTCCAAAAATTTTTGTAATCATTAAAATCTTGTATTTTAGTGATAGGAATGCAAAACTACCTTTCGTTACGCAATCACGGTCGTTTTCGCGTTAATTAAAGCGTTCGTCGTAATTAAGCGAAAAACGAAACCGTACAACCGAATGAACCGACATCCACGATATTTTTGGGCATAATTCAAGTCCCCTATGCTTTAACATCCTTATAAATCCTAAACTTTAGGTTAACGGGGGTTAAAGGCGTCCAAAAACACCTTAAAACAAGTGCAGGGGCCTGTTCTGCCACTTTTGAAACTTGTGAAGTGGGATCAGCCTAGCCCGAGCGCAGGTTACGGTTCCCAGACTGTAACTTGCGGTTGGGGCTGCCAGCTATGTAATTTTTTATTGATGGCCTCTCCAAGCTTCCAAAACCCATCAATTCGAAACCATGGGCTTCTAGACAGTTATGACACATGTTAGGACACTTGTTATCATCTCTTGAAGCCTCCTAACACTTGGAATGATTATGTGCATCATCCACAAGTGTAAACAGGCCTTCAAACTCACCTCACAATTTGCTCATTTCTTTCCTTTCTCTCTATAACTCTAAGTGGAGAACTCCCACCTTGTTGGAGGTCTCCCAACTGAGTTTTCTAAGTCGTTTTCTTCATCCTTTGCTACCTTGAGCACAAGTAAGTGTTCTAAGTTAGCCTTGTTCATTCATTTTAGCTAATTCAAGCTAAAAGTCAAACAGTGTTTGACTTTCAGCTTGACCATTAATTGGTCAAAGAAAAGTCCAATTGGACTTTGCAACATGATCGTAATCACGATGGTTATGATCCATAGCGATCATGCCTACTGATTACCCCAGTCTCCTGGTCGAAGTGACGAGTCAAAGTTTCAGTCAAAAATGCGAAAAGTGCGCATTATACGACGGAACTATTTCGGGTATCAAAACACCTCGTTTTGATACCAAATCAGTTTTATAAACCTTGTTAGACATGTTTGACATGTCTAACTCGACACTTTTAGTTTAGTGCTTGTTTAGGGTCGTAAGTCGAGCGGTCTTGACCACCGCTTTGACTTTCGAATCTGACCCGTTTGGTCGATCTTAGGATATGACCAAACTCATATTAATGACCATAGTTGTATACGGAATAACCCTCTGAGGTTATACCTTATGGTTACGTCGTTTGGTTAGTGTTTCGTTAAGTCGCTAGTTATGCCTTTATAAATGACCAAAATGCCCTTTTTGTGTATAAATCAACTTTAAACATATGTGACCAATGTTCTGACATATAAACTGATGTTGCAACTATATTAAACTTGTTTTGGCATATTGGGACTTATCATAACACATATCTAACCATCCGAACACGTATTTACGTAAATGATCCGTTAAGTAGCATAAACTACCTTAACGAGTCATAACGGGTCAAAAGCACTTAGGAATCTTTCAAAATCATAATGTTAACTTTATTAAACCATTTCATATGAGTTCCAACACTCATTTGGTTTATAAGGTTTCATTCTATCCGAATCTTCCGATTAAAGTCCCGATATTTACATAGTTATCCGATTCTAGGACACGTTTGACTTCTCGGACATTTGAGCTTGTTTAATCTTTGATTCAAAGGATATTTTGCAACCCCAAGTAAGTACATAGTCCCCTCTTTTACGTTTTCAAATATTTTGCGGTGATTCATATGTGCCTATTCACTATTTTCACGTTTTTTAATGCTATATGATTTCTTATACATAGTACATATCCGATAACAATTTGAAACTGCTATCTATGGCTTAAATACGATTTTCAAAGTTTGTGAGACTATTGTTGGTGCGTAATTCTTTTATACATTCATTAACAATGATCAAGCCAATTGGTAGTACGATATAGCGCTATAGGATTTGACACCCCATTCATGTTGTATGGAATGTCAAAAATCAAGTTTAAACCAAATAGATTTTGCCTTCGTGGTAAATCTATAGTCACCAAAATATAGTTTGATATACTTAGGTTTGAATGTATTGCTAAACGACCACAATGTATGTTTTACAAAGGTTTTCTAACTAAGCCATAAAAACTTATCTTTTATTGAATTCCCTAAACCAAAGTATATTTTGATATACTACCAAATCACAATTAAGTATATTTAGATATACTTCCAAATCATAGTTTGATATGCTATCAATGTGATACTATTTACCAAAGTATAGTTTGAAATACTGCCGAATCTCTTGTTTTTAAACAAAAGTATATATTAATATACTATCGATACACTTATTGTTTACCAAAGTATATTTTGATGTACTACCGATTCACTTGTTCTCAAACCAAAGTACATTTTATATACTACCAAATCTAGCTTTTCAAAAGTATATTTTAATATAGTAGTAATTCAACTAATTTCAAAACTAAGGTATATAGTTTGATATACTATCTATATTGTTATTTCAAAACCAAAGTATATCTCGTATATACTACAAACTCTTTTTATCAAAAAGGCATGGTATATTAAATATTAAACTTTTTCCGAGGATTCATGGCTATTTTTGAAAATATATGTTCTCTTCTTAAAAATCCTAAGCCATGAATCTGAATAAAAAAACCTATGTTACTCACAGGCATTTTTGTGCTGACGTACCTATTTTCACATATGTTTCAGGTTTATTTACATGATGATGTCGCTGCATGTTATATATAGGATGGACTCGGGTCTTAGCGACTTTAAAATTTGAAAGACAATTAATTGTATTTCATTTCTGATATTCCAAGACAATGTAATTCGATAATTCAATAAAACAAAACTTTAATTATCACGTGTTGTTGGAACAATCTGTTAACGTGACTCTCCAAGTGTTTCCGTCATGTGTTGTTTGACGTGATTTGGGGTGTTACAGATAGGTATCAGAGCACTAGTTATACGGAATTAGGTTATTAGTGATGCTTTGACCTAGTCTATAACCTTCCTAGGACCCTAACTTAAGTAAACTTGCGTTTAGATTCTTAATACACTACCATCACCTATCCTTAGGAGATTACCAAAAAACAAAGCATAATACATCTTTTGAAGTCAAAATTTTTCCAAAACTTCACAAGAAATCATCTATCCTTAGATGATTTGTTTTTATGCTTTAAGCCTTCAAAGTTTTCAAAATCCCATCAATGTTTGGGCTTTAATAATGTGAACACATGCAATCCGGAAGGGTGGATGCCTGTACCCTAAGTTTTCTGTCTAAGGCTAGAGTGTTCGTACAAACCCGCATTATCGGACTAGTCACTCTTACCTGGGAACTATTGGGGTGAGTATTCACTTATAGGCTAAAGCATGTCTTCGCGATACATTATAAAGACCCATTTACTTTGATTTGTCACTATGTTGTTTGTTTGTTTTAAGTAACGAACAAATGATCACAATCCTTACACTTCATCGATATTTTTTAACAATTCATTTCGACTATCCAATATCAATCTCACTCGATTTCTCTCATGATTTCCTTTCTCTTTAAGAATGCCTCCTTGTCGCAATGCTACTCAAGACACCGAAATGGCAACTTTAATCGCTCAGCAAATGGTTGCTGTACTCCCAAACCTTGTGACCCAACTCAATCAAGCTTATCAAAACAATAACAACAACAATGCCCTTACTCCGTGCAACTTTAAACAATTCAACACGACCAAACCACTCAACTTCACTGGGTCTGAGGGAGCTACTTGGCTCCTACAATGGTTTGAGAGTATCGAAAGCACTTTCCGCCATGTTCAGTGTCCGAACGAGTGAAAAGTAGAGTTTGTTTCAAGTGTTTTTCAAAAGAGAGCCTTACGTGGTGGAACGGGATCATGAGGGATAGAGGTGCTGATGTAGCACTAGCTCAGATATGGGAAGAACTTTGAGCTCTTATGATGAAAGAGTTCTGCCCACGTCACGAGCAAAGGGCACTTGAGAATGAGTTCCACGATCTTAAGCAAGATAGTGGTGAACATCGCGCCTACACTGATCGTTATGCCGAATTAAGTCTGTTATGTCCTACCATGGTTACATCTTTGGATAAGGCAATTGAAAAGTACATCGATGGCCTCCTTGACCCAATTTAGGACATAGTTACTGGTAGCAATCCCGCTACAGTTAGACAGGCCATTGAGCTATCTGCTACCCTAACTAAATCTCAAATCAAAAAGGGTATACTTTTCCGTAAAGGCGACAAGAAACCATCAGACAAGACTGCCCAAGAAAAACCAAAGGAAAACCAAACTGAATCCTCTAAGAAGTCAAAGAAGCGTAAGGCTTCACAAAACTTCGCTGTAGTTGCTCAGAACGATCAAGTTGCTCCAAACCAACCAGCACAACCTCGTGCTAGGAAAACTTATGTTGGCACTGCACCTCTATGCAACAAATGCAATCGCCATCATCTAAATCAAACACCATGTCACAAATGTACCCACTGTGGACGATTGGGACATTTGGTCAATGCATGTCGTTTTGCTACCAACACCCAAAATCAAGCAAATGCAAACCCTGCTGCTGCTCAAGCACCATATCCACCTGGATCGTGCTACAACTATGGTGATCTTACTCACTATCGAAACAATTGCCCGAAGCTTGTTAATGCAAATCCAGCCCGTGGATGAGCATTTAACATAAATGCTAACGAGACTCGTGCTATTGATGATGCAGCTGTGAACATTTAAACTTTGACATTTTCACTTTGTGATACCCAAAAAATCTTGAAACATTTCGGTTGGTTTATAAATAATATTGTTATTTCAATATTTATTTACAAAACCAGTATGATTACGTGTATGTGGGACATACCCCTACAATACCAACACTAAGGATGTGATTCCTTGCAAATCAACTCTCTCGTAGTTTCCTTTATTTTGTGATCCCTCGCACTCTCCACAAAAATCCTATGTACACTTTTCTTCTAAGAAACGAAGTATAAGGTACAAGTCATAACTATTAACAAATACTCGAAGTACCACTTTAAATCCTTGCTTAGATACCTAAGGGTACTTTTCATAAGTCCTAAATTTGTCTTATGCAATTTGTCGATGTGCCTATGACTACTTTCGTATTTTCATGACATTACACATACTTTGATTTCATAGTACATCTAGTACATGATTTCCAAAACATTTTCGCTATACAAATGCCAAATCCTTATAGGATCTTCCTATATTCATAGTTAGATCCTTGTGGATGATTAAAATGCAATCCGAAGTCCTTGATTGAATTCCTTGTGTGCTTTAATATGTATGTACAAGTTAACGGTTATTTGATTCAAAACAATTACTATCTAAATCCTTATAGAACCTTCCATATTTTCATATGCTAGATCCATAGAAGGATATCCAAAGTACAATCTTCAATCCTTAAGGGCTTTCTATGTAAATAGTTAGACCCTTGGATTCCAAAGTACTATTCTAATTAAAGATATCATGTGATGATCTAGTTAAAAGACTCTTTAGTGTCTATTTAAAAAGATTATTCGTTAATCTAGTTAAAAAGGCACTTTTTTGGTCTAAGTCGAGTCATCATATGTTTATTTGTTTGATTTTTCCCTTACATATCACAAAATGAATTGTGCGGACTATGCAAGGAATTGTGTAATTATGGATGCATACGTAATTATAAAATTCAATGCATAAAAATCACAACAAGTTTTGCCATGTGTAAGAACATATAGTAATAAGACTAATGAAATGGGAACAATGTAATAAGGTCATGGTGGATACGCTGCTGGTACTTCCTATATATAAGTGTTCCTTATTACATTACAAGCGTGGCGTTATTTAAAATTACTAGAGGTTTTGGACCTTGACCAATGTTGTTTTAATCTTACACTCTTCGACTCCAACTTCGAGCACACACAAGTTTCCTATAATAGTCTTCATAGGAAACATTCTTCCGTACATTGTTCGAAACCCCAAAATTCACATCTCCCTCGAACTCTTCTACAACAAGAATGTCACTTTGACATTTACATGGATCTCTTCAGAGGCTCGGTGCAATCAAAGGTGTCGTACACCTACTTATTGGACTGAAATTTAGAATTTTCGAATCTGAACTCATTCCTACAAACAATAGACGAGTACGATTAACAATGTTCGCTGAGAATCCAAACGTGGCCCAGAGTTTTGCTCAGGGAACGTAGGATCATTTGAAAGCGATACACTCACATTTGTTTTCACAAGTTTCCTCTAAATTAAATTTCGGGACGAAATTTCCAAAAGTATGGGAGACTGTGACACTCGTGCCATTTCAACCATCATACAATTCTAAACAAATTCAGATCCAATGAAATCTTGAGTTTCATTCTCGGGAATTGTATAATTATATGTGACATTCATACGTTTTAGTCCATGTACAATCTCAACACCTCAAAGCCTTTCTGGAAGTTATACATAAACTGTCATGAAAACGTAATCAATTTAACGTGACGTACACTCCGGAACAATGACATAATCTAAATATACCCTAAATATCCTTTACTAACTTAGAAATAAGTTTTGAAGGGTTCAGTAAGGCAAAAACTAGTTTATTCAAGCTCAGGGGCTATTTTGCAAATTCTGCGAAACTATGCCGATTCGCGTATATCGTTATCCGGAACATGTATGCACATCCAAAAATTTTTGTAATCATTAAAATCTTGTATTTTAGTGATAGGAATGCAAAACTACCTTTTGTTACGCAATCACGGTCGTTTTCGCGTTAATTAAAGCGTTCGTCGTAACTAAGCGAAAAACGCAACCGTACAATCGAACGAACCGACATCCACGATATTTTTGGGCATAATTCAAGTCCCCTATGCTTTAACATCTTATAAAGCATAAACTTTGGGTTAACGGGGGATAAACGAGTCTAAAAACACCTTAAAAAAAGTGTAGGGGCCTGTTCTGCCACTTTTGAAACTTGTGAAGTGTGATCAGCCTAGCCCGACCGCAGGTTACGGTTTCCAGACTGTAACTTACGGTTGGGGCTGCCAGCTATGTAATTTTTTATTGATGGCCACTCCAAGCTTCCAAAACCTATCAATTCGAAACCATGGGCTTCTAAACTGCTATGACACATGTTAGGACACTTGTTATCATCTCTTGAAGCCTCCTAACACTTGGAATGATTATGTGCATCATCCACAAGTATAAATAGGCCTTCAAACTCACCTCACAATTTGCTCATTTCTTTCCTTTCTCTCTATAACTCTAAGTGGAGAACTCCCACCTTGTTGGAGGTCTTCCAACCGAGTTTTCTTTTTCTTCATCATTGGCTACCTTGAGCACAAGTAAGTGTTCCAACTTCATTTTAGCTAATTCAAGCTAAAAGTCAAACAGTGTTTGACTTTCTAAATGACCAAAATGCCCTTTTGTGTATAAATCAACTTTAAGCATATGTGACCAATGTTCTGACATATAAACTGATGTTGCAACTATATTAAACTTGTTTTGGCATATTGGGACTTATCATAACACATATCTAACCATCCGAACACGTATTTACGTAAATGATCCATTAAAGTAGCATAAACTACCTTAACGAGTCATAACGGGTCAAAAGCACTTAGGAATCTTTCAAAATCAGAATGTTAACTTTATTAAACCATTTCATATGAGTTCCAACACTCATTTGGTTTATAAGGTTTCATTCTATCCGAATCTTCTGATTAAAGTCCTGATATTTACATAGTTATCCGATTCTAGGACACGTTTGACTTCTTGGACATTTGAGCTTGTTTAATCTTTGATTCAAGGATATTTTGCAACCCCAAGTGAGTACATAGTCCCCTCTTTTACATTTTTCAAATGTTTTTGGTTGATTCATATGTGTCTATTCACTATTTTCACGTTTTTCAATGCTATATGATTTCTTATACATAGTACTATCTTCGATCACTATTTGAAACTGCTATCTATGGCTTAAATAACGATTTTCAAAGTTTGTGAGACTATTGTTGTTGCGTAATTCTTTTATACATTCATTAACAATGATCAAGCCAATTGGTAGTACGATATAGCGCTATAGGATTTGACACCCCATTCCTGTTGTATGGAATCTCGGAACCAAGTTTAAACCAAATAGATTTTGCCTTCGTAGTAAATCTATAGTCACCAAAGTATAGTTTGATATACTCAGGTTTGAATGTATTGTTAAACGACCACAATGTATGTTTTACGAAGGTTTTCTAACTAAGCCATAAAAACTTATCTTTTATTAAATTCCCTAAACCAAAGTATATTTTGATATACTACCAATCACAATTAAGTATATTTCGATATACTTCCAAAGCATAGTTTGATATGCTATCAATGTGATATTATTTACCAAAGTATAGTTTGATATACTACCGAATCTCTTGTTCTTAAACAAAAGTATATTTTAATATACTATCGATACTCTTTTTTTGGGTAATGGGTTACCCCTGTGATTCTATATATTAACCAACCAAATAAAACAAGTAGTGGGGATAATCTCCCACTAGTTCAATCATGAGACACACCTCATGACAGTAACTCAAGCAAACAATATAAAGCAAAGACCAATAGACAAGAACATCTACTAGACTAGAATCTAGAACCACTAATCACACAAAGAAAAACAGTAATCAGCCTCCAGTATCGGATATGAAGTTGCCATCTATCTTCCATTTACCTAGCAGCCTCCTAACATTCGCACAATCTTTGAACTTAACCCCCATCAGCTTGTACCGGACTGTCTTCAATATTTGTTCGCATATGGTATCTGGTGGCCTAGATTGATTCTTGAACAATCTCGCATTACGTTCTTGCCATATTATGTATGCTGCACAGGCAACAAACATTCTGCTTGTATAATGCACTGCTGTTTTCGATCAAGCACGAGCCAGGAGCCAGGCCATAATGTCACTCCATCTTGAACCAACCGTAGACATACCTACCTTATCTCTAGTCTTGTTCCATACCTGTTTAGAAAACTTACATTCAAAGAAAAGATGGTCATGGGAGTCCACATTCTCATAGCACAACAGACAGCACATCCTATTCATGTTTTTCCTTCTCGAGATGTCCCACTGGAGAATCTTATCCTGAGTTAGCAATTTCCGACGAATAATCAACCACATTAAAAAAGCATGCTTAGGGATGCACTGATTAAACCAGACTACTTCAACCCAATCCACTTCGGGCTCCCTTATCCGAATCGAATGCCAGACATTTGAAGAAGAAAACTCAAGTATATCATCCCCATCCTTCCAGCAAATTTGGTCCACTTTATTTGGTTCCAGATAAACCTGATCCAATTGAATCAACACTGGGAACAAATCTCTCCAAGCCGATGGCCAAGCCCAAGTACTTTGATTATATATATCCGCAACCGTATCATGAAGTCTAAATCCCGCATTGGAAATGGTCCTAGGAGACAGAAAGTTAGATAACGGACCAAGTTGACTCCAGTTATCATACCATGCTGACGTATTATTCCCATTGCCCAATCTAGACCACACGTGATCCCTGATACTAGGCCTCATCTGAAGAAGCTTTCTCCAGCTCCAGCTACAATTCGTAGCTTCCTTACATACCCAGAAGCTGCGGCCTTTTAATCTGTAAGAGTAAATCCATCTAACCCACAAGGACTCCCTCTTATTAAGAATGCTCCAAATATGTTTCACCATAAGAGCTTTATTCGAATCTCCAAGCCGCCTAATACCCAGGCCACCTCATACTTAGGGACACAGATAGAATTCCATGAGGCTTTAGCTTTTCCTCTATGAAAATTACCCTTCTGTGCCCACAGGAAATTCCGCAATTTAGCTTCAAGATCCTTAATAATTTGTGCTGGCAAAACAAAAACAGCGGACCAATAAGCATGCAAAGCTGAAAGTACCGAGTTGATAAGCTGCAACCTTCCTGCAAAGGATAAAAATCTATTTCTCCAGTTTAGAACACGCTGCTCTATCTTTTCAACTAAAACATTACAATCTCTAGAGAGTAGCCGAGAAGAAATAAGCAGAACACCCAGATATTTAACCGGCAACAAGCCCTCCTCAAATCGTAAAAGCTGTAGAATTTCATTTTTAACATTGGGTGGAACATTACAGAAGAAGGCAGAACTTTTTTGGGTACTCGGGACCAATCCAGACATGTCCGTGAATGTAGCCAGCGCCAACATGATACAGCGAGCAGAGGAAATATCACCACGGGCAAACAGAAACAAGTCATCGGCAAAACAAAGATTAATAATTTGTTGTCTTTCACACCTATTGTGAAATCTATAAGAGGTATCAAGACGAGCATCCCTCTGCAAAATACATGTAAGGATTTCCATGACAAGGGTGAATAAATACGGAGATAAAGGATCTCCTTGTCTTAAACCACGACCACCCTTGAAATACCCATGCACATTCCCATTCACACTGATAGAATATGACGTAGTTGACACACAAGTCATAATCCAATCCACCATTTTACTATTAAATCCGAAACCTATAAGAACATCCTTAAGAAACTTCCAATCAACAGTATCATAAGCTTTTTGGATATCCACCTTGAACGCACATCTCGGAGGACCATAATCCCTATGATAATTATGCATCAACTCTTGAGTAAGCAGGATATTATCAGATATTTTCCTACCTGGAATGAAAGCTGACTGGTTAATACTGACAATCTGATTAAGCATCCCCGTCATGCGATCCGCCAAAATCTTACTAATGCATTTATAAATCACATTACAGCACGCAATAGGGCGATAATCCGTAATCAGAGTTGGGGACACTTTCTTCGGCACAAGCACTATCAGTGTATTATTAATTTCCTGGAGGAGTTTACTAGTTCTGAAGAAATCCATAATGGCATTCGACACCTCATGACCTATGATATGCCATGCACTCTTAAAGAAAGCTGCTGAGAAACCATCAGGGCCAGGGGCTTTATCATTACCAAACGAAAACATGGCCGATTTCACCTCATCAGCAGTAACTGGACGGACCATATGCACAGCATCATCTGAGTTCAACTTATTCACGAATAGTCTGGCAGGGGGCCTAGAGTGACCATAACCATGACAGCCAAGAAATTGCTCATAGTGTTTCACAAGCACATCCTGGACATTGTCTCCCTCAAACAAAACACCATTAGGATCCTTAATGCTATCAATCCTGGACGAGTGATTCCTACTTATCAGGGTAGCGTGGAAGAATTTCGTATTTGCATCACCAGCTTTCAACCATTCCACCTTAGATTTTTGGAGTAAAAACCGTTCCTCATCTAAGCAAGCTTCCTGAAACTCCTTATTAATTTTAACTTCCTGCATCGGAGATCCATATTAAACGGATCGTTATCAATATCCTGTTGTATAGCGTCCAGCTTACTTCTGAGGTTTTCAACCTTCTTGTGCAGATTACCTTGTTTCATTAAGGACCCCGAAACGGTTTCTTTAAACGACGAAGTTTCTTTACCACGCTGAATTGAGGGACCCCATCAATGGCAATATCCCAATAGTTCTTCACAATATCAGTAAATTCCGGTTTGTGAACCAAAAAATTAGCAAACTTGAATGGTTTAGGTTTCAGCTTACCAGAAGACGGGATCTTTAACAAACATGGGCAATGATCTGAAATCCTATACGGCTGAAAAACCGCGTAAGAGTTAGGAAAATCGCCAAAAACGTGGTGTTACCCATAACACGATCGAGTTTCTTTAGCAACCCTACGCCTTTTTTAGGCTTTTGATTCCATGTAAAATGGAATCCCGAACTATTAATATCAACCACCTCCAACTCGGTGACACACTCTTGAAAATCCCTCATGCCCGCTGAACCATATGAAGATCCCATGGAAGTATCCTCCAGTTGAAGAGCTGAGTTGAAATCTCCCATAATAACCCACAGATTATCACCCACAAAACCTTTATGTCTAGCTAGCTGTTGCCATAGATCCCGCCGAGTAACATAGTAATTTGCTGCATAAACAACCGAGTAGAACAGGCTCCTCTTCTGAAGTTTAAAATTCAACTGAAGATGCATAACCTGATCTGTTTGGGCAATGACCATAGCATCAAACTCCATCGGGTTCCAACCTATAATAATCCGAGTACCTTTATTACATCTACTACCATTAGAAGTCCAATCCCAACCCCTAAACACGGTTCTACATACTTTATGAAGGTTACCAATATCCACATGAGATTCTAAGATTGCACATAACGACAGATGATTACTCTTGACCACATGACGAACCTCCTTTTGTTTAAGAGGCCGATTCAAGCCCCTAATATTCCATGCTGCTAGACTAACCATTAGACACTACCGTTGTAGGAGTGCTTGCCCCTTTATTGTATTCAGGATTACGAGATCCCTTTGAGAGGAATTCATTCATTTCATTATACACTTCAACCACCTCCTCATCCTCTGAGTCTTCCCGGTTACCTTCCGCAGCATTAACACCGTGGTGCCCATCCGCCCCTACCTCAGTTAACACCTCAAACGAATTAGTTGAGACAACATTCCCCAACGACGGCCGAGTGGCCAGCTCATTCTTCCCTTTAACTACTAGCTGTCGATACTCAAACTTTGGTTTAGGCTTATTTATCTGAAACCCTCCTTTCCTAGCTACTTTTTTGCTAGGCACATTGGTGAACCCTTCCTCATCTATTCTAGAGACCAACTTACCTTTCCCATTGGCTTGTTTCACTGGGGCCCTAGGTTGAGCTTGCTTAGCAATGATAGATGGTTTCCTTGTTTGCTTGGGACAGGAGTCCTCAGAATGGCCAAATACACAACAACTAGAGCATCTAAACGGCTTCCACTCATACTCCACATACATAGTTTCCTTACTAAAACCCTCCCTATTTACCTCCGGTATTGCGATCGTCAGCTCATCTTTCAATGCCTTGTCCGCTGAGATTTCTATTAAAGCTCTAGCATAGCTACTACGCCCCCAGGTGTCCATACACATCGAACTAGTATAGGAATCCAAGCGTTTTGGAGTGCCAATGGCAGTAGCAATCATACTAAGACCATCCTCTGTGTATGCAGCAATCGGAACCTCATGTATTTTCACCCAGACTTGAACTTTGGTTACCTCCTTCTTTTCCAACTTTGTTGTCGGCGTCCATTCAGTTAGGAAGATAGGTTGTGATCGTATGATCCATGGACCCTCCTTTAGGACATCTAGCATACCTTTTGATCCGCAAACTTAAAGAAGAAAAAGCCATTCGCATTCATCATGGACTTCTGTAATCCAAATTTCTTCCAGTTATTGCGAACAAAATACTCCACAACCGGGAAAGCAATACGATCCCCTAGGAAATACCCATATACAGTATTGGCTAACTTATCTTGTACAGCTCGAACAGACTCACGCGGGAGAACAACATCGCATCCCTCATGCATAACATGACTTGCAAGAGATCGAAAGTTAATTGTTTTGGAAATGGCAGCCATAACCGAATCTGCATACGTCGTTGATTTCGAGGGTTCTCCTTGAGGATGACAATCCTGCTGCACGTCTGAAGCAACCTTATTACCTTCATCACCGGATCCTGCACGAAAACCCTGACAGTCAGCCACCCCAACACTTTGAGAACCCCGCTTTTCATCACTAACATCAATCTGAGTGGACACTATACCACGCCGAGGGAGCATTGGGTTTCCATCTATGTTGACGACTCGGCTGGCAATACCCCTACTCGGCACTGGCAGCTTTCCATGATCACCCTTGTTATTATCCACAGTATCCACAGCTTTCTTACATTCATCCATACCAGAAAACACTAACTCTCACTTCAAACAAGAACAACACACACCATGCAACTCGTAGACGAAGATCAGAACTCAAACGACCGGAAAGAAAACCCTAATCTAGCGAAAACCCTAGGCCATGCTTCTAACAAAATCGTATAGAGATCTTGTTTAATCAAGGTTTCTGCCTATCCAGAAGGACCGACAAACAATATATCTATACAACCAGTTCAAAACACAGATTCAGGCAGCGATCTGAAAAAACTGGAACAAAAACCCTAGTTTTAATTCGATCAAGTGCTAACTAGTTCGTATTAGAGAACCGATAAGATAAGATCCTAATAACAGACTGTTATACACCAGATCACGAAGAATAAACTAGGATTGTGTGAAGATCAAGAAACACCACCATGCACCGAAATCCAGAAACTAGACAAGAAGAACAAAATACTAACCCTAATTCGGAAACCCTAGACTTAATGTCAATCAATTAGAAACCAAGGTAAATTCAAGAACCCTTACCAATAAAGGGATCGAATAACCCTAACTGCTAATCGATCTAGATCAAGAGCAAGATGAAAATCACAAAATTAGGGTTCTTCAATAAATCGCCAAATTACCAAAGTATATTTTGATATACTACCGATTCACTTGTTCTCAAAACAAAGTACATTTTATATACTACCAAATCTGGCTTTTAAAAGGTATATTTTAATATACTAGTAATTCAACTAATTTCAAAACTAAGGTATATAGTTTGATATACTATCTATAATGTTATTTCATAACCGAAGTACATCTCGTATATACTACAAACACTTTTTATCAAAAAGGCAAAGTATATTAAATATTAAACTTTTTGCGAGGATTCATGGCTATCTTTGAAAATATATGTTTTCTTCTTAAAAATCCTAAGCCATGAATCTGAATAACAAAACCTATGTTACTCACAGGCATTTCTATGCTGACGTACCTACTTTCACATATGTTTCAGGATTATTTACAAGATGATTGTCGCTGCATGCTATATATAGGATAGACTCGGGCCTTAGCGACTTTAAAATTTAAAAGACAATTTAATTGTATTTCATTTATGATATTCCAAGACAATATAATTCGATAATTCAATAAAACAAAACTTTAATTACCACGTGTTGTTGGAACAATCAGTTAACGTGACTCCTCAAGTGTTTCCGTCGTGTGTTGTTTTACGTGATTTGGGGTGTTACAGATTGGTATCAGAGCACTGGTTATAGGGAATTAGGTTATTAGTAATGCTTTGACCTAGTCTATAACCTTCCTAGGACCCTAACGCAAGTAAACTTGTGTTTAAATTCTTAATACACTACTATCACCTATCCTTAGGAGATTACCAAAAAAACAAAGCATAATACATCTTTTGAAGTCAAAATTTTTCCAAAACTTCACAAGAAATCATCTATCCTTAGATGATTTGTTTTTATGCTTTAAGCCTTCAAAGTTTTCAAAATCCCATCAATGTTTGGGCTTTAATAATGTGAACACATGCAATCCGGAAGGGTGGATGCCTGTACCCTGAGTTTTCTGTCTAAGGCTAGAGTGTTCGTACAAACCCGCATTATCAGACCAGTCACTCTTACCTGTGAACTCTTTGGGTGAGTATTCACTTATAGGCTAAAGCATGTCTTCGCGATACATTATAAAGACCCATTTACTTTGATTTGTCACTGTGTTGTTTGTTTCTTTAAGTAACGAACAAATGATCACAATCCTTACACTTCATCGATATTTTTTAACAATTCATTTCGACTATCCAATATCAATCTCACTCGATTTCTCTCATGATTCCCTTTCTCTTTTAGAATGCCTCCTTGTCGCAACGCTACTCAAGACGCTGAAATGGCAACTTTAATCGCTCAGCAAATTTGGATGCCAACATTTGGAGGACTTAGGGAATTAATTTTCTCCAAGAAGCGCATAATTCAAAATACTTTGTTCACTCGGGTAGTGATAAGATGTACAAGGATTTAAGGCCCATCTATTGGGGGCAGGGATGAAGAAATCCATATCTACTTATGTAGCTAAATGCCTAACATGTTCGCAAGTTAAGGCAGAACATCTGAATCCATCAGGATTATTGCAACCGCTGGAAATTCCCATGTGGAAATGGGAATGTGTAACGATGGATTTCAACACCAAGTTACCAAGAACAAACCTTGGAAATGACGCAAGATGGGTCATCGTGGATAGGTTGACTAAATCGGCACACTTTTTTCCCCTTAAGGAAACTTACAGTTCGGATGAGCTGGCGAAACTGTATATGGATGAGATTGTATCCTTACACGGCGTGCCGGTATCCATTGTGTCCGATAGAGACACCATGTATACTTCTCAATTTTAGAAGAGCTTTCAGCAAGCCTTGGGCACACGTTTGAACTTTAGTACGACATACCACCCGTAGACAGATAGACAAAGTGAACGTACTATACAAACATTGGAAGATATGTTGCGCGCGTGTGTAATCGATCTAGGAGGAAGTTGGGACAAACACTTGCCTCTAGTCGAGTTCTCCTACAATAACAACTATCATGCAAGTATTCAAGCTGCCCCGTTTGAAGCTCTTTACGGGAGAAAGTGTAGGACGCCTGTTTGCTGGGCAGAAGTTGGGGAAGCCCAACTAACAGGGCCGGAGATTGTCCTGGAGACGACGGATAAGATTTTACAAATTCATGACTGTCTCAAGGCTGCCAGGGATAGGCAGAAAAGTTATGCGGATAAGAGGCGTAAACCTCTTCAGTTCCAGGTAGGGGACAAGGTTTTATTAAAGGTTTCGCCTGGAAAGGCGTTATGCGCTTTGGAAAGAAGGGTAAGTTAAGCCCAAGATACATCGGACCGTTCGAAATCATTGAACATATTGGATCTGTGGCGTAGAAGTTGAAATTGCCGGAAAAGTTCAGTGGAATCCATGATGTATTCCATATCTCCAATTTGAAAACGTGTCTAGCAGATGATCATTGGCCATGCTACACGAAGACGTGCAAATCAATAAAAACCTGCGTTTCATTGAGAAACCCGTGGCGATTGAAGATCGACAGGTTAAGACACTTCATAGGAAATATGTGCCGATCGTTAAAGTTACATGGGACGCTCGTCGAGGTCCCGATTACACTTTGGAAGTTGAGTCCATCATGCGGCAGAAATACCCACACTTGTTCAATTAAAATCTCGAGGTCGAGATTTATTTTAAGGGGGTGAGGATGTAACACCTCGTGTTTTTACGTCCAATATTTTTCCGACACGTGTCCTGGTAATCCTGGTGTGCTATGTGCCAAATCGGGAAGGACCAAGGTTGTTGAATCGCAAACTATATCCTAGTTATGCCATGAAACAAAGTTGAGGGGCTAAATATGAAAAATGCCAAATTTTTCTTCTTTGGAAGGCGGTTACGGACCGCAAGCCATATTGGTTACGGTCCATAACCATTTTTAAAACAGTGGGCACCTGAGGTCCTTACGGACCGCAAGGCATGACCCACACGGTCCGTAAGGACCTGCCAGCGTACAGAAATGGGCAGAACCCAGTTTTGCCACCTCTGGACGTATTTGTTGCTTTCCTTGCATGCTTGACACATTGTTGGACACATGTATACATCCCTTAACACCTGGTAACCCTCTGTGATCATTCCTTGGCCATTTAATTGATGAAAAATTGAAGTTGCAACACACTTTCATTACCAACTTTCATCAAGTTCATCCTAGTGAAGCTCCCGGTCTCTCCTAAGCATTCCTTTCTGATCCTAGCATCCATTTGGACTTGTTGTAAGTGTTCAATTCGTGCTAAGTTGATTCCTTATAGTTTATAGCCTAGAACAAAGTCTCGTCGTAAATACCCCTTGACTTTGATCTGAATCCTTGATAGTCCAGCCAATAAGCGTAACGAAAATGGCTACGTGATTGTAATGATGTAGGTATTAATCCCTTAAAAGGGCACCTCCTTATTACCACAAATTCTTGATCAATTGATGAGTCAAACTAAAAGTCAAAAAAAGTCAAACTGTATAGTTTTATAAAAATTCATAATTAACAATCTAGATGTTATAAAATATGTTTTGATGCACTAACAACATAAAAATAAGTATTAGAACTTATACCAACTGATTTAGCTCGTCAAGTTTTGGTCTAGGGTCGGTTTGCAACCGGAAGTCGCTATATTTGACTTTTCATTGACTTTTTGGTTCTGGTCCGATTTAGCCACTTCGGCTACCACCTTTTGGTCACTTTAAGACGATATTTAAGTATAGGATGACCTCCTAAAGTTTCGTTACTTGATTCATTAGAAATCTGAGTTTCTATATAAGTTCCATAATTATTTATTAGAACTTTGCAAAAAGGTCCTTTTCATACAAATTAAGGTTTTAAACATACATGCATATAATAATATGTTATAAACTAATTCATAATCATAATTTGATTATAATGATGTCAAGGATCTGATTCTAATCTGAGTTTTCACAAAAATGCGTTTATGGCATTAAAATGACTAAAATGCCCTTTTCGGCATTGTAGAAATACTTAACATGATTTTATGACCAAGATGATATATTTACTGATGTAATATGATAAGTAGGACCATTTGGGATGTTCATTCAGATTATAACCTGAATGAAGGTTTAAGATTCGCTAATTGCCGATAAATGACTAAATTACCCTTTTCACACAAAATGATTTTAATCAATCTTTTTATGACCAAAACTTAAACCTAATGATGTAATAGATTAAATGACATATTATCGGTATATAAAACAGGTCATAACTTCTTTTTAACTTAAAACATCGATTTAAACGGCATTTTAGCGACTTTTACGCCTTTTCGACGCGTAGTATGGTTTAAAACCATAACTATGAGCTAAGACTTGATACCTACTGATTTAAAAACTTATTTTCAACATCTTAACAGTAAGTACAATTCCCGAACTCAGAATCCCAATTTTGGCTTCAAAGCTATGTGTGAAATTACTAAAATACCCTTATGGGACATAAATTATTTCAAAGTCGTCAAACACACATATATTTGATATCCTACTGTTATAACATCATAAAATAAGTATTTTTACATAATATTAGCAACCTTAACATCACATTCATTTTAAACATCTTTTTATAAACATTAAAATGACCAAAATGCCCTTGCAAGGCATAATTCGGTTTAAATATACATCAGGCCTATCTTTTGTAAAGCTACTAATTTTATAACATATTTTAAACATATATTCATAAAGAACTTGTATTGACTCTCTCGGTTACCCGGTTTCGCTTATACGCTTATGGATAAGCATACGTGACTAGTTTACGTAATTTAACCGAAGCGGGTTTAACTTTGCCATTTCCTTATCAAAATCCAGAATGTTGTTGGTTTACCCATTTTATACAAGTTTATATACTTATCGCGTCCAACTAACATTCTATTCCGGTCACCGCTTAATCTAGCGTATCGTACCGTATTGTTTTAGCGTAAGACTAATCGGTTCAAACCTAAGACTTAACTAAGGACCCGTTAGCATTCTAATATTGGTTAATAATTACCATCACTCCAGACTGAACGCCTTTGGGTAAATTGTGCCTGTGCTTGTCATTGATCTGCGGCTGAGTTCTGACTTCAAGAAGACTTAACCTCAGGTAAATATTCTTAACCTATCCCTATATGGGCTTGGGATACGGTAAATTATTACCGCTTGGTCAGGTATGGAAATTATGTTTATCCAGTTGTGATAATTAACTAAAATTTGCATAACCCGGTTTTGATCTGTTTTGTCTGAAACTCAAACTTGGGGGTGGGCTTGACCGTGTCCGGGATATCCTTGGCTCACTAAAGTGTTAGTGGCCACGACTAAAGCATGGGGTGTAGGCATGCACTGGGTAATTGCTAACTGCTTTCGTTGTGAAAGTTCAGAGTGGTGTGTCAGTCGATCATATCTCGGTTTCTGTACCGGGCCCCATATGTAAAAGCCTGACATGTAAATCTGTATACAAGGTCAATTGTACTGTCCCAAGTTATTTTACAAAAATGTGCTAGTGCACCTAAAATCATTTCGAAAAGGTTTTCAAAATGAGTCGGTTGACAGTATTTACCAGTGTAAACTGACGTATTTTCAAAGATTAAAATATAGGTACAAGTACGCATTAGGCCAGAAGCTGCGGGGCGTTGACGTTAAGGAGTTGCGACCTTAGAGTTGAGCCTGTAGAGTCTGTTATCATTTTGTATGTTATCCGATCCGCCTTGTCTGTATATATTTATGTTTCGAACTCTGGACACTTTATGGTTTGTAATAATTTATATTTTACTCCAAGCCTTCCGCTGTGTTACTCTGTGTTGTAATTGGTTATGATGATATCAACTGTACGTCACGATACTCCCTACCAGGCCCACCGAAATACATGTGGAAATCGGGGTGTGACAATTTATCAGCTTCCAAACACAGATTTATTGATACAATGATTCGGTTTTTTATGGAAAATTGATTTTTCGTTTCGTTAAATTTCACCCACTTTTCATATTTAAACGAAAACGTGTGAATAATTGATTAAATGAAATATCTTGTCTTTTTGTTATCAGTTTCTATATTTCTAAGTTTCCAAGCTTAGTTTCATTGATACAGTGATTCGACTTTTCACGAAAACTTCATTCCGAATTTCAGTTTTTTCGCCCACTTACCATATTTATACGGAACGCGTAAATAATTCATTAAATCAAATATCTGGTCGTTTCTGTCAGTAGTTTCTGCATTTCTCTGCTTCCAAACTCAGTTTTATTGATACAAGGATTCAATTTTTATTAAAAATATCATTCGGAGTTTCGTTAGTTTTCGCCCACTTTCCGTATTTTGATGAAAACGCGTTAATAGTTGATTATATGAATATCTTGTCGTTTATGTCAAAAGTTTATGTATTTATTAGCTTCCAAACACAGATTTGATGATACAGTGATTCGATTTTTCACGAAAATTTCATTTCGAGTTTCGTTAAATTTCCCCCACTTTTCATATTTAGACGAAAATGTGTGAATAATTGATTAAATGAAGTATCTGGTCGTTTTTGTCAGCAGTTTCTGTATTTCTCAGATTCCAAACTCAGTTTTATTGATAAAGGGATTCGAGTTTTCACGAAAACTTCATTTCGAATTTCGTTTTTTCCGCCCACTTGCCATATTTATACGAAACGTGTAATAATTCATTAAATTAAATAACTGGTCGTTTTTGTCAGCAGTTTATGTATTTCTCAGGTTCCAAACTCATTTCTATGGATAAAGTGATTCGATTTTCCACGAAAAATTCATTGCGAGTTTCATTTGTTTTCGTGCACTTTCCATATTTAGACGAAACGCATAAATAATTCATGAAATCAAATATCTGGTCATTTTTCTCAGCATTCTGTATTTCTCAGGTTCCAAACTCATTTTTATTTATCAATGGACTCGATTTTCCACGAAAAATTTATTGCGAGTTTCGTTTGTTTTCGCGCACTTTCCATATTTTGACGAAACGCGTAAATAATTCATTAAATCAAATATCTGGTCGTTTATGTCAGCAATTTCTGTATTTCTCTACATCCAAACTCAGTTTTATTATTACATGGATTCGATTTTTCTTGAAAAATATCATTCGGGGTTTTGTTAGTTTTCGCCCACTATCGGTATTTAGATAAAGACGTGTTAATATTTAATTAAATAAATATTTGGTCGTTTATGTCAGAATTTTATGTATTTATGAGTTTACAAACACAGATTTATTGATACAATGATTCGGTTTTCAAGAAAAATTCATTTTGAGTTTCGTTAAATTTCACCCACTTTTCATATTTAGTCGAAAACGTGTGAATAATTGATTAAAAAAATATCTTGTGTTTTTTGTTAGCAGTTTATGTATTTCTGACCTTACAAACTCAGTTTTATTGATAAAGAGATTCGATTTTGCATGAAAACTTCATTCCGAATTTCGTTTGTTTTCGCCCTTTCCATATTTAGACGAAACGTGTAAATAATTCATTAAATCAAATTTCTAGACGTTTACGTCAGCATTTTATGTATTTCTCAGTTTCCAAACCCAGTTTTATTGATAAAGGATTCGATTTTTCACGAAAAATTCATTCCGAGTTTCGTTTATTTTCGCCCACTTCCATATTTAGATGAAACGCGTAAATAATTCATTAAATCAAATATCTGGTCGTTTTTGTCTGCAATTTCTGCATTTCTCAGCTTCCAAACCCAGTTTTATTGATACAGAGATTCGATTTTTCTTGAAAAATATCATTCGGAGTTTTATTAGTTTTCACCCACTTTCCATATTTAGATGAAATACCTTTTCATTTTTGTTAGCAGTTTCTGTATTTCTCACCTTCCAAACTCAGTTTATTGATAAAGGGATTCGATTTTGCACGAAAACTTCATTCCGAATTTCGTTTGTTTTCGCCCACTTTCTATATTTAGACGAAAACGTAAATAATACATTAAATCAAATATCTGGTCGTTTTTTGTCAGCATTTTCTGTATTTCCCAGTTTCCAAACTCAGTTTTAGTGATAAAATGATTCGATTTTCCACGAAAAATTCATTTCGAGTTTCATTTGTTTTGGCCCACTTTCCATATTTAGACGAAACGCGGAAATAATTTATTAAATTAAATATCTGGTCATTTTTGTCAGCAGTTTCTGTATTTCTCAGATTTCAAACTCTGTTTTATTGATAAAGGGTTCGATTTTCCACGAAAAATTAATTGCGAGTTTCGTTTGTTTTCGCGCACTTTCCATATTTTGACGAAACGCGTAAATAATTTATTAAATCAAATTTCTAGTCGTTTGTGTCAACAGTTTCTGTATTTCTCAGGTTCCAAACTCAGTTTTATTGATAAAAGGATTCGATTTTCCAGGAGAAATTCATTCCGAGTTTCGTTTGTTTTCGCCCACTTTCCATATTTAGACGAAACGCGTAAATAATTCATTAAATCAAATATTTGGTCGTTTATGTCAGCAGTTTCTATATTTCTCTGCATCCAAACTCAGTTTTATTATTATAGGGATTCGATTTTTCTTGAAAAATATCATTCGGGGTTTCGTTAGTTTTCGCCCACTTTCCGTATTTAGATAAAAACGTGTTAATAGTTAATTAAATAAATATTTGGTCCTTTATGTCAGAAGTTTATGTATTTATCAGCTTACAAACACAGATTTATTGATACAATAATTCGGTTTTTCATTAAAAAATCATTTTGAGTTTCATTAAATTTCGCCCACTTTTCATATTTAGTCGAAAACGTGTAAATAAATGATTAAATAAAATATCTTGTTGTTTTTGTTAGCAATTTCTTTTTTTCTGACCTTACAAACTCAGTTTTATTGATAAAGGGATTCGATTTTGCACCAAAACTTCATTTCGAATTTCGTTTGTTTTTGCCCGCTTTCCATATTTAGACGAAACCCGTAAATAATTCATTAAATCAAATATCTGCACGTTTATGTCAGCAGTTTCCATATTTTTCAGGTTCCAAACTCAGTTTTAGTGATAAAAAGATTCGATTTTCCACGAAAAATTCATTCCGAGTTTCGTTTTATTTCACCCACTTTCCAAATTTAGATGAAACGTGTAAATAATTCATTAAATCAAATATCTGGTCGTTTTTGTCAGCAGTTTCTGCATTTCTCAAGTTCCAAACTCAGTTTTATTGATAAAGGGATTCGATTTTCCACGAAAAATTCATTGCGAGTTTCGTTTGTTTTCGCGCACTTTCCATATTTTGACGAAACACGTAAATAATTTATTAAATCAAATATCTGGTCGTTTATGTCACCAGTTTCTGTATTTCTCTACATCCAAACTCAGTTTTATTATTACAGGGATTCGATTTTTCTTGAAAAATATCATTTGGGGTTTCGTTAGTTTTCGCCCACTATCCGTATTTAGATAAAAACGTGTTAATAGTTAATTAAATAAATATCTGGTCGTTTATGTCAGAAGTTTATGTATTTATCTGCTTACAAACACAAATTTATTGATACAATGATTCGGTTTTTCATGAAAAATTCATTTAGAGTTTCGTTAAATTTCGCCCCACTTTTCATATTTAGACGAAAATGTGTGAATAATTGATTAAATAAAATATCTTGTTGTATTTGTTAGCAGTTTCTGTATTTCTTACCTTACAAACTCAGTTTTATTGATAAAGGGATTTGATTTTGCACGAAAACTTCATTCCAAATTTCGTTTTGTTTTCGCCCACTTTCCATGTTATTTAGACGAAACCCGTAAATAATCTATTAAATCAAATAGCTGGATCTTTATGTTCGCAGTTTCTGTATTTCTTAGGTTCCAAACTCGGTTTTATTGATAAAGAATTCGATTTTTCACGAAAAATTCATTCCGAGTTTCGTTTGTTTTCGCCCACTTCCATATTTAGATGAAACGCGTAAGTAATTAATTAAATCAAATATCTGGTCTGCACTTTCTGCATTTCTCAGTTTTATTGATAAACTCAGTTTTATTGATAAACTCAGTTTTATTGATACAGAGATTCGATTTTTCTTGAAAAATATAATTCGGAGTTTCGTTAGTTTTCGCCCACTTTCCATATTTAGATGAAATACCATTTCGTTTTTGTTAGCAGTTTCTGTATTTCTCAGCTTCCAACGTTTTATTGATAAAGGGATTCGATTTTGCACGAAAACTTCATTCCGAATTTCGTTTGTTTTCGCCACTTTCCATATTTAGACGAAACACGTAAATAATTTATTAAATCAAATATCTGGTCGTTTATGTCACCAGTTTCTATATTTCTCTACATCCGAACTCAGTTTTATTATTACAGGGATTCGATTTTTCTTGAAAAATATCATTCGGGGTTTCGTTAGTTTTCGCCCACTATCCGTATTTAGATAAAAACGTGTTAATAGTTAATTAAATAAATATCTGGTCGTTTATGTATTTATCAGCTTACAAACACAAATTTATTGATACAATGATTCGGTTTTCATGAAAAATTCATTTTAAGTTTTGTTAAATTTCTCCCACTTTTCATATTTAGACGAAAATGTTTGAATAATTGATTAAATAAAATATCATGTTGTTTTTGTTAGCAGTTTCTGTATTTCTTAGCTTACAAACTCAGTTTTATTGATAAAGGGATTCGATTTTGCACGACAACTTCATTCCGAATTTCGTTTGTTTTCGCCCACTTTCCATATTAAGACGAACGCGTAAATAATCCATTAAATCAAATATCTGGACATTTATGTTAGCAGTTTCTGTATTTTCTCAAGTTCCAAACTCAGTTTTATTGATAAAGGATTCGATTTTTCACGAAAAATTTATTCCGAGTTTCGTTTGTTTTCGCCCACTTCCATATTTAGATGACACGCGCAAATAATTCCTTAAATCAAATATCTGGTCGTTTCGGTCTGCACTTTCTGCATTTCTCAGCTTCCAAACTTAGTTTTATTGATAAACTCAGTTTTATTGATATAGAGATTCGATTTTTCATTAAAAATATCATTCGGAGTTTCGTTAGTTTTCGCCCACTTTCCATATTTAGATGAAATACCTTTTCGTTTTTGTAAGCAGTTTCTGTATTTCTCAGCTTCCAAACTCAGTTTTATTGATAAAGGGATTCGATTTTGCACGAAAATTTGATTCCGAATTTCGTTTGTTTTCGCCCACTTTCCATATTTAGACCAAACACTTAAAAAATTCATTAAATCAAATATCTGGTCGTTTTTGTCAGCAGTTTCTGTATTTCTCACGTTCCAAACTCAGTTTTAGTGATAAAAGGATTCGATTTTCCATGAAAAATTTATTTCGAGTTTCATTTGTTTTCGCCCACTTTCCATATTTAAACGAAACGCGTAAATAACTAATTAAATCAAATATCTGGTCGTTTTTGTCAGCAGTTTCTGCATTTCTCAAGTTCCAAACTCAGTTTTATTGATAAAGGGATTCGATTTTCCACGAAAAGTTCATTGCGAGTTTCGTTTGTTTTCGCCCACTTTCCTCATTTAGACGAAACGCGTAAATAATTTATTAAATCAAATATCTGGTCGTTTTTGTCAGCAGTTTTTGCATTTCTCAAGTTCCAAACTCAGTTTTATTGATAAAGGGATTCGATTTTCCGTGAGAAATTCATTGCGAGTTTCGTTTATTTTTCGCGCACTTTCCATATTTTGACGAAACGCGTAAATAATTTATTAAATCAAATTTCTAGTCGTTTGTGTCAACAGTTTCTGTATTTCTCAGGTTCCAAACTCAGTTTTATTGATAAAAGGATTCGATTTTCCAGGAGAAATTCATTCCGAGTTTCGTTTGTTTTCGCCCACTTTCCAATTTAGACGAAACGCGTAAATAATTCATTAAATCAAATATTTGGTCGTTTATGTCAGCAGTTTCTATATTTCTCTGCATCCAAACTCAGTTTTATTATTATAGGGATTCGATTTTTCTTGAAAAATATCATTCGGGGTTTCGTTAGTTTTCGCCCACTTTCCGTATTTAGATAAAAACGTGGTTAATAGTTAATTAAATAAATATTTGGTCCTTTATGTCAGAAGTTTATGTATTTATCAGCTTACAAACACAGATTTATTGATACAATAATTCGGTTTTTCATTAAAAAATCATTTTGAGTTTCATTAAATTTCGCCCACTTTTCATATTTAGTCGAAAACGTGTAAATAAATGATTAAATAAAATATCTTGTTGTTTTTGTTAGCAATTTCTTTTTTTCTGACCTTACAAACTCAGTTTTATTGATAAAGGGATTCGATTTTGCACCAAAACTTCATTTCGAATTTCGTTTGTTTTTGCCCGCTTTCCATATTTAGACGAAACCCGTAAATAATTCATTAAATCAAATATCTGCACGTTTATGTCAGCAGTTTCCATATTTTTCAGGTTCCAAACTCAGTTTTAGTGATAAAAAGATTCGATTTTCCACGAAAAAATTCATTCCGAGTTTCGTTTTATTTCACCCACTTTCCAAATTTAGATGAAACGTGTAAATAATTCATTAAATCAAATATCTGGTCGTTTTTGTCAGCAGTTTTCTGCATTTCTCAAGTTCCAAACTCAGTTTTATTGATAAAGGGATTCGATTTTCCACGAAAAATTCATTGCGAGTTTCGTTTGTTTTCGCGCACTTTCCATATTTTGACGAAACACGTAAATAATTTATTAAATCAAATATCTGGTCGTTTATGTCACCAGTTTCTGTATTTCTCTACATCCAAACTCAGTTTTATTATTACAGGGATTCGATTTTTCTTGAAAAATATCATTTGGGGTTTCGTTAGTTTTCGCCCACTATCCGTATTTAGATAAAAACGTGTTAATAGTTAATTAAATAAATATCTGGTCGTTTATGTCAGAAGTTTATGTATTTATCTGCTTACAAACACAAATTTATTGATACAATGATTCGGTTTTTTCATGAAAAATTCATTTAGAGTTTCGTTAAATTTCGCCCACTTTTCATATTTAGACGAAAATGTGTGAATAATTGATTAAATAAAATATCTTGTTGTATTTGTTAGCAGTTTCTGTATTTCTTACCTTACAAACTCAGTTTTATTGATAAAGGGATTTGATTTTGCACGAAAACTTCATTCCAAATTTCGTTTGTTTTCGCCCACTTTCCATGTTATTTAGACGAAACCCGTAAATAATCTATTAAATCAAATAGCTGGATCTTTATGTTCGCAGTTTCTGTATTTCTTAGGTTCCAAACTCGGTTTTATTGATAAAGAATTCGATTTTTCACGAAAAATTCATTCCGAGTTTCGTTTGTTTTCGCCCACTTCCATATTTAGATGAAACGCGTAAGTAATTAATTAAATCAAATATCTGGTCTGCACTTTCTGCATTTCTCAGTTTTATTGATAAACTCAGTTTTATTGATAAACTCAGTTTTATTGATACAGAGATTCGATTTTTCTTGAAAAATATAATTCGGAGTTTCGTTAGTTTTCGCCCACTTTCCATATTTAGATGAAATACCATTTCGTTTTTGTTAGCAGTTTCTGTATTTCTCAGCTTCCAACGTTTTATTGATAAAGGGATTCGATTTTGCACGAAAACTTCATTCCGAATTTCGTTTGTTTTCGCCACTTTCCATATTTAGACGAAACACGTAAATAATTTATTAAATCAAATATCTGGTCGTTTATGTCACCAGTTTCTATATTTCTCTACATCCGAACTCAGTTTTATTATTACAGGGATTCGATTTTTCTTGAAAAATATCATTCGGGGTTTCGTTAGTTTTCGCCCACTATCCGTATTTAGATAAAAACGTGTTAATAGTTAATTAAATAAATATCTGGTCGTTTATGTATTTATCAGCTTACAAACACAAATTTATTGATACAATGATTCGGTTTTCATGAAAAATTCATTTTAAGTTTTGTTAAATTTCTCCCACTTTTCATATTTAGACGAAAATGTTTGAATAATTGATTAAATAAAATATCATGTTGTTTTTGTCAACAGTTTATGTATTTCTCAGGTTCCAAACTCAGATTTATTGATAAAGGGATTCGATTTTCCAAGAAAAATTCATTCCGAGTTTCGTTTGTTTTCGCCCACTTTCCATATTTAGACGAAACACGTATATTATTCATTAAATCAAATATCTTGTCGTTTTTGTCAGCAGTTTCTGTATTTCTTAGGTTCCAAACTCAATTTTAGTGATAAAAGGATTCGATTTTCCACGAAAAATTCATTCTGAGTTTCGTTTGTTTCCGCTCACTTTCCCTATTTAGAGGAAACGCGTAAATAATTTATTAAATCAAATATCTGGACGTTTTTGTCAGCAGTTTCTGCATTTCTCAGCTTCTAAACTCAGTTTTATTGATAAAGGAATTCGTTTTTCCACGAAAAATTCATTCCGAGTTTCGTTGTTTTCGCCCACTTTCCATATTTTGACGAAACCCATAAATATTTCATTAAATCAAATATCCGGTCGTTTTTGTCAGCAGTTTCGGCATTTCTCAAGTTCTAAACTCAGTTTTATTGATAAAGGGATTCAATTTTCCACGAAAAATTCATTGCAAGTTTCGTTTGTTTTTGTGCACTTTCCATATTTTGACGAAACGCGTAAATAATTCATTAAATCAAATATCTGGTCGTTTATGTCAGCAGTTTCTGTATTTTTCAGCTTTCAAACTCAGTTTTATTGATAAATATCATTCGGGGTTTCGTTAGCTTTCGCCCACTTTTCGTATTTAGATAAAAACGCGTTAATAGTTAATTAAATAAATATCTGGTCGTTTATGTCAGAAGTTTAGGTATTTATCAGGTTACAAACACATATTTGTCGATACAGTGATTCGGCTTTTCATGAAAAAATCATTTTGAGTTTGATTAAATTTGGCCCATTTTCATATATAGATGAAAACGTGTGAATAATTGATTAAATAAAATATCATGTTGTTTTGGTTAGCAATTTTTGTATTTCTGACCTTACAAACTCAGTTTTATTGATAAAGGGATTCGATTTTGCATGAAAACTTTATTCCGAATTTCGTTTGTTTTCGCCCACTTTCAATATTTAGACGAAATGCGTAAATAATTTATTAAATCAAATATCTGGACGTTTATGTCAGAAGTTTCTGTATTTTTAGGTTCCAAACTCAGCTTTATTGATAAAGGATTCGATTTTTCACGAAAATTTCATTCCGAGTTCGTTTATTTTCGCCCACTTTCCATATTTAGATGAAACGCGTAAATAATTCATTAAATCAAATATCTGGTCGTTTCTGGTAGCAGTTTCTGCATTTCTCGGCTTCCGAACTCAGTTTTATTGATACAGAGATTCGATTTTTCTTGAAAAATATCATTTGGAGTTTCGTTAGTTTCCGCCGACTTTCGATATTTAGATGAAATACATTTTCATTTTTGTTAGCAGTTTCTGTATTTCTTAGCTTCCAAACTCAGCTTTATTGATAAAGGGATTCGATTTTCCGCAAAAACTTCATTCTTAATTTCATTTGTTTTCGCCGACTTTCCATATTAAAACGAAACACGTAAATAATTCATTAAATCAAATATCTGGTCGTTTATGGAATCAGTTTCTGTATTCCCAGGAAGGGATTCGATTTTCCACGAAAAATTCATTGCGAGTTTCCTTTGTTTTCGCACACTTTCCAAATTTAGACAAAATGCGTAAATAACTAATTAAATCAAATATCTAGTCGTTTGTGTTAGCAGTTTCTTTATTTCTTAGGTTCCAAACTCAGTTTTATTAATAAAAGGATTCGATTTTCCATGAAAAATTTATTCCGAGTTTCGTTTGTATTCGCCCACTTTCCATATCAAGACGAAACGCGTAAATAAGTTATCAAATCAAATATCTGGTCGTTTCTGTCAGTAGTTTCTGCATTTCTTAGCTTCCAAACACAGTTTTATTGATACAGGGATTCGATTTTTCTTGTAAAAAATACTTTGGAGTTTTGTTAGTTTTCGCCCACTTTCCGTATTTAGACCAAAACGTGTTAATAGTTGATTAAATAAATAACGAAGTTTCTGTATTTATCATCTATTAAACACAGATTTATTGATAGAGTGATTTGGTTTTTCACGAAAATTCATTTCGAGTTTCATTAGTTCTCATCCACTTTTCATATTTAGACGAAAACGTGTGAATAATTATTTAAATAAAATATCTTGTCATTTTTGTTAGCAGATTCTGTATTTTTCAGCTTCCAAACTCAGTTTTATTGATAAACGGATTCGATTTTGCTCGAAAACTTCATTCCGAATTTCGTTTATTTTCGCCCCACTTTCCATCTTTAGACGAAATGCGTAAATAATTCATTAAATCAAATATCTAGTCGTTTTTGTCAGCAGATTCTGTATTTCTTAGGTTCCAAACTCAGTTTTATTGATTAAAGGATTCGATTTCCATGAAAAATTCATTCCGAGTTTCGTTTATTTTCGCCCACTTTCCATATTTAGACGAAATGCGTAAATAATTTTTTAAATCAAATATCTGGTCGTTTTTGTCAGCGGTTTCTACTTTTATCAGGTTCCAAACTCAGTTTTATTAATAAAGGGATTCGATTTTCCACGAAAACTTAACTGCGAGTTTCGTTTGATTTCGCGCACTTTCCATATTTAGACAAAACGCACAAATAATTCATTAAGACAAATATCTGGTCATCTTTGTCTATAGTTTCTGTATTTTTTAGGTTCCAAACTCAGTTTTATTTATAAAAGGATTCGATTTTCCATGAAATATTCATTCAAAGTTTCGTTAGTTTTCACCAACTTTCCCTACTTAGACCAAACGCGTAAATAATTCATTAAATCAAATATTTGGTCGTTTCTGTTAGGAGTGTCTGCATTTCTCAGCTTCCAAACTCAGTTTTATTGATACACGTATTCGATTTTTCTTGTAAAAAATCATTCAGAGTTTCGTTAGTTTTCGCCCACTTTCCATATTTAGACGAAAACTCATTAATAGTTGATTAAATAAATATCTGGTCTTTTATTTCAGAAGTTTCTGTATTTATCAGCTTCCAAACATAGATTTTTTGATAGAGTTATTTGGTTTTTCACGAAAAAATCATTTCGAGTTTTGTTAGTTCTCACCCACTTTTCATATCTAGACGAAAACGTGTGAATAATTGATTAAATGAAATATCTTGTCGTTTTTGTTAGTAGTTTCTGTATTTCTCAGCTTCCAAACTCATTTTATTGAAAAGGGATTCGATTTTTCTTGAAAACTTCATTCCGAATTTCGTTTGTTTTCGCCCACTTTCCATATTTACACGAAAAGCGTAAATAATTCATTAAATCAAACATCTCAGCAGATTTTGTATTTCTCAGGTTCCAAACTCAGTTTTATTGATAAAAGGATTCGATTTTTCACGAAATATTTATTCCGAGTTTCGCTTATTTTCGCCCACTTTCCCTATTTAGAAGAAATGCGTAAATAATTTATTAATCAAATATCTGGTCGTTTTTGTCAGCGGTTTCTGCATTTCTCAGGTTCCAAACTCAGTTTTATTAATAAAGGGATTCGATTTTCCACGAAAATTTCATTATAAATTTCGTTTGTTTTCGCCCACTTTCCATATTCAGACGAAACGCATAAATAATTTATTAAATCAAATATCTGGACGTTTATGTTAGCAGTTTCTGTATTTCTCAGGTTTCAAACTCAGCTTTATTGATAACGGATTCGACTTTTTACCAAAAATTAATTCCGAGTTTCGTTTGTTTTCGCTAGGGGTGTAAACGAGCCCGGCCGAGCCCGAGCCTTCCACTACTTGAGCTCGGCTCATGATGTTTTTGGGAAGCTTGAGCTCGAGCTCGGCTCGTAAATAAAATTCAAAGCTCGAGTCCGGCTCGGCTCGGCTCGATGATTTGAGAACAATCTTAAATGAGTTCAAAGCTCGGCTCAAGTTTGCTTTAATATAGCTTAAACGAGTCAAAGCTCGTCTCGAGCTCGGTCCACCAATGTTATAAAATAAAGCCTGTTATTATATAATATATATAAAATTAATATAAAATTATGTTTAGGCTCGTTTAGGCTCGCGAGCCTAAACGATCTTTGTATACAAAGCTCGAGCTCGGGCTCGATAACTAAACGAGTCCTATTTCAGGCTCGAGCTCGGGCTCAGGCTCGTTAAAACTCGACACGTTCGAGCTTTTTACCGATCCGATCCCGAGCTCTCGAGCCGTTGCGCATCGTTTACACCCCTAGTTTTCGCCCACTTCCATATTTAGATGAAACGCGTAAATAATTCATTAAATCAAATACCTGGTCATTTCTGTCTGCACTTTCTGCATTACTCAGCTTCCAAACTCAGTTTTATTGATAAAGAGATTCCACTTTTCTTGAAAAATATCATTCGGAGTTTCGTTAGTTTTCGCCCACTTTCCAAATTTAGATGAAATACCTTTTCGTTTTTGTAGCAGTTTCTGTATTTCTCAGCTTCCAAACTCAGTTTTATTGATAAAGGGATTCGATTTTGCACCAAAACTTCATTCCGAATTTCGTTTGTTTTTGCCCACTTTCCATATTTAAATGAAACACGTAAACTATTCATTAAATCAAATATCTGGTCGTTTTTATCAGCAGTTTCTGTATTTCTCAGGTTCCAAACTCAGTTTTACTGATAAAAGGATTCGATTTTCCATGAAAAATTAATTCCGAGTTTCGTTTGTTTTCACCCACTTTCCATATTTAGACGAAACACGTAAATTATTCATTAAATCAAATATCTGGTCGTTTTTGTTAGTAGTTTCTGTATTTCCAAGGTTCCAAACTCAGTTTTAGTGATAAAAGGATTCGATTTTCCACGAAAATTTCATTCCGAGTTTCGCTTGTTTTCGCCCACTTTCCATATTTAGACGAAACGCGTAAATAATTTATTAAATCAAATATCTGGTCGTTTTTGTCACAGTTTCTGCATTTCTCAGCTTCTAAACATAGTTTTATTGATAAAGGGATTCGATTTTCCAAGAAAAATTCATTTCGAGTTTCGTTTGTTTTCGCCCACTTTCATATTTAGAAGAAACGCGTAAATAATTTATTAAATCAAATATCTGGTCGTTTTAGTCAGCAGTTTCTGTATTTCTCATGTTCCAAACTCAGTTTTATTGATAAAGGGATTCGATTTTCCATGAAAAATTCATTTCGAGTTTCGTTTGTTTTCACGCACTTTCCATATTTAGACGAAACGCGTAAATAATTCATTAAATCAAATATCTGGTCGATTGTGTCAACAGTTTCTGTATTTCTTAGGTTCCAAACTCAATTTAATTGATAAAAGGATAAGATTTTCCATGAAAAATTCATTTCGAGTTTCGTTTGTTTTCGCCTACTTTCCATATTTAGACGAACTGCGTAAATAATTCATTAAATCAAATATCTCGTTTCTGTCGGTAGTTTCTGCATTTCCTAGCTTCCAAACATAGTTTTATTGATACAGGGATTCGATTTTTCTTGAAAAATATCATTCGGGGTTTCGTTAGTTTTCGCCCACTTTTCGTATTTAGATAAAAACGCGTTAATAGTTAATTAAATAAACATCTGGTCGTTTATGTCAGAAGTTTATGTATTTATCAGGTTACAAACACATATTTATTGATACAATGACTCGGTTTTTCATGAAAATTTCATTTTGATATTCGTTAAATTTGGCCCACTTTTCATATATAGACGAAAACGTGTGAATAATTGATTAAATAAAATATCTTGTTGTTTTTGTTTGCAGTTTCTGTATTTCTGACCTTACAAAATCAGTTTTCTTGATAAAGGGATTCGATTTTGCATGAAGACTCTATTCCGAATTTCTTTTGTTTTCGCCCACTTTCCATATTTAGATGAAACGCGTAAATAATTAATTAAATCAAATATCTGGATGTTTATGTCAGCAGTTTCTGTATTTCTCAGGTTTCAAACTCAGCTTTATTGATAAAGAATTTGATTTTTCACGAAAAATTCATTTCGGGTTTCATTTGTTTTCGCCCACTTTTCATATTTAGATGAAACGCGTAAATAATTCATTAAATCAAATATTCCTTGGTTTCTGTTAGCAGTTTCTGCATTTCTCGGCTTCCAAACACAGTTTTATTGATACAGAGATTCGATTTTTCTTGAAAAATATCATTTGGAGTTTCATTAGTTTTCGCCCACTTTCCATATTGAGATGAAATACCTTTTCATTTTTGTTAGCAGTTTTTGTATTTCTTCGATTTTGCACGAAAACGTCATTCCTAATTTCGTTTGTTTTCGCCCACTTTCCATATTAAAACAAAACACGTAAATAATTCATTAAATCAAATATCTGGTCGTTTTTTTCAGCAATTTCTGTATTTCTCAGGTTTCAAACTCAGTTTTATTGATAAAGGGATTCGATTTTCCACCAAAAATTCATTGCGAGTTTCCTTTGTTTTCACCGACTTTCCATATTTAGACAAAACGTGTAAATAATTCATTAAATCAAATATATGGTGGTTTGTGTTAGCAGTTTCTGTATTTCTTAGGTTCCAAACTCAGTTTTATTGATAAATGAATTCGATTTTCCATGAAAAATTTATTCCGAGTTTCGTTTGTATTCGCCCACTTTCCATATCTAGACGAAACGCGTAAATAAGTTTTTAAATCAAATATCTGGTCGTTTCTGTCAATAGTTTCTGCATTTCTTAGCCTCCAAACATAGTTTTATTGATACATTGATTCGATTTTTCTTGTAAAAAATACTTCGGAGTTTTGTTAGTTTTTGTCCACTTTCCGTATTCAGACGAAAACGCGTTAATAGTTATTAAATAAATATCTGGTCTTTTATTTCAGAAGTTTCTATATTTATCAGCTTCTAAAACAAATTTATTGATAGAGTTATTTGTTTTTCACGAAAAATTCATTTCGAGTTTCGTTAGTTCTCGCCCACTTTTCATATTTAGACGAAAACGTGTGAATAATTTATTAAATAAAATATCATGTCGTTTTTGTTAGCAGTTTCTGTATTTCTCTGCTTCCAAACTCAGATTTATTGATAAAGGGCTTCGATTTTGCCTGAAAACTTTATTCCGAATTTCGTTTGTTTTCACTCACATTCCATATTTAGACGAAACGCGTAAATAATTCATTAAATAAAATATCTGGTCGTTTTTGTCAGCGGTTTCTGTATTTCTCATGTTCCAAACTCAATTTTATTAATAAATGGATTCGATTTTCCACGAAAACTTATTTGCGAGTTTCGTTTGATTTCGCGCACTTTCCATATTTAGAAAAAACGCGCAAATAATTCATGAAGACAAATATCTGGTCGTTTCTGTCTGCAGTTTCTGTATTTATTAGGTTCCAAACTCAGTTTATTGATAAAAGGATTCGATTTTCCATGAAAAATTCATTCTGAGTTTCGTTATGTTTCACCAACTTTCCATATTTAGACGAAACGCGTAAATAACTCATTAAATCAAATATCTGGTCATTTATGTTAGTAATTTCTGCATTTCTTAGCTTCCAAACTCAGTTTTATTGATACAGGTTTTCGATTTTTCTTGTAAAAAATCATTCGGAGTTTCGTTAGTTTTCGCCCACTTTCCATATTTAGGCGAACGCGTTAATAGTTGATTAAATAAATATCTGGTCTTTTATTTTAGAAGTTTCTGTATTTATCGGCTTACAAACACAGATTTATTGATAGAGTGATTCGATTTTCACGAAATTCATTTCGGGTTTCGTTAAATTTCGCCCACTTTTCATATTTAGATGAAAACTGTGATTAATTGATTAAATGAACTATCTTGTCATTTTTGTTAGCAGTTTCTGTATTTCTCAGCTTACAAACTCGTTTTTATTGATAAAGGATTCGATTTTGCTCGAAAAATTCATTCTGGATTTCGTTTGTTTTCGCCCATTTTCCATATTTAGATAAAACGCGAAAATAATTCATTAAATAAAATACTGGTCGTTTCTGTCAGAAGTTTCTGCATTCTAAACCTAGTTTTATTGACACAGAGATTCGGTTATTCTTGAAAAATATTATTCAGAGTTTCGTAAGTTTTCGTCCACCTTCCATATTTAGATGAAAACGCGTTAATAGTTTATTAAATAAAATATCTGGTAATTTCTGTCAGAAGTTTTTGTATTTCTCAACTTTCAAACACAGTTTTATTGATACAGTGATTCGGTTATTCTTGAAAAATATTATTCAGAGTTTCATAAGTTTTCGCCCACCTTCCATATTTAGATGAAAACGCGTTAGTAGTTGATTAAATAAAATATCTAGTCATTTCTGTCAGAAGTTTTTGTATTTCTCAGCTTTCAAACACAGTTTTGTTGATACAATGATTCGGTTTTTTATGAAAAAAATCATTTTGAATTTGTTTAAATTTGGCCCACTTTTCATATATAGACGAAAACGTGTGAATAATTGATTAAATAAAATATCTTGTTGTTTTTGTTAGCATTTCTGTATTTCTGACCTTACAAACTTAGTTTTATTGATAAAAGGGATTCGATTTTGCATTAAAACTTTATTCCGAATTTTGTTTGTTTTCGCACCACTTTCCATATTTAGACCAAACGCGTAAATAATATTATTAAATAAAATATCTGGACGTTTATGTCAGCAGTTTCTGTATTTCTTATGTTCCAAACTCTGCTTTATTGATAAAGGATTCGAATTTTCACGAAAATTTCATTCCGAGTTTCGTTTGTTTTTGGCCCACTTTCCATATTTAGATGAAACGCGTAAATAATTCATTAAATCAAATATCTGGTCGTTTCTGTTAGCAGTTTCTGCATTTCGTGGCTTCCAAACTCAGTTTTATTGATACAGAGATTCGATTTTTCTTAAAAAATATCATTTGGAGTTTCGTTAGTTTTCACCCACTTTCCATATTTAGATGAAATACCTTTCCATTTTTGTTAGCAGTTTCTGTATTTCTCAGTTTCCAAACTCAGCTTTATTGATAAAGGGATTCGATTTTGCACGAAAAATTCATTCTGTATTTCGTTTGTTTTTGCCCATTTTCCGTATTTAGACGAAACGCGAAAATAATACACTAAATAAAATATATGGTCGTTTCTGTCAGAAGTTTCTGCATTTCACAGCTTCTAAACTCAGTTTTATTGATAAAGGGATTCGATTATTCTTGAAAAATATTAGTCGGTGTTTCGTAAGTTTTCGCCCACCTTCCATATTTAGATGAAAACGCGTTAATAGTTGATTAAATAAAATATCTGGTCATTTCTGTCAGAAGCTTTTTATTTCTCAGCTTTAAACACAGTTTTATTGATAGAGTGATTCGGTTATTCTTGAAAAATATTATTCACAGTTTCGTAAGTTTTGGCCCACCTTCATATTTAGATGAAAACGCGTTAATAGTTGATTAAGTAAAATATATGGTCATTTATGTCAGAAGTTTTTGTATTTCGCAGCTTTCAAACACAGTTTTGCTGATATAATGATTCGGTTTTTCATGAAAAAATCATTTTGAGTTTTGTTAAATTTGGCCCACTTTTCATATATAGACGAAAACTTGTGAATAATATAAAATATCTTGTTGTTTTTGTTAGCAGTTTCTGTATTTCTCACCTTACAAACTAAGTTTTATTGATAAAGGGATTCGATTTTGCATGAAAACTTTATTCAGAATTTTGTTTGTTTTCTCCCACTTTCCATGTTTAGATGAAACCCGTAAATAATTCATCAAAATCAAATATCTGTCGTTTCTGTCCGCACTTTCTGCATTACTCAGCTTCCAAACTTAGTTTTATTGATACAGAGATTATTCGATTTTTCTTGAAAAATATCATTCGGAGTTTCGTTAGTTTTCGCCCACTTTTCATATTTAGATGAAATACCTTTTCGTTTTTGTTAGCAGTTTCTGTATTTCTCAACTTCAAAGCTCAGTTTTATTGATAAAGGGATTCGATTTTCCACGAAAACTTATTTGCGAGTTTCGTTTGATTTCACGCACTTTCCATATTTAGACAAAACGCGCAAATAATTCATTAAGACAAATATCTGGTCGTTTCTATCTGCAGTGTCTGTATTTAATAGCTTCCAAACTCAGTTTTGTTGATAAAAGGATTCGATTTTCCATGAAAAATTCATTCAGAGTTTCGTTAGTTTTCGCCAACTTTCCATATTTATATGAAACGCGTAAATAATTCATTAAATCAAATATCTGGTCGTTTATGTTAGTAGTTTCTGCATTTCTTAGCTTCCAAACTCAGTTTTATTGATACAGGTATTCGATTTTTCTTGTGAAAAATCATTCGGAGTTTCGTTAGTTTTCGCCCACTTTCCATATTTAGACAAAAACGCGTTAGTAGTTGATTAAATAAATATCTGGTCTTTTATTTTAGAAGTTTATGTATTTATCGGCTTACAAACACAGATTTATTGATAGAGTGATTCGGATTTTCACAAAAAATTTATTTCGAGTTTCGTTAAATTTCGCCCACTTTTCATATTTAGATGAAAACGTGTGAATAATTGATTAAATGAACTTTCTTGTCGTTTTTGTTAGCAGTTTCTGTATTTCTCAGCTTACAAACTCGTTTTTATTGATAAAGGGATTCGATTTTGCACGAAAAATTCATTCTGGATTTCGTTTATTTTTGCCCATTTTCCATATTTAGATAAAACGCGAAAATAATTCATTAAATAAAATATCTTGTCGTTTCTGTCAGAAGTTTCTGCATTTCTCAGCTTCTAAACCTAGTTTTATTGATACAGAGATTCAGTTATTCTTGAAAAATATTATTCGGAGTTTCGTAATTTTTCGCCCACCTTCCATATTTAGATGAAAACGCGTTAATAGTAGATTAAATAAAATATCTGGTCATTTCTGTCAGAAGTTTTTGTATTTCTCAGCTTTCAAACACAGTTTTATTGATACAGTGATTCGGTTATTCTTGAAAAATATTATTCAGAGTTTCGTAAGTTTTCGCCCACCTTCCATATTTAGATGAAAACGCGTTAATAGTTGATTAAATAAAATATCTGGTCATTTCTGTCAGTGGTTTTTGTATTTCTCAGCTTTCCAACACAGTTTTGTTGATACAATGATTCGGTTTTTCATGAAAAAAATCATTTTGAGTTTCGTTAAATTTGGCCCACTTTTCATATATAGACGAAAACGTGTGAATAATTGATTAAATAAAATATCTTGTTGTTTTTGTTAGCAGTTTCTGTATTTCTGACCTTACAAACTCAGTTTTATTGATAAAGGGATTCGATTTTGCATTAAAAGTTTATTCCGAATTTCGTTTGTTTTCGCCCACTTTCAATATTTAGACCAAACGTGTAAATAATTTATTAAATTATGTCAGCAGTTTCTGTATTTCTTAGGTACCAAACTCAGCTTTATTGATAAAGGATTCGATTTTTTCACGAAATTTCATTCCAAGTTTCGTTTGTTTTTGCCCACTTTCCATATTTAGATGAAACGCGTAAATAATTCATTAAATCAAATATCTGGTCGTTTCTGTTAGCAGTTTCTGCATTTCGTGGCTTCCAAACTCAGTTTTATTGATACAGAGATTCGCTTTTTCTTGAGAAATATCATTTGGAGTTTCTTTAGTTTTCGCCCAATTTCCATATTTAGATGAGATACCTTTTCATTCTTGTTAGCAGTTTCTGTATTTCTCAGTTTCCAAACTCAGCTTTATTGATAAAGGGATTCGATTTTTGCTCGAAAAATTCATTCTGGATTTCGTTTGTTTTCGCCCATTTTCCATATTTAGATAAAACGCGAAAATAATTCATTAAATAAAATATCTGGTCGTTTCTGTCAGAAGTTTCTGCATTTCACAGCTTCTAAACTCAGTTTTATTGATACAAGGATTCGATTATTCTTGAAAAATATTATTCGGAGTTTCGTAAGTTTTCACCCACCTTCAATATTTAGATGAAAACGCGTTAATAGTTGATTAAATAAAATATCTGGTCATTTCTGTCAGAAGTTTATGTATTTCTTAGCTTTCAAACACAGTTTTATTGATACAGTGATTCGGTTATTCTTGAAAAATATTATTCAAAGTTTCGTAAGTTTTGGCCCACCTTCCATATTTAGATGACAACGCGTTGATAGTTGATTAAATAAATTATCTGGTCATTTCTGTCACAGGTTTTTGTATTTCTCAGCTTTCGAACACAGTTTTGCTAATACAATGATTAGGTTTTTCATGAAAAAATCATTTTGAGTTTCGTTAAATTTGGCCCACTTTTCATATATAGGCGAAAACGTGTGAATAATTGATTAAATAAAATATCTTCTTGTTTTTGTTAGCAGTTTCTGTATTTCTGACCTTACAAACTTAGTTTTATGATAAAGGGATTCGATTTTGCATGAAAACTTTATTCAGAATTTCGTTTGTTTTCGCCCACTTTCTATACTTAGATGAAACCCATAAATAATTCATCAAAATCAAATATATGGTCGTTTCTGTCTGCACTTTCTGCATTACTCAGCTTCTAAACTCAGTTTTATTGATACAGAGATTATTCCATTTTTCTTGAAAAATATCATTCGGAGTTTCGTTAGTTTTCGCCCACTTTCCATATTTAGATGAAATACCTTTACGTTTTTGTTAGCAGTTTCTGTATTTCTCAGCTTACAAACTCAGTTTATTGATAAAGGGATTCGATTTGCACGAAAACTTCATTCCGAATTTTGTTTGTTTTTGCCCACTTTCCATATTTAGACGAAACATATAAATAATTCATTAAATCAAATATCTGGTCGTTTTGTCAGCAGTTTCTGTATTTCTCACGTTCCAAACTCAGTTTTAGTGATAAAAGGATTCGATTTTCCATGAAAAATTCATTCCGAATTTCGTTTGTTTTCACCCACTTTCCATATTTAGACGAAACACGTAAATTATTCATTAAATAAAATATCTGGTCATTTTTGTCAGCAGTTTCTGTATTTCCCAAGTTGCAAACTCAGTGTTAGTGATAAAAGGATTCGATTTTCCACAAAAATTTCATTCCGAGTTTCGTGTGTTTGCGCCCACTTTCCATATTTAGACGAAACACATAAATAATTTATTAAAACAAATATCTAGTCGTTTTTGGCAGCAGTTTCTGTATTTCTCATGTTCCAAACTCAGTTTTATTGATAAAGGGATTCGATTTTCCACCAAAAATTCATTGCGAGTTGCGTTTGTTGTCGCGCACTTTCCATATTTAGACCAAGCGCGTAAATAATTCATTAAATCAAATATCTGGTCGTTTGTGTCAGCAGTTTTTGTATTTCTTAGGTTCCAAACTCGGTTTTATTGATAAAAGGATTTGATTTTCCATGAAAAATTTATTTCGAGTTTCGTTTGTTTTCGCCCACTTCCCATATTTAGACGAAACGCGTAAATAATTCATTAAATAAAAAATCTGGTCATTTCTGTCAGTTGTTTCTGCATTTCTCAGCTTCCAAACATAGTTTTATTAATACACTAATTCATTTTTTCTTGAAAAATATCATTCGGGGTTTCGTTAGTTTTCGCCCACTTATCGTTTTTAGATAAAAACACGTTAATAGTTAATTAAATAAATATCTGGTCGTTTATGTCAGAAGTTTATGTATTTATCAGGTTACAAACACAGATTTATTGATACAATGATTCGGTTTTTAATGAAAAATTCATTTTGAGATTTGTTAAATTTGGCCCACGTTTCATATATAGACGAAAACGTGTAAATAATTGATTAAATAAAATATCTTGTTGTTTTTGTTAGCAGTTTCTGTATTTCTGACCTTACAAACTCAGTTTTATTGATAAAGTGATTCGATTTTGCATGAAAACTTTATTCCGAATTTCTTTTGTTTTCGCCCACTTTCCATATTTAGATGAAAACGCGTTAATAGTTGATTAAATAAAATATCTGATCATTTCTGTCAGAAGTTTTTGTATTTCTCAGCTTTCAAACACAGTTTTGTTGATACATTGATTCGGTTTTTCATGAAAAAAATCATTTTGAGTTTCGTTTAATTTGGCCCACTTTTCATATATAGACGAAAACATGTGAATAATTGATTAAATAAAATATCTTGTTGTTTTTGTTAGTAGTTTCTGTATTTCTGACCTTACAAACTCAGTTTTATTGATAAAGGGATTCGATTTTGCATGAAAACTTTATTCCGAATTTCGTTTGTTTTCACCCACTTTCCATATTTAGACCAAACGCGTAAATAATTTATTAAATAAAATATCTGGACGTTTATGTCAGTAGTTTCTATATTTCTTAGGTTCCACACTCAGCTTTATTGAAAAAAGATTCGACTTTTCACTAAAATTTCATTCCGAGTTTCGTTTGTTTTTACCCACTTTCCATATAGATGAAACGCGTAAATAATTCATTAAATCAAATATCTGGTCGTTTCTGCTAGCAGTTTCTGCATTTCTCGGCTTCCAAACTCAGTTTTATTGATACAGAGATTCGATTTTTCTTGAAAAATATCATTTGGAGTTTCGTTAGTTTTCACCCACTTTCCATATTTAGATGACATACCTTTTTCATTTTTGTTAACAGTTTCTGTATTTCTCAGTTTCCAAACTCAGCTTTTTTGATAAAGGGATTCGATTTTACATGAAAAATTCATTGGATTTCGTTTGTTTTCGCCCATTTTCCATATTTAGATAAAACGCGAAAATAATTCATTAAATAAAATATCTGGTCGTTTCTATCAGAAGTTTCTGCATTTCACAGCTTCTAAACTCAGTTTTATTGATACAGGGATTCGATTATTCTTGAAAAATGTTATTCGGAGTTTCGTAAGTTTTCGCCCACCTTCCATATTTAAATGAAAACGCGTTAATAGTTGATTAAATAAAATATCTGCTCATTTATGTTAGAAGTTTTTGTATTTCTCAGCTTTCAAACACAGTTTTGTTGATACAATGATTCCGTTTTCATGAAAAAATCATTTTGAGTTTCGTTAAATTTGGCCCACTTTTCATATATAGACGAAAACGTGTGAATAATTGATTAAATAAAATATCTTATTGTTTTTGTTAGCAGTTTCTGTATTTCTGACCTTACAAACTCAGTTTTATTGATAAAGGGACTCGATTTTGCATGAAAACTTTATTCAGAATTTCGTTTGTTTTCGCTCACTTTCCATATTTAGATGAAACGCGTAAATAATCATTAAATCAAATATCTGGTCGTTTCTGTCTGCACTTTCTGCATTACTCAGCTTCCAAACTTAGTTTTATTGATACAGAGATTATTCGATTTTTCTTGAAAAATATCATTCGGAGTTTCGTTAGTTTTCGCCCGCTTTCCATATTTAGATGAAATACCTTTTCGTTTTTGTTAGCAGTTTCTGTATTTCTCAGCTTCCAAACATAGTTTTATTGATAAAGGGATTCGATTTTGCACGAAAACTTCATTCTGAATTTTGTTTGTTTTCGCCCACTTTCCATATTTAGACGAAACACGTAAATTATTCATTAAATCAAATATCTGGTCGTTTTTGTCAGCAATTTCTATATTTCTCACGTTACAAACTCAATTTTAGTGATAAAAGGATTCGATTTTCCACGAAAAATTCATTCCGAATTTCGTTTGTTTTCGCCGACTTTCCATAATTAGACGAAACACGTAAATTATTCATTAAATCAAATATCTGGTCGTTTTTGTCAGCAGTTTCTGTATTTCCCAGGTTCCAAACTCAGTTTAGTGATAAAAGGATTCGATTTTCCTCGAAAATTTCATTCCGAGTTTCGTGTGTTTTCGCCCACTTTTCATATTTAGACGAAACGAGTAAATAATTTATCAAATCAAATATCTGGTCATTTTTTTGCAGCAGTTTCTGTATTTCTCATGTTCCAAACTCAGTTTTATTGATAAAGGGATTCGATTTTCCACGAAAAATTCATTGCGAGTTTCGTTTGTTTTCGCACACTTTCCATATTTAGACGAAACGCGTAAATAATTCATTAAATCAAATATCTGGTCGTTTCTGTCAGTAGTTTCTGCATTTCTCAGCTTCCAAACATAGTTTTATAAATACAGTGATTCGATTTTTCTTGAAAAATATCATTCGGGGTTTCGTTAATTTTCGCCCACTTTTCGTATTTAGATAAAAACACGTTATAGTTAATTAAATAAATATCTGGTCGTTTATGTCAGAAGTTTATGTATTTATAAGGTTACAAACACAGATTTATTGATAAAATGATTCGGTTTTTCATGAAAAAATCATTTTGACATTCGTTAACTTTGGCCCATTTTTCATATTTAGACAAAAACGTGTGAATAATTGATTAAATAAAATATCTTGTTGTTTTTGTTCTGACCTTACAAACTTAGTTTTATTTATAAAACTTTCGATTTTGCATGAAAACTTTATTCCGAATTTCTTTTGTTTTCGCCCACTTTCCATATTTAGACAAAACGCGTAAATAATTTATTGAATCAAATATCTAGACGTTTATGTCAGCAGTTTCTGTATTTATCAGGTTCCAAACTCAGCTTTATTGATAAAGGATACGATTTTTCACGAAAAATTCATTTCGAGTTTCGCTTGTTTTCGCCCACTTTTCATATTTAAATTAAACGCTTAAATAATTCATTAAATCAAATATCTGGTCGTTTCGGTTAGCACTTTCTACATTTCTCGCCTTATAAACTCAGTTTTATTGATACAGAAATTCGATTTTTCTTGAAAAATATCATTTGGAGTTTCGTTAGTTTTCGCCCACTTTCCATATTGAGATGAAATACCTTTTCATTTTTGTTAGTAGTTTCTGTATTTCTCAGCTTTTAAACTCAGTTTTATTAATAAAGGGATTCGATTTTGCACCAAAACTTCATTCTGAATTTCGTTTGTTTTCGCCCTCTTTCCAAATTAAAACGAAACACGTAAATAATTCATTAAATAAAATATCTAGTCGTTTATGTCAGTAGTTTCTGTATTTCTCAGGTTTCAAACTCAGTTTTATTGATAAAGGGATTCGCTTTTCCACGAAAAATTCATTGCGAGTTTCCTTTGTTTTCGCGCACTTTCCATATTTAGACAAAACGCGTAAATAATTCATTAAATCAAATATCTGGTCGTTTGTGTTAGCAGTTTCTGTATTTCTTAGGTTCCAAACTCAGTTTTATTAATAAAAGGATTCGATTTTCCATGAAAAATTTACTCCGAGTTTCGATTGTATTAGCCCACTTTTCATATCTAGACGAAACGCATAAATAAGTTATTAAATCAAATATCTGGTCGTTTCTTTCAATAGTTTTCTGCATTTCTTATCTTCCAAACATAGTTTAATTGATACAGGGATTCGATTTTTCATGTAAAAAATACTTCGGAGTTTTGTTAGTTTTCGCCCACTTTCCGTATTCAGACGAAAACGCGTTAATAGTTGATTAAATAACTATTTGGTCTTTTGTTTTCTAAGTTTCTGTATTTATCAGCTTCTAAACACATATTTATTGATAGAGTGATTTGGTTTTTCACGAAAAATTCATTTCGAGTTTCGTTAGTTTTCGCCCACTTTTCATATTTAGACGAAAACGTGTGAATAATTGATTAAATAAAATATCTTGTCGTTTTTGTTAGTAGTTTCTGTATTTCTTAGCTTCCAAACTTAGATTTATAAAGAGATTCGATTTTCCTCGAAAACTTCATTCCGAATTTCGTTTGTTTTCGCCCACATTCCATACTTAGACGAAACGCGTAAATAATTCATTAAATCAAATATCTGGTCGTTTTTGTCAGCAGATTCTGTATTTCTCAAATTCCAAGCTCAGTTTTATTGATTAAAGGATTCGGTTTCCATGAAAAATTCATTCTGAGTTTCGTTTATTTTTGTCCACTTTCCATATTTAGACGAAACGCGTAAATAATTTATTAAATCAAATATCTGGTCATTTTTGTCAGCGGTTTCTATATTTCTCATGTTCCAAACTAAGTTTTATTGATAAAGAGATTCGATTTTCCACCAAAAATTCATAGGGAGTTTCGTTTGCTTTCGCTCACTTTCTATTTTAGAGGAAACGCATAAATAATTCATTAAATCAAATATCTGGTCGTTTGTGTCTGCAGTTTCTGTATTTATTAGGTTCCAAACTCAGTTTTATTGATAAAATGATTCGATTTTCCATGAAAAATTCATTCAGATCCTTTGTTTTCGCCAACTTCCCATATTTAGACGAAACGTGTAAATAATTCATTAAATAAAATATCTGGTCGTTTCTGTCAGTAGTTTCTACATTTCTCAGCTTCCAAACATAGTTTGTTGGTACAAGGATTCGATTTTTCTTAAAAAAATCATTCGGGGTTTCGTTAGTTTTCGCCCACTTTTTGTATTTAGATAAATATCTGGTCGTTTATGTCAGAAGTTTATGTATTTATCAGGTTACAAACACAGATTTATTAATACAATGATTCGGTTTTTCATGAAAAATTCATTTTGAGATTCCTTAAATTTGGCCCACTTTTCATATATAGACGAAAACGTGTGAATAATTGATTAAATAAAATATCTTGTTGTTTTTGTTAGCAGTTTCTGTATTTCTGACCTCACAAACTTAGTTTTATTGATAAAGGGATTCGATTTTGCATGAAAACTTTATTCCGAATTTCTTTTGTTTTCGCCCACTTTCCATATTTAGACGAAACGCGTAAATAATTTATTGAATCAAATATCCTAGATGTTTATGTCTGCAGTTTCTGTATTTATCAGGTTCCAAACTCAGCTTTATTGATAAAGAATACAATTTTTCACCAAAAATTCATTTCGAGTTTCGCTTGTTTTCGCCCACTTTTCATATTTAGATGAAACGCGTAAATAATTCATTAAATCAAATATCTGGTCGTTTCTGTTAGCAGTTTTTGCATTTCTCGGCTTCCAAACTCAATTTTATTGATACAGAGATTCGGTTTTTCTTAAAAAATATCATTTGGAGTTTCGTTAGTTTTCGCCCACTCTCCATATTGAGATGAAATACCTTTTCATTTTTGTTAGTAGTTTCTGTATTTCTCAACTTTTAAACTAAGTTTTATTAATAAAGGGATTCGATTTTGCACCAAAACTTCATTCTGAATTTCGTTTGTTTTCGCCCACTTTCCATATTAAAACGAAACACGTAAATAAATCATTAAATTAAATATCTAGTCGTTTTTGTCAGCAGTTTCTGTATTTCTCAGGTTTCAAACTCAGTTTTATTGATAAAGGGATTCGATTTGCCACGAAAAATTCATTGCGAGTTTCCTTTGTTTTCGCGCACTTTCCATATTTAGACAAAACGCGTAAATAATTCATTAAATCAAATATCTGGTCGTTTGTATTCGCAGTTTCTGTATTTCTTAGGTTCCAAACTTAGTTTTATTGATAAAAGGATTCGATTTGGCAAGAAAAATTTATTCCGAGTTTCGTTTGTATTCGCCCACTTTTCATATCTAGACGAAACGCGTACGTAAGTTATTAAACCAAATACCTGGTCGTTTCTGTCAATAGTTTCTGCATTTCTTAGCTTCCAAACATAGTTTAATGGTTACAGGGATTCGATTTTTCTTGTAAAAAATACTTTGGAGTTTTGTTAGTTTTCGCCCACTTTCCGTATTCAGATGAAAACACGTTAATAGTTGATTAAATAAATATCTGGTCTTCTGTTTTATAAGTTTCTGTATTTATTAACTTCTAAACACAGATTTATTGATAGATGATTTGGTTTTTCACGAAAAATTCATTTCGAGTTTCGTTAGTTCTCGCCCACTTTTCATATTTAGATGAAAACGTGTGAATAGTTGATTAAATAAAATATCTTGTCGTTTTTGTTAGCAGTTTTTGTATTTCTCAGCTTTCAAACTTAGATTTATTGATAAAGAGATTGGTTTTTCCTCGAAAACTTCATCCCGAATTTCGTTTGTTTTCGCCCACATTCCATACTTAGACGAAACGCATAAAGAATTCATTAAATCAAATATCTGGTCGTTTTTGTTAGCAGATTTTGTATTTCTCAGGTTCCAAACTCAGTTTTACTGATTAAAGGATTCGATTTCCATGAAAAATTCATTCCGAGTTTCGTTTTTTGTCCACTTTCCATATTTAGACGAAACGCGCAAATAATTTATTAAATCAAATATCTGGTCATTTTTGTCAGCGGTTTCTGTATTTCTCATGTTCCAAACTCAGTTTTATTGATAAACGGATTCGATTTTCCACCAAAAATTCGTAGCGCGTTTCGTTTGCTTTCGCGCACTTTCCATTTTTAGAGGAAACGCATAAATAATTCATTAAATCAGTTTGTGTCTGCAGTTTCTGTATTTATTAGGTTCCAAACTCAGTTTTATTGATAAGATGATTCGATTTTCCATGAAAAATTCATTCAAATCGTTAGTTTTCGCCAACTTTCCATATTTAGACGAAACGTGTAAATAATTCATTAAATAAATATCTGGTCGATTCTGTCAGTAGTTTCTGCATTTCTCAGCTTCCAAACATAGTTGGGGGGAAGGGTAAATGCACGATACCCCTGACTGCAGGAGGGTTCTCCCTCCCCAAACTAGCTTAGCCCCATAGCTGCCTGGCGGTTACTACCCAGCAGGATTATTCCGGCCGAGCTGGACTCGAAGCCGCGTCCTCCCATTTGGAATGGGTGAGGCTGGCCACTGGGCTGACACCCCGTGGTTAACATAGTTTGTTGATACGGGGATTCGATTTTTCTTGAAAAATATCATTCGGAGTTTCGTTAGTTTTCGCCCACTTTTTGTATTTAGATAAATATCTGGTCGTTTATGTCAAAAGTTTATGTATTTATCAGGTTACAAACACAGATTTATTGATACAATATTCGGTTTTTCATGAAAAATTCATTTTGAGATTCGTTAAATTTGGCCAACTTTTCATATATAGACGAAAACGTGTGAATAATTGATTAAATAAAATATCTTGTTGTTTTTGTTAGCAGTTTCTTTATTTCTGACCTTACAAACTCAGTTTATTGATAAAGGGATTCCATTTTGCAAGAAAACTTTATTCCGAATTTCTTTTGTTTTCGTCCACTTTCCATATTTAGATGAAACGCGTAAATAATTTATTAAATCAAATATCTGGACGTTTATGTCAGTAGTTTCAGTATTTATCAGGTTCCAAACTCAGCTTTATTATAAAGGATTCAATTTTACACGAAAAATTCATTTCAAGTTTTGTTTGTTTTCGCCCACTTTTCATATTTAGATAAAACGCGTAAATAATTTATTAAATCAAATATATGGTCGTTTCTGTTATCAGTTTTTGCATTTCTCTGCTTCCAAACTCAATTTTATTGATACAGAGATTTAATTTTTCTTGAAAAATATTAATTGGAGTTTCTTTAGTTTTCGCCCACTTTCCATATCGAGATGAAATATATTTTCATTTTTGTTAGCAGTTTCTGTATTTCTCAGCTTTTAAACTCAGTTTTATTGATAAAGGAATTCGATTTTGCACGAAAACTTCATTTCAAATTCATTTGTTTTCGCCCACTTTCCATATTAAAACCAAACACGTAAATAATTCATTAAATCAAATATCTGGTCGTTTTTGTCAGCAGTGTCTGTATTTCTCAGGTCTCAAACTCAGTTTTATTGATAAAGGGATTCGATTTTCCACGAAAAATTCATTGCAAGTTTCCTTTGTTTTCGCGCACTTTCCATATTTAGACAAAATGCGTAAATACTTCATTAAATCAAATATCTGGTCGTTTCTGTTAGCAGTTTTTTTCATTTCTCGGCTTCCAAACTCAATTTTATTGATACAGAGATTCGATTTTTCTTGAAAAATATTATTTGGAGTTTCGTTAGTTTTCGCCCACTTTCCATATCGAGACGAAACGCGTAAATAAGTTATTAAATCAAATATCTAGTCGTTTTTGTCAATAGTTTCTGCATTTTTTAGCTTCCAAACATAGTTTAATTAAAACAGGGATTCGATTTTTCTTGTAAAAAATACTTGGAAGTTTTGTTAGTTTTCGCCCACTTTTCGTATTCAGACGAAAACGCGTTAATAGTTGATTTAATAAATATCTGGTCTTTTATTCAGAAGTTTCTATATTTATAAGCTTCTAAACGCAGATTTATTGATTGAGTGATTTGGTTTTTCCCGAAAAATTCATTTCGAGTTTCGTTAGTTCTCGCCCACTTTTCATAATTAGACGAAAACATGTGAATGATTGATTAAATAAAATATCTTGTCGTTTTTGTTAGCAGTTTCTGTATTTCTCAGCTTCCAAACTCAGATTTATTGATAAAGTGATTCGATTTTGCTCGAAAACTTCATTCCGAATTTCTTTTGTTTTCGCCCACATTCCATATTTAGACGAAACGCATAAATAATTCATTAAATCTAATATCTGGTTGTTTTTCTCAGCAGATCTGTATTTCTCAGGTTCCAAACTCTGTTTTATTGATTAAAGGATTCGATTTCAATGAAAAATTCATTCCGAGTTTCGTTTATTTTCGCCCACTTTCCATATTTAGACGAAAAGCGTAAATAATTTATTAAATCAAATATCTGGTCATTTTTGTCAGCGGTTTATGTATTTCTCAGGTTCCAAACTCAGTTTTATTAATTAAGGGATTCGATTTTCCACGAAAACTTAATTGCGAGTTTGGTTTTATTTCGCGCACTTTCCATATTTAGACAAAACACGCAAATAATTCATTAAGACAAATATCTGGTCGTTTCTGTGTGCAGTTTCTGTATTTATTAGGTTCCTAACTTAGTTTTATTGATAAAAGGATTCGATTTTCCATGAAAAATTCACTCAGAGTTTCGTTAGTTTTCGCCAACTTTCCATATTTACGAAACGCGTAAATAATTCATTAAATTAAATATCTGGTCGTTTCTTTTTGTAGTTTATGCATTTCTCAGCTTCCAAACTCAGTTATATTGATACAGGTATTCGATTTTTCTTGTAAAAAATCATTCAGAGTTTCGTTAGTTTTCACACACTTTCCATATTTAGATGAAAACGCGTTAATAGTTGATTAAATAAATATCTGGTCTTTTTTATTTTAAAAGTTCCTTTATTTATCAGCTTACAAACACAGATTTATTGATATAGTGATTTGGTTTTTCACGAAAAAATTATTTCAAGTTTCGTTAAATTTCGCCCACTTTTCATATTTAGATGAAAACGTGTGAATAATTGATTAAATGAAATATCTTGTCGTTTTTGTTAGCAGTTTCTGTATTTCTCAGCTTCCAAACTCGGTTTTATTGATAAAGGGATTCGATTTTGCACCAAAAATTCATTCTGGATTTCGTTTGTTTTCGCCCATTTTCCATATTTAGATAAAACGCGAAAATAATTCATTAAATAAAATATCTGGTCGTTTCTGTCAGAAGTTTCTGCATTTCACAGCTTCTAAATTCAGTTTTATTGATACAGGGATTCGATTATTCTTGAAAAATATTATTCGGAGTATAGTAAGTTTTCGCCCACTATCCATATTTAGATGAAAACGCGTTAATAGTTGATTAAATAAAATATCTGGTCATTTCTGTCAGAAGTTTTTGTATTTCTCAGCTTTCAAACACAGTTTTATTGATTTAGTGATTCGGTTATTCTTGAAAAATATTATTCAGAGTTTCGTAAGTTTTCGCCCACCTTCCACATTTAGATGTAAACGCGTTAATAGTTGATTAAATAAAATATCTGGTCATTTCTGTAAGAAGTTTTTTTTTCTCAGGTTTCAAACACAGTTTTTTTTGATACAATGATTCGGTTTTTCATGAAAAAAATCATTTTGAGTTTCGTTAAATTTGTCCCACTTTCCAAAAACGTGTGAATAATTGATTAAATAAAATATCTTGTTATTTTTGTTAGCAGTTTCTGTATTTCTGACCTTACAAACTCAGTTTTATTGATAAAGGATTCGATTTTGCATGAAAACTTTATTCCGAATTTCGTTTGTTTTCGCCCACTTTACATATTTAGACGAAACGCGTAAATAATTTACTAAATCAAATATCTGGACGTTTATATCAGCAATTTCTGTATTTCTTAGGTTCCAATCTCAGCTTTATTGATAAAGGATTCGATTTTTCACGAAAATTTCATTCCGTGTTTCGTTTGTTTTCGTCAACTTTCCATATTTAGATGAAACGCGTAAATAATTCATTAAATCAAATATCTGGTCGTTTCTGTTAGCAGTTTCTGCATTTCTCGACTTCCAAACTCAGTTTTATTGATACATAGATTCGATTTTTCTTGAAAAATATCATTTGGAGTTTCATTTGTTTTCGCCCACTTTCCATATTTAGATGAAATACCTTTTAATTTTTGTTAGCAGTTTCTGTATTTTCAGCTTCCAAACTCAGCTTTATTGATAAAGAGATTCGATTTTGCACGAAAACTTCATTCCGAATTTCGTTTGTTTTCGCCCACTTTCCATATTAAAACGAAACACGTAAATAACTCACTAAATCAAATATATGGTCGTTTTTGTCAGTATTTTATGTATTTCTCAGGTTTCAAACTCAGTTTTATTAATAAAGGGATTCGATTTTCCACAAAAATTCATTGCGAGTTTCCTTTGTTTTCGCGCACTTTCCAAATTTAGACAAAACGCGTAAATAATTAATTAAATCAAATATCTGGTCGTTTGTGTCAGTAGTTTCTGTATTTCTTAGGTTCCAAACCCAGTTTTATTGATTAAAGGATTTGATTTTCCATGAAAAATTATTCTGAGTTTGGTTTGTATTCGCCCACTTTCCATATCTAGACGAAACACGTAAATAAGTTATTAAATCAAATATCTGGTAGTTTCTGTGAGTAGTTTCTGCATTTCTTAGCTTCTAAACATAGTTTTATTGATACAGGGTTTAGGTTTTTCTTGTAAAAAATACTTTGGAGTTTTGTTAGTTTTCGCCCACTTTCTGTATTTAGATGAAAACGCGTTAATAGTTGATTAAATAAATATCTGGTCTTTTATTTAAGAAGTTTCTGTATTTATCAGCTTCTAAACACAGATTTATTGATAGAGTGATTTGGTTTTTCACGAAATTTCAAGTTTCGTTAGTTCTCGCCCACTTTTCATATTTAAACAAAAACGTGTGAATAATTAATTAAATAAAATATCTTGTCGTTTTTGTAAGCATTTTCTGAATTTCTAAGCTTCCAAACTCAGTTTTATTGATAAGGAATTCGATTTTGCTCGAAAACTTCTTTCCGAATTTCGTTTGTTTTCGCCCACTTTCCATATTTAGACGAAACGCGTAAATAATTCATTAAATCAAATATCTGGTCGTTTTTGTCAGCAGATTATGTATTTCTCAGGTTCCAAACTCAGTTTTATTGATTAAAGGATTCGATTTCCATGAAAAATTCATTCCAAGTTTCGTTTATTTTCGCCCACTTTCCATATTTAGACGAAACGCGTAAATAATTTATTAAATCATATATCTGGTCGTTTTTGTCAGCGGTTTCTGTATTTCTCAGGTTCCAAACTCAATTTTATTAATAAAGGGATTCGATTTTCCATGAAAACTTAATTGCGAGTTTCGTTTGATTTCGCGCACTTTCCATATTTAGACAAAACACGCAAATAATTCATTAAGACAAATATCTGGTCGTCTCTGTCTGCAGTTTCTGTACTTATTAGGTTCCAAACAGTTTTATTGATAAAAGAATTCGATTTTCCATGAAAAATTCATTCCAAGATTCGTTAGTTTTTGTCAACTATACATATTTAGACGAAACGCGTAAATAATTCCTTAAATCAAATATCTGGTAGTTTCTGTTTGTAGTTTATGCATTTCTCAGCTTCCAAACTCAGTTTTATTTATACAGGTATTCGATTTTTCTTGTAAAAAATCATTTGGAGTTTCGTTAGTTTTTTCCCACTTTCCATATTTAGACGAAAACGCGTTAATAGTTGATTAAATAAATATCTGGTCTTTTATTTCATAAGTTTCTATATTTATCAGCTTCCAAACACAAATTTATTGATAGAGTGATTCGGTTTTTTACGAAAAATTCATTTCTAGTTTCGTTAAATTTAGCCGACTTTTCATATTTAGATGAAAACGTGTGAATAATTGATTAAATGAAATATCTTGTCGTTTTTGTTAGCAGTTTTTGTATTTCTCAGCTTCCAAACTTGTTTTATTGATAAAAGGATTCGATTTTACTCGAAAACTTCATTCCGAATTTTGTTAGTTTTCTCCCACTTTCCATATTTAGACGAACCGCGTAAATAATTCATTAAATCAAATATCTGGTTGTTTTTGTCAGCAGATTCTGTATTTCTCAGGTTCCAAACTCAGCTTTATTGATGAAGGATTTGATTTTTCACGAAATATTTATTCCGAGTTTTGTTTATTTTCGCGCACTTTCCATATTTAGATGAAATGCGTGAGTAATTTATTAAATCAAATATCTGGTAGTTTTTGTCAGCGGTTTCTACATTTCTCAGGTTCCAAACTCAGTTTTATTGATACAGAGATTCGGTTATTCTTGAAAAATATCATTCGGAATTTCGTTAGTTTTCGCCCACTTTCCATATTTAGATGAAATGCCTTTTCGTTTTTGTAAGTAGTTTCTGTATTTCTCAGCTTCCAAACTCAGTTTTATTGATACAGGGATTCAATTTTGCACGAAAACTTCATTCCGAATTACGTTTGTTTTCGCCCACCTTCCATATTTAGACGAAACACGTAAATAATTCATTAAATCAAATATCTGGTCGTTTTTGTCAGCAGTTTCTGTATATCTCAAGTTCCAAACTCAGTTTTAGTTGTAAACAGTTTTAGTTGTAAAAGGATTCGATTTTCCAAGAAAAATTAATTCCGAGTTTCGTTTGTATTCACCCACTTTTGATATTTAGTCGAAACGCGTAAATAATTTATTAAATCAAATATCTGGCCGTTTTATCAGCAGATTCTGTATTTCTCAGGTTCCAAACTCAGTTTATTGATTAAATGATTCGATTTCCATGAAAAATTCATTCCGAGTTTCGTTATATTCCCCCACTTTCCATATTTAGACGAAACGCGTAAATAATTTTTTAAATCAAATATCTGGTCGTTTTTGTGAGTAGTTTCTGCATTTCTCAGCTTCTAAACTCAGTTTCATTGATAAAGGGATTCGATTTTCCACGAAAAATTCATTCCGAGTTTCGTTTGTTTTCGCCCACTTTTCATATTTAGACGAAATGCGTAAATAATTTATTAAATCAAATATCTTGTCGTTTTTGTCAGGTGTTTCTGTATTTCTCATGTTCCAAACTCAGTTTTATTGATAAAGGGATTCAATTTTCCACGAAAAAATCATTGCGAGTTTCATTTGTTTTCGCGCACTTTCCATATTTAGACGAAACGCGTAAATAGTTCATTAAATCAAATATCTGGTCGTTTGTGTCAGCAGTTTTTGTATTTCTTAGGTTCCAAACTCAGTTTTATTGAGAAAAGGATTCGATTTTCCATGAAAAATTCATTTCGAGTTTCGTTTGTTTTCGCCCACTTTCCATATTTAGACGAAACGCGTAAATAACTCATTAAATCAAAAATCTGGTCGTTTATGTTAGTAGTTTCTGCATTTCTTAGCTTCCAAACTCAGTTTTATTGATACAGGTATTTGATTTTTCTTGTAAAAAATCATTGAGAGTTTCGTTAGTTTTCGCCCACTTTCCATATTTAGACGAAAACGCGTTAATAGTTGATTAAATAAATATATGGTCTTTTATTCAGAAGTTTCTGTATATCAGCTTACAAACACAGATTTATTGATAGATTGATTCGTTTTTTATGAAAAATTCATTTCAAGTTTTGTTAAATTTCGGCCACTTTTCATATTTAGATGAAAACGTGTGAATAATTGATTAAATGAAATATCTTGTCATTTTTGTTAGCAGTTTCTGTATTTCTCAGCTTCCAAACTCGGTTTTATTGATAAAGGTATTCGATTTTGCATGAAAAATTCTTTCTGGATTTTGTTTGTTTTCGCCCATTTTCCATATTTAGATAAAACGCGAAAATAACTCATTAAATAAAATATCTGGTCGTTTCTGTCAGAAGTTTCTGCATTTCACAGCTTCTAAACTAAGTTTTATTGATACAGGGATTCGATTATTCTTGAAAAATATTATTCGGAGTTTCGTAAGTTTTCGCCCACCTTCCATGTTTAGATGAAAACGCGTTAATAGTTGATTAAATAAAATATCTGGTCATTTAAGTCAGAAGTTTTTGTATTTCTCAGCTTTCAAACACAGTTTTATTGATACAGTGATTCGTTTTTCACAAAAATTGATTCCGACTTTTGTTAAATTTCGCCCACTTTTCATATTTAGACGGAAACGTGTGAATAATTGATTAAATGAAATACCTGGTCGTTTTTGTCAGCAGTTTCTGTACTTCTCAGCTTCCAAACTTAGTTTTATTGATAAAGGGATTCGATTTTTCACGAAAACTTCTTTTCGAATTTCGTTTTCGCCCACTTCCCATGTTTATACGATATGCGTAAATAATTCACTAAATTAAATATATCATCGTTTTTGTAAGTAATTTAAGTATTTCTCAGGTTACAAACCTCAGTTTTATTGATAAAGGGATAAGATTTTCCACGAAAAATTCATTCCGAGTTTCATTTGTTTTCGCCCACTTTCCTTATTTAGACGAAACACATAAATAATTCATTAAATCAAGTATCTATTTGTTTTTGTTAGCAGTTTCAATATTTCTTAGGTTCCAAACTCAGTTTTATTGATAAAGGGATTCGATTTTCTACGAAAATTCATTCTGAGTTTCGTTTGTTTTCGCACACTTTCCATATTAAGACGAACGCGTAAATAATTCATTAAATCAAATATCTGGTCGTTTTTGTTTGCAGCTTCTATATTTCTCAGGTTCCAAACTCAGTTTTATTGATAAACGAATTCGATTTTCCACGAAAAATTCATTCCGAGTTTCGTTTGTTTTCGCCCACTTTCCATATTTAGACGAAACGCGTAAATAATTCATTAAATCAAATATCTGGTCGTTTATGTCAGCAGTTTTGCATTTCTCTGCATCCAAACTCAGTTTTATTAATACATGGATTCGATTTTGAAAAATAAATTCGAAGTTTCGATAGTTTTCGCCCACTTTCCGTATTTAGAAGAAAACGCGTTAAGAGTTGATTAAGTAAATATCTGGTCGTTTATGTCAGAAGTTTCTGTATTTGTTAGCTTCCAAACACAAATATAATGATATAATGATTCGGTTTTTTCAAGAAAAATTCATTTTGAGTTTCGTTAAATTTCGCCCACTTTTCATATTTAGACGAAAACGTGTGAATAATTGATTAAATAAATTATCTTGGTTTTGTTGTTAGCAGTTTATGTATTTCTGACCTTACAAACTCTGTTTTAATGATAAAGGGATTCGATTTTGCACGAAAACTTCATTCTGAATTTGGTTTGTTTTCGCCCACTTTCCATATTTAGACGAAACGCGTAAATAATTCATTAAATCAAATATTTATGTCAGCAGTTTCTGTATTTCTCAGGTTCCAAACTCAGTTTTATTGATAAAGGATTCGATTTTCATGAAAAATTCATTCTGAGTTTCCTTTGTTTTCGCCTACTTTCCATATTTAAACGAAACGTGGAAATAATTCATTAAATCAAATATCTGGTCGTTTCTGTCAGCAGTTTCTGCATTTCTCAGCTTCCAAACTTAGTTTTATTGATATAGAGATTCAGTTTTTCTTGAAAATAACATTCGGAGTTTCTCTAGTTTTCAGCCACTTTCCATATTTAGATGAAAACGCGTTAATAGTTGATTAAATAAAATATATGGTCGTTTCTGTCACAAGTTTTTGTATTTCTCAGCTTCCAAACACAGTTTGATTGATACAGTGATTCGGAAGTTCACAATAAATTCATTCTGAATTTCGTTAAATTTCGCCCACTTTTCATATTTAGACGAAAACGTGTGAATAATTGATTAAATGAAATATCTGGTCGTTTTTGGTAGCAGTTTATGTATTTCTCACCTTCCAAACGCAGTTTTATTGATAAAGGGAATTGATTTTCCACGAAAAATTTATTGTGAGCATTTTCCATATTTAGACGAACCGCGTAAATAATTCAGTAACTCAAATATCCGGTCGTTTGTGTCAGCAGTTTCTGTATTTCTTAGGTTCCAAACTCAGTTTTATTGATAAAAGGATTCGATTTTCCATGAAAAATTAATTAGAGTTTCGTTTGTATTTGCCCACTTTCAATATTTAGACGAAACGCGTAAATAATTTATAAAATTAAATATGGTCTTTTATGTCAGCAGTTTCTGCATTTCTCTGCATCCAAACTCAGTTTTATTGATACAAGGATTCGATTTTTCATGAAAAATTTCATTCGGAGTTTCGTTAGTTTTCGCCCACTTTTCGTATTTAGATGAAAACATGCTAATAGTTGATTAAATAAATACCTGGTCGTTTTTGTCAGAAGGTTCTGTATTTATCAGCTTCCAAACACAGATTTATTGATACAGTGATTCGGTCTTTCATGAAAAATTCATTTTGAGTTTCGTTAAATTTCGCTCACTTTTAATATTTAGACGAAAACGTGTGAATAATTGATTAAATGAAATATCTTGTTGTTTTTGTTAGCAGTTTCTATATTTCAGACTTTACAAACTCAGTTTTATTGATAAAGAGATTCAATTTTGCACGAAAACCTCATTCCGAATTTCGTTTGTTTTCGCCCACTTTCCATATTTAGAAGAAACGCATAAGATATTTATTAAATCAAATATCTGGTTATTTTTGTCAGCAGTTTCTGTATTTCTAAGGTTCCAAACTCGTTTTATTGATAAAAGGATTCGATTTGCCACCAAAAGTTCATTCCGAGTTTCATTTGTATTCGCCCACTTTTCATATTTAGACCATAACGTGTGAATAATTGACTAAATGAAATATCTTGTCGTTTTTGTCAGCAGTTTCTGTATTTCTCAGCTTCCAAACTCAGTTTTATTGATAAAGGGATTCGATTTTGCACGAAAACTTGATTACGAATTTTGTTTTTTCGCCCACTTTCCATATTTAGACGAAACGCATAAATAATTCATTTAATCAAGTATCTTGTCATTTTTGTCAGCAATTTCTGTATTTCTCAGCCTCCAAACTCAGTTTTATTGATAAAGGGATTCGATTTTGCACGAAAACTTCATTCAGAATTTCGTTGTTTTCGCCCACTTTCCATATTTAAACGAAACGCATAAATAATTCATTAAATCAAGTATCTTATCGTTTTTGTCAGCAGTTTCTGTATTTTCTGAGGTTCTAAACTCAGTTTTATTGATAAAGGGATTCGAGTTTCCACGAAAAATTCTGTGCGAGTTTCATTTGTTTTCACTCATGTTCCATATTTAGACGAAACGCGTAATAATTCATTAAATCAAATATCTGGTCGTTTTTGTCAGCAGTTTCTGTATTTCTCAGCTTCCAAACTCAGTTTTATTGATAGAGGGATTCGATTTTGCACGAAAACTTTACTCCGAGTTTCGTTAAATTTCGCCCACTTTCATATTTTGACGAAAACTTGTGAATAATTGATTAAATGAAATATCTTGTCGTTTTTGTCAGCAATTTCTGTATTTCTCAGCTTCCAAACTCAGTTTCATTAATAAAGGGATTCGATTTTGCATGAAAACTTCATTCCGAATTCCGTTTTTTCGCCCACTTTCCATATTTAAATGAAACGCATAATAACTCATTTAATCTAGTATCTTGTCGTTTTTTTCAGCAGTTTCTGTATTTCTCAGCTTCCAAACTCAGTTTTGTTGATAAAGGGATTTGATTTTGCACGAAAACTTCATTCTGAATTTAGTTTGTTTTCGCCCACTTTCCATATTTAAACGAAACGCATAAATAATTCATTTAATCAAGTATCTTGTCGTCTATGTCAGCAGTTTCTGTATTTCTCAGCTTCCAAACTCAGTTTTATCGATAAAGGGATTCAATTTTCCACGAAAAATGCATTCCGAGTTTTGTTTGTTTTCGCCCACTTTCCATATTTAGACGAAACGCATAAATAATTCATTAAATCAAGTAACTTTTTGTTTTTTTTCAGCAGTTTCTGTATTTCTCAGGTTCCAAGCACAGTTTTATTGATAAAGAGATTCGATTTTTCACGAACAATTCATTGCGTCGCGCACTTTCCATATTTAGACGAAACGCGTAAATAATTCATTAAATTAAAAATCTAGTCTTTTTGTCAGCAAATTCTGTATTTCTCAGGTTCCAAACTCAGTTTTATTGATAAAAGGATTCGATTTTCCACGAAAAATTCATTCGAGTTTCGATTGTTTTCACCCACTTTCCATATTTAGACGAAACGTATAAATAGTTCATTAAATCAAATATCTGGTCGTTTCTGTTAGCAGTTTCTGCATTTCTCTGGTTCCAAACTCAGTTTTATTGATAAAGGAATTCGATATTTCTTGAAAAATATCATTCTAAGTATGGTTAGCTTTCGCCCACTTTCCATTTAGATGAAAACGCATTAATAGTTGATTAAATAAAATAACTGGTCATTTCTGTCAGAAGTTTTTGTATTTCTCAGCTTCCAAACACTGTTTTATTGATACAATTATTCGTTTTTTCACAAAAAAATTTATTCCGAATTTTGTTAAATTTCGCCCACTTTACATATTTAGACGAAAACGTGTGAATAATTAATTAAATAAAATATCTGCTCATTTTTGTCAACAGTTTCTGTATTTCTCAGCTTCCAAACTCAGTTTTATTGATAAAGGGATTCGATTTACGCCAAAACTTCATTCCGAATTTTATTTTTTCGCTCACTTTCCATATTTAGACGAAACGCATAAATAATTAATTAAATCAAGTATCTTGTCGTTTTTGTCAGCAGTTTATGTATTTCTCAGGTTCCAAACTCAGTTTTATTGATAATGGGATTCGATTTTCCACGAAAAATTCATTTCGAGTTTTGTTTGTTTTCGCCCACTTTTCATATTTAGACGAAACGCATAAATAATTCATTAAATCAAGTATCTTGTCGTTTTTGTCAGCAGTTTTTGTATTTCTTAGGTTAAAAACTCAGTTTCATTGATAAAGGGATTCGATTTTCCACAAAAAATTCATTCCGAGTTTCGTTTGTTTTCGCGCACTTTCCATATTTAGACGAAACGTGTAAATAATTCATTAAATCAAATATCTGGTCGTTTCTGTCAGCAGTTTCTGTATTTCTCAGGTTCCAAACTCAGTTTTATTGATAAAAGGATTCGATTTTTCTAAAAAAATATCATTCAGAGTTTCGTTAGTTTTCGCCCACTTTCCGTATTTAGATGAAAACGCGTTAATAGTTGATTAAATGAATATCTGGTCATTTATGTCAAGAGTTTCTGTATTTATCAACTTCCAAACACAGTTAATGATTCGGTGTTTAACGAAAAATTCATTTCAAGTTTCATTACATTTCCCCCACTTTTCATATTTAGACCAAAACGTGTGAATAACTGATTAAATGAAATATCTTCTCGTTTTTGTTTGCAGTTTCTGTATTTCTCAGCTTCCAAACTCAGTTTTATTGATAAAGGGATTCGATTTGCACGAAAACTTCATTCCGAATTTCATTTTTTCGCTCAATTTCCATATTTAGACGAAATGGTTAATAATTGAATAAAATATCTGGTCGTTTTTGTCAGCAGTTTCTGTATTTCTCAGGTTCCAAACTCAATTATATTGATAAAGGATTCGATTTTTCACGAAAAAATCATTCCGAGTTTCGCTTATTTCGCCCACTTTCCATATATAGACAAAACGCGTAAATAATTCTTTAAACCAAATATATGGTCGTTCCTGTCAGCAGTTTCTGTATTTCTCTGCTTACAAACTCAGTTTTATTGATAGAGGGATTCGATTTTACACGAAAAATTCATTCCGAGTTTGGTTTGTTTTCGCACACTTTTCATATTTAGACGAAAATGTGTGAATAATTGATTAAATGAAATATCTTATCGTTTTTGTCAGCATTTTCTGTATTTCTCAGCTTCCAACTTAGTTTTATTGATAAAAGGATTCTATTTTGAACGAAAACTTCATTCCGAATTTCGTTTGTTTTCGCCCACTTTCCATATTTAGACGAAACGCATAAATAATTAATTAAATCAAGTATCTCGTCGTTTTTGTCAGCAGTTTCTGTATTTCTCATGTCCCAAACTCAGTTTTATTGATAAAGTGTTTCGATTTTCTACGAACAATTCATTGCGAGTTTCGTTTGTTTTCGCCCACATTCCATACTTAGACGAAACGCGTAAATAATCCATTAAATCAAATATCTGGTCGTTTTTGTCAGCAGATTCTGTATTCTCAGGTTCCAAACTCAGTTTATTGATAAAAGGATTCGATTTTCCATGAAAAATTCATTCGAGTTTTGTTAGTTTTCCGCCCACTTTCCATATTTAGACGAAACACGTAAATAATTCATTAAATCAAATATCTGGTCATTTCTGTCAGCAGTTACTGCATTTCTCTGCTTCCAAACTCAGTTTTATTGATAAAAGAATTTGATTTTTCTTGAAAATATCATTCTTAGTTTCGTTAGTTTTCGCCCACTTTTTCCATATTTAGATGAAAACGCATTAATCGTTGATTAAATAAAATATCTGGCCGTTTCTGTCATAAGTTTTTGTATTTCTCAGCTTCCAAACACAATTTTATGGATATAGTGATTCGGTTTGCATGAAAAATTCATTCCAAATTTCGTTAAATTTTGCCCACTTTTCATATTTAAACGAAAACGTGTGAATAATCGATTAAATGAAATATTTGGTCTTTTTTGTCAACAGTTTCTGTATTTCTCAGCTTCCAAATTCAGTTTATTGATAAAGTAATTCGATTTTGCTCGAAAACTTCATTCCGAATTTCGTTTTTTTCGCTCACTTTCCATAATTAGACGAAACGCGTAAATAATTCATTAAATCAAATATCCGGTCGTTTTTGTCAGCAGTTTATGTATTTCTCTGCTTCCAAACTCAGTTTTAGATAAAAAGATTCGATTTTCCATGAAAAATTCATTCCGAGTTTCGTTTATTTTCGAGCATTTTCCATATTCAGACGAAACGCGTAAATAATTCATTAAATCAAATTGATATAGGGATTCGATTTTCCACGAAAAATTCATTTGGAGTTTCGTTTGTTTTCGCCCACTCTTCATATTTAGACCAAAACGTGTGAATAATTGATTAAATTAAAAATCTTGTTGTTTTTGTTAGCAGTTTCTGTATTTCTTACCTTCCAAACTAAGTTTTATTTATAAAGGGATTCGATATTTCACAAAAACTTCATTTTGAATTTTGTTTGTTTTCGCCCACCATCCATATTTAGACGAAACGCTTAAATAATTCATTAAATCAAATATCTGGGGGTTTTTGTCAGCAGTTTCCGTATTCCTTAGTTTCCAAACTCAGTTTTATTGATAAAGTGATTCGATTTTCCACGAAAAATTCATTGCGAGTTTCGTTGGTTTTCGCGCACTTTCCATATTTAGACAAAACAAGTAAATAATTCATTAAATCAAATATCTGGTCGTTTTGTCATCAGCATATGTATTTCTTAGGTTCCAAACTCAGTTTTATTGATAAAAGGATTCGATTTTCCATGAAAAATTCATTTCCGAGTTTTGTTTATTTTCGCCCACTTTCCGTATTTTGACGAAACGTTTATAATTCATTAAATCAAATATCTAGTCGTTTCTGTCAGTAGTACATTTCTTAGCTTCCAAACTCAGTTTTTTGATACAAGGATTCGATTTTTCTTGTAAAAAGTCATTCGGAGTTTCGTTAGTTTTCGCCCACTTTCCGTATTTAGAAGAAAACGCGTTAATAGTTGATTAAATAAATATCTGGTTGTTTATTTAAGAAGTTTCCGTATTTATCAACTTCCAAACAAAAATTTATTGATACAATGATTTGGTTTTTCACGAAAAATTCATTTCGAGTTTCGTTAAATTTCGCCCCATTTTCATATTTAGACAAAAACGTGTGAATAATTGATTAAATGAAATATCTTGTCATTTTTGTTAGCAGTTTCCGTATTTCTCAGCTTCCAAACTTAGTTTTATTGATAAAGGGATTCGATTTTCACAAAAACTTCATTCTGAATTTCGTTTTTTTTCGCTCATATTCCATATTTTGACGAAACGCTTAAATAATTGATTAAGTCAAATATCTGGTCGTTTTTGTCAGCAGTTTCTGTATTTCACAGATTCCAAACTCAGTTTTATTGATAAAGGATTCGATTTTTCACGAAAAAAATCATTCTGAGTTTCGTTTATTTTCGCCCACTTTTCATATATAGACAAAACGCGTAAATAATTCACTAAAACAAATATCTAGTCGTTTCTGTAAGCAGTTTCTGCATTTCTATGCTTCCAAACTCAGTTTTATTGATATAGGGATTTGATTTTCCAAGAAAAATTCATTCCGAGTTTCGTTTGTTTTCGCTCACTTTTCATATTTAGACGAAAAAGTGTGAATAACTGATTAAATGAAATATCTTGTCATTTTTGTCAGTAGTTCTGTATTTCTCAGCTTCCAAACTCAGTTTTATTGATAAAAGGATTCGATTTTGAACGAAACTTCATTCCGAATTTCGTTTGTTTTCGCCCACTTTCCATATTTAGATGAAACGCATAAATAATTTATTAAATCAAGTATCTCGTCTTTTTTGTCAGCGGTTTCTGTATTTCTCAGGTTCCAAACTCAGTTCTATTGATAAAGGGATTCGATTTTCCATGAAAAATTCATTTCGAGTTTCGTTTGTTTTCACAAAACGCGTAAATAATTCATTAAATCAAATATCTGGTCGTTTTTGTCAGCAGTTTCTGTAATTCTCATGTTCCAAACTCTATTTTATTGATAAAAGGATTCGATTTTCCACAAAAAATTCATTTCGAGTTTCGTTTTTTTTGCCCACTTTCCATATATAGACGAAACGCTTAAATAATTCATTAAATATCTGGTCGTTTCTGTCAGCAGTTTCCGCATTTATCTGCTTCCAAACTCAGTTTTATTAATACAGGGATTCGATTTTTCTTAATATCATTCGGAGTTTCGTATGTTTTCGCCCACTTTCCGTATTTAGTTGAAACGCGTTAATATTTGATTAAATAAATATCCGGTCGTTTATGTCAGAAGTTTCTGTATTTATCTGCTTCCAAACACAGATCTATTGATACAGTGATTCAGTTTTTCACGAAAAATTTATTCCGAGTTTCGTTAAATTTCGCTCACTTTTCATATTTAGACGAAAACGTGTGAATAATTGATTAAATGAAATATCTTGTCGCTTTTGTCAGCAGTTTCTGTATTTCTTAGCTTCTAAACTCAGTTTTATTGATAAAGGGATTCCATTTTTCCAAAAAATTCATTCCGAGTTTCATCAGTTTTCGCCAACTTTCCATTTAGAAGAAAACGCGTGAATAATTGATTAAATCAAATGTGTAGTCGTTTTTGTTAGCAGTTTCTTTATTTCACAGCTTCCAAACTCAGATTTATTGTTTCTTGAATTCGGTTTTTTCATGAAAATTTTCATGCGGAGTTTGGTTAGTTTTTGCCCACTTTCCATGTTTAGACGAAAACATGTGAATAATTGATTAAAACAAATACATGGTCGTTTCTGTCAACAGTTTCTGTATTTCACAGCTTTCAAACTCCGTTTTATTAATATGTGATTTGATTTTTCTGGAAAAATATCATTCCGATATTCGTCTGTCTTCGCCCACTTTCTATATTCAGTCGAAAATGCTTGAATAATTAATTACATAAAATATCTGGTCGTTTATTTTAGTAGTTTTTCTATTTTTCAGCTTCCAAACTCAATTTTATTAATAAGGAGATTCGATTTTTGATGTGCTAAAAATAGTTTAGTAAACACAACTAAGTTAACCTAATTCTAGACTGTAAGTAATACTCTAGACTCACTAAAACTACTAACCGGCAAGTGTACCGATCGACTCTAGTATAGCTAAAGTAAGTCCGGATATCGAACCCACGAGAGTCTACTAATTACGTTAACTACTCTATTTAGACTCTGACGGACACGGACTAGAATATTTGTTTATTTGACTGGGGGGTTCTAACAATTCCTAAAAAAAGCTAAAACTAACTAAGATTAACTAAGTTAACTAAACGAATTACTTTAGACTCTAACTCTGATGGAGAGGAAACACTACCTAGACTAGGATCTTGATTGCTTCAAGTAATGATTTTTATTCGGAAATTGTCAACTATGAAACCGGGATCATAAAGTTCTCGCCTTTCGGGATATCTAAAGGACCCCTGACCCTTCTCAAGAGAACAAGATGACACCCTAGAGGTTGTTTAGACTACCGGTTATTAGACTCTCTCACAAGACCTCTAATGGGTTTATGGAAGTATCTTACAAGATTCACTCCCTCACATGATCTAAATCTAAGGTAAACTTGGACTCTCGATTAGACTTGCTAGACAATAGCCAACAGGTTTACTTCCTAAGAAAGCTCCTACCTTGCGGCTTAATGACGTAGACCTAGCAATAATCTCGCACCCCACACCTATTGATGATTAGTAAAACACTTGATTTTATAAGATTACCGAGTATTACTCCTAAGGTTAATTGTGCACTATAACCCTAAAAATTAAACATTTATTATGTGATATAGACAATCACCTAAATCTTAAACCTAGCAAGACTCTATTATGTGATAAAGACCATCACCAAGAATCAAGAGAAGCAACGCATAATATTCAAACATTATCAAGCATGCATATACATCTAATCGGAAGAACAAATCGCCTACAACTCATAAACAATCCACAGAATCCATAAATCCATCGTAAAAATCAAAACTTTAAACAATCATTCATCCAATCTAGGTAGTCTAATGAAATTAGCCAAACAAAGTCATTGAAACAAGCATGAACAAAGTAGTTTTAGGAAGACAAAACGTAATCAAAGACTAAAAAGCACAAACGAGAACACCCGGATGACGAGATGACGACCCGAACGATTGCTTCACTTTAGATCTTCAACCGAACATTTCGAATGTTTTGAACTACTCCAACTATGCTCCAAAATTCCCCCAGGGGTCTCCTTAATTCATAGCTTAGGGTTTCTTATGATAAAAATTGAGTTTTTATATGACTCCCCTTCCAAAACCTGCATCAACTCGAAGTTATCGACAGACAACACCCTCTCGCGCCCCACAAGAGGGATAATGATTCTTATCGCGGCCCGCCACCGGGTCTCTTTCTCACACTTCCTTCTTTCCCTTCTCGCCACCCGCGAGAGGGTCTTCAAATGTTGTCGCGGGCCGCCAGAAACATAATTACCAGAATTTCGACTTGTTTTCAGCACTCGAACTCTCTAACTCGCTCCAGGACTTGACCACTTCGTGTTTTAACTCAATTTCAACACCTTTCAACTGTTTTAAGCTCACAAGACCTACAAGCACAATTGGATCAATAGTACGCCCATTCTTACGAAAACGACACTAAAACTAACGAAAATCTATACAAACTATACACGAATAACTGATGTATTTTGCAATACATCAAATGTCACACCCCGACCCGCAGCGGAATAAGAGTCGGGGCATAATTGGGTTATCACCAAAGCTCATGACATTTACTAATATGTTTCATATTTATTAAAGTCAAAATTACATTTCCAAATATCCAAACATGTTAATACAATACAAAGAAAATAAACCAAACATAACAATCCCAAACTCTAAATCATTTTATTCTTCTAGTCCAATCCTATGTGTTTCTGGCTGCTGCTGGTTCACCTATATCATGTGTAAAAATGAGGGTTTTTGGGTCAACATAAGTTGGCGAGTGAACCTTGTTAGATAAACATTTATTATTGATTCACTTGTTAGTTTAACAATGAAAAATTGTGCATAATCATAAATGAGCAAATGTAAATAATCAAGCAGTGGCAAATAGCAATCACAACTATAACATACAATAACATATGATAGCATACATTAACATACCAACATCATACAATAAATAACATAATTGAAACTGTGCGATCAAGGCTCAATCAAACGGAGCCGATCGTATTGCATGTACTGAAAATGTAAAATGTCTGTGTGGATCAAGGCTCAATCAAACGGAGCCGATCGTATGTGGGCACACCAGGTTCAACCTCATAATGAAATGGGGAACATGCTCAACGCTCATAATGTAAGGGGGAGCGGCGACCTATGAAATTGCATGTACTGAAAATAATAAATTGCATCCAACAATAACTACACAACAGTTGAAACAAACTGAATACACATGTTCATGATATGATGTATGCACAATGATTTAATTATAATATATATATAACAAGACACATGATACACCTCAAAACGTGATTAAAACGGGGAATTTGTAAAGATTCACTCACATTGGGTGCGATTGAATGGAGATGATGAGATGCGCACGAATCGGAAGAATTGAACAACGAGGATTTCTAACCTAAATAATAACGAAAAAAAATATAGTGAATGAGTGGATTTTATTAAGGATTTTAATGAAATTTTTAGATATATTTTTGTGAGTTTAAGGCAATTTTCTATCTTTAAAAATGTTATTTTTAAGTATTTTTAATTGATTTTTAAATTAAATTAAATAAATGAAAATATAAAAAAAATTGTTTATTTTGCGTTGACCGTTGACCGTTGACTTGTTGACCGGTTCGGTCAGCGAAATTGTTTGCGCCGGGTGAGGCTCGAACCCGAGACCTCCCGTACGCGTGCACGCAGCTCTACCAACTGAGCTACGTTTCTAACCCGAAATAATCTTGTTTTTAATTATATTTATATACTAATTCGGTTTAACCAAAATTCTTTTAATTTCAAAAACATTTTAATTCAACGAACCGGTGCCAGTATCAGGTTTCGAACTCGTGACGTGCGATTCAGTGTTGCACACAGTCCACCGCTGGACTGTGTGTCTAACCTGGTTAACATCTCGGTTTTTATTATACTTAACAACTAACGGGATTAACCCGGTTTAGTTTTAATCAAAAAGGCATTTTATTACATAAGGAGTGCGTGTATCAGGGATCGAACTCGGGACGTTTATGTTTTTTATTTGCACAGTCCACCGCTGGACTGTGTGTCTAACCCGTTTAATTCCGATTTTAATTAATCTTATGTCATCTCTGAACTCGTCTTCTTCATTTCAAACACAGACATCAATCAAAGCAACTGATACGCGATTAATTCAGTTAATGAACAAGATGAACAATTTGAAAGCATTGAACCGAAGAGTTTGGGGAAAGAAAATACCGAACAGATCGTCTTCTTCAGAGAATCCGGCGAAGCTCGTCGGCTCTGTTTTGGAACCTTCGGCTGTGAGAATCAATTAACAGGTTGAAGGGATTAGATGTGAAATTGAACTAATGAGTAATGATTATCAGTATGTTTGAATGAGCATACCGGTAATCGGCGAGTTTCCGACAAATCCAGGAGTTTTTTCCGGTGGAAACAGAAAGTCCAGCAATGTCGTCTGTGGTTGATTATGAGCGATGGGTTAATGTTAGTAAGGTTCTAACAATTGATTGAAACAGTAAAGTCGAGGTATTTTACCGGTTTGCGTTGAATCTCGGTTTTCCGGCGACTTGCAGAGAATTCCGGCGATGATCAGAAAGCACTTCCGACGACCAGAAAATAGAATAAACACAGAATTAGAAGCTTTGGGAATGATATTGAATCGCGAGATGAGTGTTTTGTTGAAGTAATTTCAGAATAAAAGTTTTCGGTTATAAAAACCAAACAACACCTGAATTTAAGTTCATTAACGTCGAATTGATTTAAGATATCGGTTTTATCGGTTATGATCAGGATTCCGCGAGAGATCAAACGTCTTGATCGGTTTGAAAGCCGATATCGGTTTCAGTTGGCGTAACAGGTTGACTTTCAGTTGCATATATGATTTAATTGTTCCCCAGAACTTCACAAAATGATCAAGTGGCAGAGTGGTGATGTGGGTGTGTGTTAAGTCTTTGGATTTAGATTCCGGCTGACCCGGGTTCGAAACCCGGCAGCAGTATTTTATTTTTATTTCATTATTTTTAGTACATTTTCTAAAATAAATTTTATATTCTAATATACTTAGTAATTATGTATCGTTTAAAATTAATTTGGGCATTAAATACGCAACGAAATTTTTAACTGATTGTTCGGTTGATAAACGAAGCGAGTTTGGTAAATCCGGTTTTTGGCGAATGTTACATCAAATATCCCCACACTTACTATTTTTTCGTCCTCGAAAAAGAATCTATACACATGGAATCAGAGATAAATAAATATTCAGGTCAAAAGCTATTTATACTTATTAAAATCAATGCTTGTGTTAGCCACGATTGCAAACCTAAACCTGGTCCCAAGCCCTTATCATGCAAATTTAGTTCAAGTGTGGTCAATCTACCTAGGGTCTCACACTAGATGCCACAGTCCATCTAATCCCGCCTCAAGCTTATAGAACAAAATGAACGATCACTGGACCAATTCCTAACAGTTTTATACCAAAATCAAGAGAATTTAAGATCACATTTTTTTTCTTTTTTTCTTTTCTTGACCGTATACGTTGCTTTACCAACCCAGAGGCTGTCTCAACCAGAGTCACCATCCCCGAAAGCGACAACGTGAGTATCAGTAATTTTTTCGCAATTTTGATTTCACACATCCCAGAGGCCGAGATTACGTAGGCCTGCGCTACTTTTCTTAGTTTCTAGCTCAATTATTCTATTTTTTTTACTCTTTTCCTTATTATTTTCTCATGATTAAAAATTCTAACAATTTTGGTTTATATTGGCATTCCTTATACTATTATTGGCGGTTTCAACTTCCCATTTTTCGTAGATGAGCACCCACTAGCAAACCGACAATTAAGGTATATTAAGATCAAAGGAACCTAGAACCAAACCGGGCCTATTCACATATCCCAATCTAGACAAAAGCTCGACTATTTTTATCTCATATTATCATTATTTGAACCCAAATAAAACCCATCTTTTCTATCATTTTCCGTTTTTATTTTGCAAACTTCTTTATTCAAAAGACATTTTTAAAATTTTTTGTATTTTTTATGTAAAAAAATTTATGACTCAAACTAAAATAACAATTATGTATCCCATCCCCACACTTAAAGATTGCATTATCCCTAATAATCGACCAAAATCGCACAACAATTTGATTAACCCAAAAACAATGAAACAAAGCTTGATTGACATGAACTATGGCATGTTTGGATTGTGCTTGATGTGTAGGTACTCATATAGCTCCCACACACTTCTGGACTCAAGAAAAACCCGCGAAAACGGAGCTTACGCTAGGTATATCGCCCGAAACCTTCGATTAGCATAGGCAGATTAGTGTTTTTACTATAACTTGGTCCGTGATACTTGGATTGAGCTGAAATTTGGTGTGGTGATGTAGGGTATTGACAGGAATGTCCACATAAAAGTTTAGAATTTTTGGAGTTTTCTACGATATTTGGTGAATTTTTTACCGAAAGAATTTCCAAATAATACCAAACGGGATCAATAAATCACCAAACTTTACAGAAACATTAAGGAACATTTAGAGAATATTCTAGGAAGTTTGGGAGTCCATTGACTGAGTTTTTATTCGGATTAAAAATCCGTGTTTTTGTGAGTTTTCGGTATCCAGAAACGCACTGAAACGAAATCAGAAAAATCCCAAATTTTTGCAGCGAGTTCCTGGACATATGAGGGACTTATTGGAATATTTTGAGAATTTTAAGACATCAGATGACAAGTAATGTGAATTATTCGGTTAAATGTTGTTTTACAAATAAATTATTTAAGCTATAAAAATAACTTTATAAATTCCCAAAATAATTTTTTCTGGAACTATATGTTATTACCGATTTGTACAAGAATTTCCAGAATTTTATAAAATATATAAAATAAATGGGATTTTTTGGCTTTTAAAACGCTTCTTTTAATTAATTTCGGCAGTTTATCACACAACAACGAACCTGCCGGAACTGGGAACGGACCAAACCCTATTGTGACTATAAGTGGACACCAAGGGTATTCTGGGGAGTTCCAGGGTAAGCTGGACACTCTGGGTGTGTTCTATCACCGTTCGGGAGAATCCCCGACGGTGAAAACGAAAACTCTATTCTGGGCAAACTAGACTCCCCAAACACCCAAACTCCCTTAACGGAAAGTCAATCTTTCTTAAATAACTACATGTTGACAATATTGGTATTCCCGTACCATTAACCGAACATGTTAAACAACCGACATTGGCTGGCACGCGGAACGGTGCCCGGAAGCCAAACTGAAAACTGATACTACCTTGACATCCATCACCATACTAGTACCCTATGGGTTCAATCCAGGGTAAAAACTCATGACCAGGTCCAAGTTATAACCATTACCAACTTAGATACTGATTCGAGTCCCTACTTGCATGCACGTCATTAAAGTTGATCCAGTTGCTTGATCACTCTTTTGTTGAGACTACTACTCGCACTATGAGTTTCACTCCCCCACTTTTAAACTATTTTACTGTTTTCTGGGATGATTTGCCTGCTACAAAACTGTGTTAATTGCACCAACTTGTGAAGATGTGAATTATCTAACACACGAACACCCATGACATTCCCCACTACAAGTGATTAACGTAAGCCGTGGATAGTGGATAGTACTATTAGTTTCACAAACCCAGTGCCGCCAAGCTGTGTCGGTGTGACACGGTGTGTCGGCAACCAGGCATTGCACGCGTCCTTGTTGGTGCATAATGTCTATGTTTTAGTCTTATATCGAGTCTGTATAGAATAGAGCTGAATAGGCTAGTCGTATGAAGTATTTATGTAATGTAGATACAAGTTCGCCCATAATAGTCATTTATAGCCAAGTTTGGCCGAACTTGCTAAGGCAAGTTCAGGCGAACTTAGATCCTCCTCAGGCGAACTTGTTGCTCTATAAATACCTAGCTAGCCTCTCTCATTTGTAACTTTGGCATTTTGGAGGCGAAGCTCTGTCAGTTTGTACTCTTGACGTTTGATCAATAAAACTGATGTTAAACTGATTAATTCTTGTCTATTGGTAAACACGACGTAATATTTCCGCTATTATGGACGTTAGATATCAAATTTAGGTTCCTTAGCATCGAGGATCGGTCCTACAAGTGGTATCAGAGCTAGAACAGCCTGATTTGATAGTATCAAGACAAGAACACTTCTATTTCATCTCCATTCTTCTATTTTTCTTAACTTTTTCATCAAAAATGAAGAATTCACGGTCAAAATCTTTTCAATTTTGAATATATCATGTAAAATACAACAAAGATAAACCCTTGAAAGATTGGAGACCAAATTCAACCAAATTGATGTCAAAATTTTGAAAAAACTATGTTTGACAAAACCAAGTTGATCGAACTTGTTAGCCAAGTTCGACCGAACTTGTGCTAAAAACTTACTTTTTCAGTGATTTATTACCAAGTTCGCTCGAACTTGAGGCATTTTTGAAGGAATTAGAGATAAGTTCGCTCGAAGTTGCTAGAAATCTATTGATATTTTGTCAAGTTCGACCGAACTTGATAAAATTGAAGATTTTTTTAGCTAAGTTTGCCCGAACTTGCTAGTTTCTCATCAAATTTACTTGACAAGTTCGCTCAAAGTTCACTCTGGTTTATTTTTTAAATAGTCATAAGTTCGACCGAAGTTCAGTATAAAGAAATTTGCAAATCAAATCACAAGTTCAACCGAACTTGTGATAATTTCAAAGAATTCTTCATTTCAACTACAAGTTCGACCGAACTTGTAGTAGAACTAACATTTTCAAAAGTTTTTGAGTATTTTCAGTGTACACGTCTCGTTATTCATGATGGATGATATTCAAAGAGCTTTTATGTCTGGAGCTAGTTCGTTAAATGCCAACGTGATCCATCAAGTCAATCTTGATAACGAAATGGGCAAGACTGTTAAACCGCCCAAGCTAATGATCATGGACGAGTATGAAGCATGGAAGGAGAAATTTACATATTGGGTTCAAGCCATGCACTTTGCAGGCTGGGTGTCGATTGAAAGAGGTTACACTGTTCCAGTGGATGAACACCAGCAAGTGTTGGAAAAGTACAATTACACGACTGTACAGAAAGAAGAATACATTGCTAAGAAAAAGATGATCAGTCTTATCTAACAATCTGTTAAAGAAGATATTCTCGTCTTGCTACCGGAATACACAACTGCAAGAGATCTCTGGCTTTCTCTTCAGAACAAGTATCAAGGAAGCGCGGATATGATCAAGAGCAAGAAGGCACTCATTATGAAAGAGTTTGATATCTTCAACATGCTGAAGGGTGAGACCATGAAGCAGATGATTGAACACTTCTGTCATCTTAAAGTCCAAATGCGAAGACACGGTCTTGAGAAGACGGAACAAGAGTACATCGACAAGCTTGTAGATGCTCTACCAGATGGAGAGTGGACTACTTATCTAATGGTTCTGAAGGAAAGCGATAAATGGGAATTCTTCAAACTGTTAACATTTATCGATATACTCGAAGGCCATGAAATGGAACTCTTGAAGATTGCAAAGTCGAAGAAGGCTAATGTAGTTCAAGACGTTGGTTTGTACTACAAGAATGGAATGCAAGATAATATTTCAAGCCTAAAGATTCAGACAACATTCAACGCAAGTTTGAACTCTTTGAACAATTCTCCACAGAATCAGAATCAATCACAGCCTCATTATGATAAGAGTCCATAAAGTTCGTTTTCAAGCACTGGTTCAAATTCATCTTATCAAAGTCAAGCAAATCAGAATCAACAAACAAATTCTGATTCGAATGTATACAAGTGCAACATCGCAATGAATTTGAACAATGTTGTTTCGGAACAAGTCGCTAAACAGAATATGTCGCTTCTTGCCACTATTATGGAGTCATACGAAAGTCTTGTAGCCGGTAAAATTGGAAATCCCGAAATCACGGCAGAAGATCATGACCAAGTGGATGAAGAAGAACTCAAATTGATGGATATTAAGTGGAGTTTAGCTTTGATTATCCGAATGGTTACCAAGTTTGTTGCGTTAACAGGCCGAGACATCGGAAATTCTAGTAATAAACTGGGCAAGACAAAAGTAACGTGCTTCAGATGTCGCCAAAAGGGAATTTTAAGAGAGAGTGTAAAAACCGTGAAGCAACGGGAAATCAAAGTCCATTCAGAGGAGGCAACGAGTATTACAAGAAGTCACTTCAGTACAAGCCTTTCCCGAAGAAGACTCAGGTTGAAATTCAAGAGAAACCGAATAGCAGTAATACAGAGAAGGCTATGGTTGCATCAAACGAAGATGACGGCTTCGACTGGAACTCCTACATCGGTAAAAAGACCGGAGTTGCATTAATGGCTGAAATTGTTGAAGATACTTCTACAGAAGAAGCAGCAGCTTTGGAGAATATTCTGCTGGAACAATATCGCAACAACAACGTGCAGAAGAGGTGTATATCCACTTGCAGAAGCAAAGAATTTTATCTCCTAATTCGTGTGATAATTTTGCAGGTCATTTTGATGGAAGTTCTCAGGAACAAGTTCCCGAGAAGAAATCAACTGATGAAGTCATTGATGTTACTCAAGAAGTGAATGCCGAAAAACTCAAGGATATTGCCGACAAAGCCTTGATGGAAAATCTAACCAAGGTAGGTCCAGAGGTAAATGAAGTTGTCAAAGTACAAGTTGTAGAGGTTGAGAAACCTTGTACAAAATGTACCGAACCATATTCTGAATGTGCCAAAAATCAAAGATCATCGCTAAAAACAATGTGCATAATGAACTTTTGAAATACGATTATCGCACAATGAAGGAAGCGTATGATAAAATGAAAAATGATTATGGAAGGCTTGTAGAAATAATATCGAACAACATGATACAATAAGGATGTTGAAAGGAACAGTAATGGATAAGCAAAAAGCGATTAATATCTATATTAATACCATTGCTGAAACTAAGCAACAACTCCAGGACATGAAAATTGAAACAGAGTGTGTTCAACAACTTTTGAGAAGTTACACCTGTAACGCATATGTCATTAATCACATCCTTCCGACAATTCCATCGGAAGAGAAACCTAAAAAGAAAATTGGTAAAGAATACAGTAATGTTCCTCCACCCTATGCGGGAAGTATTGTTGCAAATCCGCTGATGGGATGGATAAGGCACTCAATATTGAGTTGTTATCTGAAAAGAAAACTGAGTTGCCAAAGAACATTGATGTAATCTATACTTAAACAGATGATGACAACGTTGTGGTTAAAAAAGTTGTTGAAAATGTTTTGACCGATTCTGATGAAGGCAACTTTAAAAGCACCGACTCGAGTTCAAAGAATTCTGATTCATAGTCCGAAGATGACGATACATCATCGGAGAATGATCTATGTGATGATCCTAATGTTGTAATGTACAAGATTAAGGAATCTGATAGATTATACTTTGATGACAGTTTTCCGATTCAAAACGTGAAGGAAGAATTGTTAGACAAATTCTTTAAAACTCGTGGAAGTCACATTCAGATGATCTGGAGATCAATGAAAAGAAATTTTATTCCAAACCTAAAAGAAATAACTACCGAAGGAATGGTGGTTATCATCCGGAAAACCGGAGAGCTGTGTTGGGATTAGAGAAATCAGATGAACCTAAAAAGAAAGTGTCACCATTTCATGAATATACGAATAAAAACATGAATTTTGTATATGGGACCAACACGGTTCATGACGAAAGTTTGATCTGGAAACAATCAAACGATGAGTTCAAGAAACAGAAAGAACTTTGAGATAAAGCCAAAATTGCAAGTGGTGCCAAAACAAGTGGTGTAAAACCCACTAAAGGACATCCACATGATTCTCGGACTTGTTTCAAGTGCAATGAAATTGATTATATTGCACGCCAATGTCCGAAATCAAAGCCGACTGATCTTTGAAGGAAAGAAAGTTCAAATGTTGTGAAACCGAAGCAACCAGAGTTTGGGCAAATAAGAATTCTAAAAAGAAATGTTAACAAAGATTAAATGAAACCAGTTTTTGAAAAGAAATTTGAGAATTCAAGTTTCAAAAAAGGTGAGTCTTCAAAAGATAATGAAAACAAGTTTTACATCAAGAAGGCTAACATAAAATCTCAAGCCTGGATTGCAAAGAAACGGTCAACAACATCTGAGATCACTAAGTTTGAGCTTGTTAATACTAGTGATAGCATGAAAGAATCAAAATCTGAAATCATAATTGAAACCACATCTGAAAATGTCAAAACTACAAGTGGTAACAATTCAAAAAATAAAAAGACAGTAAAGTTTTCAAACATAAACATCATAGAAAATCCAGATGATGAATGTGAATTTGATTATGCAGATGAGTGTGGATTCGATTATGCTGATGAGTGTGAGTTTGATTTTGATGATGGTTATCCAATTCAACCCAAGACCAAAAAGGCTTGGGTCTCGCTTTTTAAATAGATTGTTGAAATGTGCAGGGGCTCCAGAGATCCGTACTTTCTAAGTGGATTTTGGATAGTGGAACGTCCAGGCATATGACGGGAATGAAAGCGTTGCTATTCGACATAAAAGCTATCAATGGTGGATATGTTTGATTTGCGGGTAACCAGGGTGGAAGGATAGTCGCCGAGGGAAAACTTTCCAATGGCGTCGTTTCATTCGATCGCGTGAATTATATGTAGAGTTGGAAAATAATCTTCTGAGCATATCATAAATTTGTGACAAGAAGTTCATGGTGCATTTCAGCGACAAAGACTACAAGGTCACCTCAAACAAAGTGTAGAAAGAAAGCGAAGAAAGCTCAAAAAGCTGTAAGCAAAAGATATAAAGGAAAGCTGAAAAGCGCAGAAGTTACACAAGTACCTTCTGGCGCACAGGAGACATGAGCCACACAAGAACCTCCTACACAAGAACCTCATGTTGTTATTCCTGCTGAGATTGAATGTTAAGGAGTTACACAAGAACCTCCTATGACTGGATTGCTTGAAGTACCGATTATTCAATCTCCTGTTGCTCCAACGACTTCAATCTTGAAAGTTCTACTCCAAGGAAGTCAACACCAAAGGCTGCTACTCCAAAGTCAACACCAAAATCTTCAGGGCCTAATATATTTGGTGATATGTGTCACACCCCGACCCGCAGCGGAAAAGGTGATCGGGGCATGATTGGGTTTTCATCAAAGCTCATGACATTTATTATAATGTTTCATATTTATTAATTACAATTTAAAGGAGATCATACAATCAAATCATACAAATATAACATATTCTATACATCTTTCTAAACTTCATTAATTTTCTTCTAAGGCACTTTCCTATGTGTTCCTTGCTTCATCCTGTCCACCTGTATCATGTGTAAAAATGGTTTTTGGATCAACAAAGTTGGCGAGTGAACCTTGTTAGAAAACATTTATTATTGATCTCTTGTTATCTTTATTATGGAAAATTGTGCAATAATCATATGTGAGCAAATGGAAATAATCATACAATAACAATAACAACAACAAACAAATAACATACTATAACAAACCATCTTGCATGAATATGTAACATGAATGATAATGTAAATGTTGGCAACATCTCGTTCACGCTCATAGGTAATGGGGAACGGCTCACGCTCATAGGTAATGGGGAGCAGACAGCCTATGATGAAATGTATGTGCGATCAAGGCTCAATCAAACGGAGCCGATCGTGTGTTGGCAACGCCTCGTTCACACTCATAGGTAATGGGGAACAACGCAACGCTCATAGGTAATGGGGAGCGGCGGCCTATGAAAATGTATGTACTGAAAATGATAAATTTAATCTAAACAATAATCACACAAACAGATAATACATGTTGAATACACATTTGTTCATGGATATGATAGATGCACAATAGTTTAAATGTGATAAATAATAAGACACATGATACACCCAAAAAACGTGATTAAAACGGGGAATTTGTAGAGATTCACTCACACTGGGTGCGTTTGCTTGAAGATGTTGAATGCGCACGAGTTTAGAGGATTGATCGACGAGAGATAACTAACCTAATTAATAACGAAAAGGTATGGTAAATAAGTGGATTTTATTAACAATTTTAATAGGATTTTTGGATATATTTTTGTGAGTTTAAGGCTATTTTCTAAGTTTAAAAACATTATTTTTAAGTATTTGAAATTGATTTTTAAATTAAATAAATAAATAAAAATATAAAAAATGTTTACTTTGACCGTTGACCATGACCGTTGACCGGTCCGGTCGTTTATACATGTGCGCTGGGTGAGACTCGAACCCGTGACCTCCCGTACGCGTGCACGCAGCTCTGCCAACTGAGCTACGTGTCTAACCCGAAATAATTCTGTTTTTAATTATACTTATATACTATTTAGATTTATCCAGAAATTATTTATTTTAAAAAGGATTTTAAATGTATTGAACTGGTGCTATCAACAGGTCTCGAACCCGGGACCTGTGGGTTAATGTGCACACAGTCCACCGCTGGACTGTGTGTCTAACCTGATTAATAATCCGGTTTTTATTATACTTAACATGATTCTGTGAGTTATCCCGGTTCGGTTAAAAAGGGCATTTTTATTCAAGAGAGTGAGGTTGGGACAGGGATCGAACTCGAGACGTGCATGTATTGTTTGCAAACAGTCCACCGCTGGGCTGTGTGTCTAACCCGTTTATTAATCTGATGTTAATTAATCTTATTATACACAGTCGACTTCGTCTTCTTCGCTTAAAGACTCAGTCGGCGATTTTTTTTCGACTGTTCTTGATTGAGTCGTTTATCGAACATATTACTGGTTGAAAGGTGATGAATAAAATGAATTTAGGAAATCGAATGTACCGATCGAACTGTGTTTCTTCAGAATTCCGGCAATGGACGTCGGCTCTGATTTGTGTATTCCTTCTGATTGAATCAATTAACATTTTTGTTTGATTAGTTATTAAAGTGGGGTACTAACAAGGATTAACAGAAGTGTTGAATGTTCATACCGATTCAGAGCGTGAGATTGGAATTTCCAGAAGTTTTCCGGCGAGAGCTGAATATTCCGGCTAAGTTGTCTGGGATTGATTCTGATGGTTGGATTGAAGTTAGTAACAGTGTAACAACGGATTGAAACAGAAAGAGTCGAGGTATTTACCATTTTGAGGTGAGTCTCGGTTTTCCGGCGAAAGTCCGGTGATCGCAGAATATTTCCGGCGAGTGAAATTGTTTCGAGAAATGGTGCGATTTTGAGCGAAAAGACTACTAGAGACTTGTGGGTGTATTTATAGGGAAGAATCGAGATGAATTGGGTCTGATTTCCGTCTCGATTCATGGTCAGCTGTTTTCCGGCGGTTACGACTGATGTCGCGGGTTTAGACATCGGTTATAACCGACGTTGAGGTTAATTCTTCGGTTAAATCAAAAGAAACCATCAATTATCGGCGAAGTCGTCGGGATTTCCGGCGACTGCGAAATGAGCGCGTCTTTGACTGGATTTGATTTCTGTGTTTCATTATTTGAATTAATTGTTTTGATATGTTATCAAATAACAAAAGTGGCGGAGTGGTTGGATGTGTGTGTGTTAAGTTGTTAGCTGATTCGGCTGACCCGGGTTCGAATCCCGGCTTCAGCATTATATTTTTATTTCCTTATTTTTAATAAATTTTCAATTATAAATTTTATATTCTAATATAATTATTAATTATGTATCGTTTAAAATTAATTTGAGCATTAAATACGCAACGAAATTTTTAACTGGTTGTTCGGTTAATAAACGAAGCGGGTTTGGTTAATCCGGTTTTTTTACGGATGTTACAGTATCCCCTACTTTTAGAAATTTCGTCCCGAAATTTAAGCAGTGTCATGTTTGACTCACAAGGATGGTGTTTAATTTGACAGTTACATACTTAGAAGAGAGTAAGAGTTTAAATTTTGTTTGAGGCGGTAACGTTCCTTGTAAGGGTTGAGTACCCTGCTACAGGAATCGCTTTTTGATGCCTATGATAATGAATATTGATAAACAGAGTTGATTGACTAAATGTGATTTCATGCGCAAGAGTTTTGGTATGTTTGGAAAGATAAGGTTATATCCTAAAACAAAACTTCTACTACTAAAACCTACATGGAACTTCTCATAACCGCCTGACAATGCCTCTGATCCTTTGGCAAGAATACTTATATATAGGAAGTACCAGCGGCGTATCCACCATATTCTTGTCAAATTTTCATTGGTTTTATCAGTAAGTTATGATTGGTTCTATGATGTGACTCTAGAACATAAATAAACACAACAACCAATGCCTGAGTCCTAATTCTGATAGTATACATGTTTGAATGGTGACAGTACCTCTCTCGTTTGTTATGATGGAGAGGTTAGTCTATATAGAAATAGAACACAATCCAATTTCTTTAAATGATGAGATGATATGAATGCTAAATCAGTGAGTATAAAACAAACTTCAACCAAGACAATACTAAATCCTACATGGAACTTCTCATAACCGCCTGATAATGCCTCTGATCCTTTGGCAAGAATACTTATATATAGGAAGTACCAGCGGCGTATCCACCATATTCCTGTCAAATTTTCATTGGCTTTATCCGTAAGTTATGATTAGTTCTATGTGACTCTAAAACATAAACAAAACACAATCAACCAAAGCTTGAGTCTTAATTCTGGTAGTATACATGTTTGAATGATGACATTACCTCTCTCGTTTGTTATGATGGAGAGGTTAGTCCATGTAGAAGTGAGACACAGCTCAACTTCTTTAAATGATGAGACTGAGATACGTTGTGAGGTATGATGATATGAATGTTAAATCAATGAGTATAAAACAAACTGAAATAGTAATTCGCATTAAAATTCTTGGATAAATTTCCAATTTGTAATTGAGATACGTGAAAATTGAGATAACATAAAGAAAAACATAAAAACTAAGCGGTTGGAGTTGAATCTTGATTTTTGGTGAAGGAGACTAGTTAGATGGTTCATTTGGGCCGTCATTATCTTCAATAGGATTGGAGTTGATGTTGAAAACTCTTCCTCTTGCTGGTGGCCTAGTGGTTGGGTTTTCTTGATTTGCTTGGTTAACTGGGTTTGCTTGAGCTTGGGCGTGTATGATGTTAACCAATCGAGGGCACGTGTTTCTATAATGGGTAGGGTCGCCACAATTAAAACAAGCTCGAACATAAGGTAACATGGGGTATTGGGTTGTTGATATGTTTGGATCATATTTTGAGTAGGGGGTGAGGTTTGGTTTTGAGAGGTACGGCAAACCTTGCTCAAATGACCATAGGTCCACAATTCGCACATAGTCGACAAAGTAAGGTAGATGGATGGTGATAAAAACAGGTGTTACATTGAGGGTGAGGTCCAAGGTAAGGTTTCTTATTTGGGTAAGTTGAGTTGGGTGCTACTTGAGTGATTGGGATTGCTTGGAGGGGTACGGCTTGTGAGGCTGGTTGATTGCGTTGGGTGATAGCGAAAAGTTGCCCATCTCGTTTTCTCTTAGAAATGGATTGAGAAGGGGATTCGGTTTGGGTGGAGTTTGAGGTTGCAGTCGATGATTTATCATTCTTCTTCTCTTCCTTGAAGTCTTTATTCCGTATGCGGTTCTCGGTGAGCTCTGTAGCTAACTCCATTGCTGCTTCCAAAGTTGCAGGTGTGGTACTTAGTACAGAGTCTTGAATTTTTGAAGGAAGACCTCGAATGTAGTGCTCGATCAAACGGTAGAGGGGAGTGAACAAGTTGGGAACCATTTGATTTAACTCGAGGAATCTCTTGTTGTATGTGGTGTGGTCGCCTTCCTTTTGTTTCAACGAATAGAACTCATCCTCTAATTTCTTGATTTCGCTCCTTGGGCAAAACCGTCTTGTCATGATTTCCTTCAATTCTTCCCAAGTCAAAGTCATAGTATCTTCAACACCTCGTTTGGCCTTCTCTGTATTCCACCAAGTAAGTGCTATTCCAAGTAAACGACCAGTAGCATATCGCACTTTGCGATCATCGGGGCAATCGCAATTTAGAAAAATGTTTTCCATTTCTTCAAACCAATAGAGAAGAGCGGTGACACCTTCAGTCCCTTCGTATTTTGTAGGGTCGCAGGATTTGAAATGCTTGTAGGTGCATTTAGTGGTATTTGGGGGAGGGTTGACAACATTTTGAACTTCTTGATTGACGGGATTAGCGGTAAGGGCTTGTTGGACTTGAACTACAATGTTGGGTATTACGGCAGCCATTTGTTGAGCGATTTGGGCAGCCATGCGCTCGCGGGCTTTTCCTGATCTCATCTTCCTACGAGCGAGACTAGAAGACATCTACAAGGAATACATATCAAGAGTATGAGTTGGATGTTTTAGGGATCATGTGTCGTATTTAGGAATGAACATTCATAAAATAAATATAGAATAATAAATCTACTACATCCATAGGATGTCTTGGGCTTTGCTCGTAATTGGGCCTTGCATGCCGCCATACTTCACCTTCGTAATCATGTGGGCCCCCATGATTACCGGGTTTTTCATATGGTTCGCATGTGTTAGCCTGGTTACGTACACTAAAACCCGGAGAAAATCAAGAAATATGTATGTAACGTATGATATTCGGAATGTATCCTGGTGTGGACACGGTGACAACTCAAAGTGGGGTTAGTTCAAACGACGTTTTGTGTGGCATGTTTTGGCCTAATAGGTCCTTCGTACTCTCATCGTTAGTCCCCAGGTAGGCAAACTGGTCCGTTATATTAGATTTATACGAATGCCAACCTAGACAGGACGTTCCGACTACCGGTACTTGTACCCTTACAGTTACTACATGCCCGTCGCAGAACTCACTCTGATGAGATTTGAAAAATGAAAAATGCGACAAAATCTTGAATAACGAAAGTATGAAGATGATTTCAATATGTGAGCATTGAAATATGTATGATGAATATGTATGTATGTATGTATGTTTGACTGTAAGTATAATTCATTATGTATCACAAAATGTAATATTGGAAGTGTTTGCATGCATTTGTGTATGTAATAAATATGAAAGAAATAAACATCATGAGTTTGCATATAACCACATAAACAATTAAAATCTAATCAACTATAGTATAGGCTCTAAGGGTCTAATAAACCTATCCTATATCCCTATAGTCATGGCTCTGATACCAATCTGTCACACCCCGACCCGCAGCGGAAAAGGTGATCGGGGCATTATTGGGTTTTCATCAAAGCTCATGACATTTATTATAATGTTTCATATTTATTAATTACAATTTAAAGGAGATCATACAATCAAATCATACAAATATAACATGTTCTATACATCTTTCTAAACTTCATTAATTTTCTTCTAAGGCACTTTCCTATGTGTTCCTTGCTTCATCCTGTCCACCTATATCATGTGTAAAAATGGTTTTTGGATCAACAAAAGTTGGCGAGTGAACCTTGTTAGAAAACATTTATTATTGATCTCTTGTTATCTTTATTATGGAATATTGTGCAATAATCATATGTGAGCAAATGGAAATAATCATACAATAACAATAACAACAACAAACAAATAACATACTATAACAAACCATCTTGCATGAATATGTAACATGAATGATAATGTAAATGTTGGCAACGTCTCGTTCACGCTCATAGGTAATGGGGAACGGCTCACGCTCATAGGTAATGGGGAGCAGACGGCCTATGATGAAATGTATGTGCGATCAAGGCTCAATCAAACGGAGCTGATCGTGTGTTCGCAACGCCTCGTTCACACTCATAGGTAATGGGAACAGCTCAACGCTCATAGGTAATGGGGAGCGGCGGCCTATGAAAATGTATGTACTGAAAATGATAAATTTAATCTAAACAGTAATCACACAAACAGATAATACATGTTGAATACACATTTGTTCATGGATATGATAGATGCACATTAGTTTAAATGTGATAAAGAATAAGACACATGATACACCCCAAAAACGTGATTAAAACGGGGAATTTGTAGAGATTCACTCACATTGGGTGCGTTTTCTTGAAGATGTTGAATGCGCACGAGTTTAGAGGATTGATCGACGAGAGATAACTAACCCAATTAATAACGAAAAGGTATGGTAAATAAGTGGATTTTATTAACAATTTTAATAGGATTTTTGGATATATTTTTGTGAGTTTAAGCCTATTTTCTAACTTTAAAAACATTATTTTTAAGTATTTTAAATTAAATAAATAAATAAAAATATAAAATAATGTTGACTTTGACCGTTGACCATGACCGTTGACCGTTGACCGGTCCGCTCGTTTATACATGTGCGCTGGGTGAGACTCGAACCCGTGACCTCCCGTACGCGTGCACGCAGCTCTGCCAACTGAGCTACGTGTCTAACCCGAAATAATTCTGTTTTTAATTATACTTATATACTATTTAGATTTATCCAGAAATTATTTATTTTAAAAAGGATTTTAAATGTATGGAACTGGTGTTGTCAACAGGTCTCAAACCCGGGACCTGTGGGTTAATGTGCACACAGTCCACCGCTGGACTGTGTGTCTAACCTGATTAATAATCCGGTTTTTATTATACTTAACATGATTCTGTGAGTTATCCCGGTTCGGTTAAAAAGGGCATTTTTATTCAAGAGAGTGAGGTTGGGACAGGGATCGAACTCGAGACGTGCATGTATTGTTTGCAAACAGTCCACCGCTGGGCTGTGTGTCTAACCCGTTTATTAATCTGATTTTAATTAATCTTATTATACACAGTCGACTTCGTCTTCTTCGCTCAAAGACTCAGTCGGCGATTTTTTTTTTACTGTTCTTGATTGAGTCATTTATCGAACATATTACTGGTTGAAAGGTGATGAATAAAATGAATTTAGGAAATCGAATGTACCGATCGAACTGTGTTTCTTCAGAATTCCGGCAATGGACGTCGGCTCTGATTTGTGTATTCCTTCTGATTGAATCAATTAACATTTTTGTTTGATTAGTTATGAAAGTGGGGTACTAAACAAGGATTAACAGAAGTGTTGAATGTTCATATCGATTCAGAGCGTGAGATTGGAATTTCCAGAAGTTTTCCGGCGAGAGCTGAATATTCCAGCTAAGTTGTCTGGGATTGTTCTGATGGTTGGATTGAAGTTAGTAACAGTCTAACAACGGATTGAAACAGAAAGAGTCGAGGTATTTACCGTTTTGAGGTGAGTCTCGGTTTTCCGGCGAAAGTCCGGTGATGGCATAATATTTCCGGCGAGTGAAATTGTTTCGAGAAATGGTGCGATTTTGAGCGAAAAGACTACTAGAGACTTGTGGGTGTATTTATAGGGAAGAATCGAGATGAATTGGGTCTGATTTCCGTCTCGATTTTTGGTCAGCTGTTTTTCGGCGGTTACGACTGATGTCGCGGGTTTAGACATCGGTTATAACCGAAGTTGAGGTTAATTCTTCGGTTAAATCAAAAGAAACCGTCAATTATCGGCGAAGTCGTCGGGATTTCCGGCGACTGCGAAATGAGCGCGTCTTTGACTGGATTTGATTTCTGTGTTTCATTATTTGAATTAATTGTTTCGATATGTTATCAAATAACAAAAGTGGCGGAGTGGTTGGATGTGTGTGTGTTAAGTTGTTAGCTGATCCGGCTGACCCGGGTTTGAATCCCGGCTTCAGCATTATATTTTTATTTCCTTATTTTTAATAAATTTTCAATTATAAATTTTATATTCTAATATAATTATTAATTTTGTATCGTTTAAAATTAATTTGAGCATTAAATACGCAACGAAATTTTTAACTGGTTGTTCGGTTAATAAACGAAGCGGGTTTGGTTAATCTGGTTTTTTGACGGATTTTACAATATGCATAGTGATCCTATTAGTCTGCAAGATCTAAACGATTTCTTTCTAGAGACTATGTTGAACTTTTAGAGAAGCGTGTGAAAATCTTGGAAGAGAAAGTTGCCAAGAATGAAGAAGAGAAAGCAGAGTGAGTAAAGAAAGTGAATCAAAGCTCTATAGAGAAGTAGATTTCAGCATTTGAACAAAGTGCCATCTACAGATCAGACGCCAGATCCTAAGCAAGAACGACGAAGGAAGCCGTACAAGAACTTCTTCGGTCGTGTGTGTTAAAGTATATTATGAAGACAGAGATTTGGAGACTGATACAAGACGAAGACTATATCCAAGGGGGAGTCTGTTGGTGCATAATATCTATGTCTTAGTCTTATATCGAGTATGTATAGAATAGAGCTGAATAGGCTAGTCGTATGAAGTATTTTACAAGTTCGCCCATAATAGTCATGTATAGCCAAGTTCGGGCGAACTTAGATCCTCCTCAGGCGAACTTGTTGCTCTATAAATACCTAGCTACCCTCTCTCATTTGTAACTTTGGCATTTTGGAGGTAAAGCTCTGTCAGTTTGTACTCTTGACGTTTGATCAATAAAACTGATGTTAAACTAATTAATTCTTGTCTATTAGTAAACACGACGTAATATTTCCGCTATTATGGAAGTTAGATATCAAATTTAGGTTCCTTAGCATCGAGGATCGGTCCCACAGTCCTAAACTTGGTTATGTTGTTAGGCGTAACTGCAGAGGAACATTGAACTGCATGTGATGCAGTTACTGGGATGAAGTGTCTGTGGTGACACGACCCGTGCGATGATGTGTCTGTGTGACACGGTTCGGTTATGATAGTCAAGGTTTCACTTGTGCTATCATGTAATTCCTTCTGGACTATGTCCAGTGCAATTAAACTTGTTAACACATATTGTTACACAACAACTAAACCAGTGGAACTCACCAGCAGCGTTTAGCTGGCCCTTTTTAAAACTAACAAGCATTTCAGGCAAAACTAAGCAGGAATAAGGAATGTGCGTATGGATGGCTTGGGTAGCAGACTATAGCAGAATAAAAGCTGTAGCGGCTCATAGTACTGTGTTTGCACTTGTGGTTTGTAATATGATACTATTAGTATGTTGTAACCGAGGTTCCCTCTTTATATGATAACACGTTTTTAAATTGTGAGGAATTACCATGTGTCTGCCGCACCCCGTGATAGACTTCCGCTGCGAGTCGAGGAGTGACACGTATTTAGACGAAACGCATAAATAATTCATTAAATCAAGTATCTTGTCGTTTTTGTCAGCAAGTAGTTCCAGTTTTTCTCAGGTTCAAACTCATTATATATAAAGGATTAGTTTTCTCGAAATGCATGCGATTTTGATGTTTTCCGGCACTATTCCATATTTAGACGAAATGCGTAAATAATTCATTAAAATTCAAATATCTGGTTGTTTTTGTTCAGCGTTATATGTATTTCTCAGGTTTCCAAACTCGATTTTATTGATAAAAGGATTTGATTTTCCAAGAAAAATTCATTCCGAGTTTCGTTTGTTTTCGCCCACTTTCCATATTTAGATGAAACGCGTAAATAATTCATTAAATCAAATATCTGGTCGTTTATGTCAGCAGTTTCTACATTTCTCTGCATCCAAAATCAGTATTATAAATACAGGGATTCGATTTTTCTTGAAAAATATCATTTGGAGTTTCGTTAGTTTTTGCCCACTTTCCGTATTTAGATGAAAACGCTTTAATAGTTGATTAAATAATATATGGTCGTTTATGTCAGAAGTTTATGTATTTATCAGCTTCTAAACACAAATATATTGATACAGTGATTCGGTTTTTCACGAAAAAATCAGTTTGAGTTTCGTTAAATTTAGCCCTCTTTTCATATTTAGACGCAAAGGTGTGAATAATTGATTAAATAAAATATCTTGTTGTTTTTGTTAGCAGTTTCTGTATTTCTGACCTTACAAACTCAGTTTTATTGATTAAGGGATTCGATTTTGCACGAAAACTTCATTCCGAGTTTCGTTTGTTTTCGCCCACTTTTTATATTTAGACAAAACGCGTAAATAATTTATTAAATCAAATATCTTGTCGTATATGTCAGCAATTTTTTTATTTCTCAGGTTCAAAACTCAGTTTTATTGATAAAGGATTCGAATTTTCACGAAAAATTCATTCCAAGTTTTGTTTGTTTTCGACCACTTTCCATATTTAGACGAAACACGTAAATAATTCATTATCGTTTTTGTCAGCATTTTACGTATTTCTCAGGTTCCAAACTCAGTTTTATTGATAAAAGGATTCGATTTTCCAAGAAAAATTCATTCCGAGTTTCGTTTGTTTTCGCCCACTTTGCATATTTAGATGAAACGCGTAAATAATTCATTAAATCAAATATCTGGTCGTTTATGTCAGCAGTTTCTACATTCTCTGCATCCAAAATCAGTATTATAAATACAGGGATTCGATTTTTCTTGAAAAATATCATTTGGAGTTTCGTTAGTTTTCGCCCACTTTTCGTATTTAGATGAAAACGCTTTAATAGTTGATTAAATAATATCTGGTCGTTTATGTTAGAAGTTTATGTATTTATCAGCTTCTAAACACAAATTTATTGATACAGTGATTCGGTTTTTCACGAAAAAATCAGTTTGAGTTTCGTTAAATTTAGCCCTCTTTTCATATTTAGACGCAAAGGTGTGAATAATTGATTAAATAAAATATCTTGTTGTTTTTGTTAGCAGTTTCTGTATTTCTGACCTTACAAAACTCAGTTTTATTGATAAAGGGATTCGATTTTGCCCAAAACTTCATTCCGAGTTTCGTTTGTTTTCGCCCACTTTTTATATTTAGACAAAACGCGTAAATAATTTATTAAATCAAATATCTTGTCGTATATGTCAGCAATTTTTTTATTTCTCAGGTTCAAAACTCAGTTTTATTGATAAAGGATTCGAATTTTCACGAAAAATTCATTCCAAGTTTTGTTTGTTTTCGACCACTTTCCATATTTAGACGAAACACGTAAATAATTCATTAAATCAAATATCTGGTCGTTTCTGTCAGCAGTTACTAAATTTCTCAGCTTCAAACTCAGTTTTATTGATACAGAGATTCAATTTTTCTTGAAAAATATTATTCGGAGTTTGTTAGTTTTCGCTCAGTTTCCATATTTAGATGAAAATACGTTGGTAGTTGGTTAAATAAAATATCTGGTCGTCTCAATCAGAAGTTTTTGTATTTCTCAGCTTCTAAACTCAGTTTTATTGATATTGTGATTTTTGTTTTTCACGAAAAATTCATTCCGAATTTCGTTCAATATCACCCACTTTTCATATTTAGACGAAAACGTGTGAATACCTGATTAAATGAAATATCTGGTCGTTTTTGTCAGCAGTTTCTGTATTTATCAGCTTCCAAACTCAGTTTTATTGATAAAGGGATTCCATTTTTCACAAAAACATCATTCCGAATTTCGCTTTTTCGCCCACTTTCCATATTTATACGAAACGCGTAAATAATTCATTAAAATAATTGGTCGTTTTTGTCAGCAGTTTATGTATTTCTCAGGTTCCAAACTCAGTATTATTGATAAATGGATTCGATTTTCCATGAAAAATTCATTCCGAGTTTCATTTGTTTTTGCCCACTTTCCATATTTAGAGGAAACGCATTAAAAATCATTAAATCAAGTATCTTGTCGTTTTTGTCAGCAGTTTCAGTATTTCTCAGGTTCAAACACAGTTTTATTGATAAAGAGATTCGATTTTCCACGAAAAATGCATTGCGAGTTCGTTTGTTTTCGTGCACTTTCCATATTTAGACGAAACGCGCAAATAATTCATTAAATCAAATATCTGGTCGTTTTTGTCAGCATTTTATGTATTTTTCAAGTTCCAAACTCAGTTTTATTGATAAAAGGATTCGATTTTCCATGAAAAATTCATTACGAGTTTCGTTTGTTTTCGCCCACTTTCCATATTTAGACGAAACGCGTAAATAATTCATTAAATCAAATATCTGGTCCTTTTATGTCAGCAGTTTCTGCATTTCTCTGTATCCAAACTCAGTTTTATTAATACAGGATTCGATTTTTCTTGAAAAATATCATTCGGAGTTTTGTTAGTTTTCCTCCACTTCCCGTATTTAGATGAAAACGCGTTAATAGTTGATTAAATAAATATCTGGTCGTTTATGTCTGAAGTTTCTGTATTTATCAGCTTCCAAACACAGATTTATTGATACAGTGATTCGGTTTTTCACGAAAAATTCATTTTGAGTTTCGTTAAATTTCGCCCACTTTTCATATTTAGACGAAAACGTGTGAATAATTGATTAAATAAAATATCTTTTTATGTTTGTTAGCAGTTTCTGTATTTCTTGCCTTACAAACTCATTTTTATTGATAAAGGGATTCGATTTTCCACGAAAAATTCATTGCGAGTTTCGTTTGTTTTCGCGCACTTTCCATATTTAGACGAAACACGTAAATAATTCATTAAATCAAATATCGAGTCGTTTTTGTCAGCAGTATCTGTATTTTTCAGGTTCCAAACTCAGTTTTATTGATATAATGATTCGTTTTTCCACGAAAAATTCATTCCGAGTTTCGTTTGTTTTCGCCCACTTTCAATATTTAGACAAAACGCGTAAATAATTCATTAAATCAAATATCTGGTCGTTTATGTCAGCAGTTTCTGCATTTCTCTGCATCCAAACTTAGTTTTATTAATACATGGATTCGATTTTTCTTGAAAAATATCATTCGGAGTTTCGTGAGTTTTCGTCCACTTTCCGTATTTAGATGTAAACACGTTAATAGTTGATTAAATAAATATCTGGTCGTTTATGTCTGAAATTTCTGTATTTATCAGCTTCCAAACACAGATTTATTGATATAGTGATTCGGTTTTTCAAGAAAACTTCATTTTGAGTTTCGTTAAATTTCGCCCACTTTTCATATTTAGACGAAAACGTGTGAATAATTGATTAAATAAAATATATTTTTGTGTTTGTTAGCAGTTTCTGTATTTCTGACCTTACAAACTCAATTTTATTGATAAAGGACTCGATTTTCCACGAAAAATTCATTGCGAGTTTTGGTTTTTTTGCGCACTTTCCATATTTATACGAAACGTGTAAATAATTCATTAAATAAAATATCTGGCCGTTTCTGCATTTCTCAGCTTCCAAACTAAGTTTTATTGATACATAGATTCGATTTTTCTAGGAGAATATCATTCAGAGTTTCGTTAGTTTTCACCGACTTTCCATATTTAAAAAAAAAAAACGCGTTAGTAGTTGATTAAATAAAATATTTGGTCGTTTCTGTCACAAGTTTTTGTATTTCTCAGCTTCCAAACACAGTTTTATTGATATCGGTTTTTCACGAAAAATTCATTTCGAATTTCTTTAAATTTCACCCACTTTTCATATTTAGAAAAAAATGTGTGAATAATTGATTAAATGATATATCTGGTCGTTTTTTTCAGCAGTTTCTGTATTTCTCAGCTTTCAAACTTAGTTTTATTGATAATGGGATTCGATTTTTCACGAAAACTTCATTCTAAATTTTGTTTTTCGCTCACTTTCCATATTTTGACGAAACGCGCAAATAATTCATTAAATCAAATATCTGGTCGTTTTTGTCAACAGTTTATGTATTTCTCAGGTTCCAAACTCAGTTTTATTGATAAAGGGATTCGATTTTCCACAAAAAATTCATTGCGAGTTTCGTATGTTTTCGCATACTTTCCATATTTAGACAAAACGTGTAAATAATTCATTAAATCAAGTATTTGGTCATTTATGTCAGCAGTTTCCGTATTTCTCTGCATTAAAACTCAGTTTTATTAATATAGGGATGCAATTTTTCTTGAAAAATATCATTCGAAGTTTCGTTAGTTTTCGTCCACTTTCCGTATTTAGATGAAAACGTGTTAATAGCTGATTAAATAAATATATGGTGGTTTATGTCAGAAGTTTATGTATTTATCAGCTATCAAACACAGATTTATTGATATAGTGATTCGTTTTTCACGAATAATTCATTCCGAGTTTCGTTTGTTTTCGTCCACTTTCCGTATTTAGACGAAACGCGTAAATAATTCATTAAATCAAGTATCTTGTGGTTTTTGTCAGCAGTTTCAGTATTTATCAGGTTCAAACTTAGTTTGATTGATAAAGGGATTCGATTTTCAACGGAAAAAGCATTCCGAGTTTCGTTTGTTTTCGACCACTTTCCATATTAAGGCGAAACACATAAATAATTCATTAAATCAAGTATCTTGTCGTTTTTGTCAGCAGTATCTGTATTTCTCAGGTTCCAAACTCGGTTTTATTGATAAAAGGATTCGATTTTCAACGAAAAATTCATTGCGAGTTTGGTTTGTTTTCGCACACTTTCCATATTTAGACGAAACGCGTATATAATTCATTAAATAAAATATCTAGTCGTTTTTGTCAGCAGTTTCTGTATTTCTCAGGTTCCAAACTCAGTTTTATTGATAAAAGGATTTGATTTTCGACGAAAATTCATTTTGAGTTTCGTTTGTTTTTGTAACATTCGTCGAAAAACGGGTTTCAAAACCCGCTTCGTTTATCCATCAAATATTCAGTTATAAGTTTCGTTGCGTATTTATGGTTCATATTAATTTTAAACCATACATAATCAATAAATATATTAGAATTTAAAAACCATAATTTATAATTAATAAAAAATAATGAATAAAAAATAAAATGGCGACGCCGGGTTTCGAACCCGGGTCACCCACAAACACAAACACACAACACACCACTCCGCCACACACTTCCTTTGTGACTAATACTAAAACAAATAACATTTAAAGTAAAACCCGAAAGTCAAATCCGGTAAACAACGCGCCAAGACTCGCAATCACCGGAGAAAAACACAAACTCCGTGAATTTGGCTGTTTCTCCTTTGACCGAAACAGATGAATTGATTTTGACGTCGTTTATAACCGTTGCCGGCAATCAATTTCAGTCATAACCGCCGGAAATCCTAAATCGCGAATCAAGACTCAATTCAAACCCAATTTATCCTGTTTCCACTATAAATACCCACTTGAACACTCTGAAAATCCTTTCACTCAGAACCACGTTCGTTTCCGAAGCTTTATTCATTCCAAAACACGTCGCCGGAGATTTTTGCATTCGCCGGACTTTCACCGGAAAACCGAGGCTTTACTTCTAATCGGTATAGTTCTCGACTCTTTTGTTTGTAATCCATTATTCGGCATGTATTAACCTTAATCATTCAACCAGAGTCTGTCTCAGACAACGTTGTCGGAAATCCCCTCACTCACCGGAAAATCACTGAAAAACCGGAGCCTCACTGTCGATCGGTATAATCATCTAAACCCTCTTGATATCTCATGCTTAGTAACTTAATTGCACAACACAATGATCAAAACTGTTAAACAATCACTCAGCTGGAAGTCACAAATCAGAGCCGACAACTCTTGCCGGAAATCCGAAGAAAACGCTCTGTTTTGGTACATCTTATTCCGTAATCTTCTTTTCTATTTCATTTCAACCAATTATAAGTTTTGTTGATCGATTTAAACAGAACAGTCGGATTTCACTGTTCTGTGTTCTTGTAAACGAAGAAGATGAAGACGAGTATATGTATAAATATAATTAAAACTGGATATTCGAACAGGTTAGACACACAGTCCAGCGGTGGACTCTGTGTAAATACAATATGCACGTCCCGAGTTCGAATCGCACACGTTACCGATTTTCAGAAATAAAACCAATTTTTTAGAACTTAATCAGATCAAGTCACAGAATGTTTATAAGAGGAATATAATTCCGTAGTTAAGTAGATTAGACACACAGCCCAACTGGTTGGGCTGTGCGCACTCGAACCAAAGAACCCGAGTTCGACTCCAGGTCTCTGAAGCCGGTTCGGCCATATTAAACGATTTTTGATATAAACTAAATAAGGTTAAAATTAATTAGTATATATATATAATTAAAACAGAGAATATTTCGGGTTAGACACGTAGCTCAGTTGGTAGAGCTGCGTGCACGTATACGAGAGGTCCCGAGTTCGAACCTCACTCAGAGCATAGAAAACACAGTCTGACCGGTCAAGACCCGGTCAACGGTCAACGGTCAAAAAAAAGTCAACTGTTTTTATTTCTTTTTAATTATTTATTTAATTGAAAAATCATTTAAAAATACTTAAAAATAAGATTTTTAAAGTTAGAAAATTTCCTTAAACTCACAAAAATAAATCTAAAAATTCCATTAAGAGCACTAATTAAAAATATTAATCTCAAATAAAATTTATTTATTTATCGAATCATTTTGTTATTATGTAGGCTAGTTTTTTCCCTCGTCGATTGAATCCTAAATTCGTGCGCATCCAACGTCATCAAAGAACGAACCCAATGTGAGTGAATCTCTACCAATTCCCCGTTTTAATCATGTTTTGGGGTGTATCATGTGTCGTTTAATTCTTTATTTTATTTAAACACTTGTGCATACATCATATCCGTGATCAAATGTGTATCAAATGTGTATCAATTGTTGTGTGAATTATATGTAGTTTGGATTTATCATTTTCAGTGCACGCATTTCATTAGGCCCATCAGTTCCCCGTGGGAGACGGGTTGAGCATCAGGTGCCTCATTAGATCGGCTCCGTTTGATTGAGCTTTGATCTCACATACATCATCATTCATATCATATACTCATCCAAAGTGGTTTGTGTTTGTTTATCTATATATGTTTGCTCACATGTGATTATTGCACAAATTTTCCTTATTAAATAAAACAAGAAATTAGTAACAATGTTTTATCAAGGTTCACTCACCAACTTTTGTTGACCCAAAATATCCCCCGTTTTACACATGATACAGGTGATCCAGCTGAGACAAGAAACACATAGGAAGGCCTAGAAGAATAAACAAGTTTAAGCTTTGGATTAATTATATAGTTTCATTTCCTTGTAATTGTATGAATTTTGATTTGGATATTTAAGTTGTAATTTGAATTTAATAAATATGAAACATCTTAGTAAACATCATGAGCTTTGGTGATAACCCAATTATGCCCCGACTTTTATTCCGCTGCGGGTCGGGGTGTGACAGTTTTCGCCCACTTTCCATATTTAGACGAAACGCGTAAATAATTCATTAAATCAAATATCTGGTCGTTTCTGCCAGCAGTTACTGCATTTCTCAGCTTCCAAACTCATTTTTATTGGTACTGAGATTCAATTTTTCTTGAAAAATATTATTTGGAGTTTAATTAGTTTTCGCCCACTTTGCATATTTAGATGAAAACGCATTAGTAGTTTATTAAATAAAATATCTGGTCATTTCTGTTAGTAGTTTTTGTATTTCTCAGCTTCCAAACACAGTTTTATTGATACAGTGATTCGCTTTTTCACAAAAATTCATTCCGAATTTCGTTAAATTTCACCCACTTTCATATTTAGACGAAAACGTGTGAATAATTGATTAAATGAAATATCTGGTCGTTTTTGTCAGCAGTTTCTGTATTTCTCAGCTTTCAAACTCAGTTTTATTGATAAAAGGATTCGATTTTTCACGAAAACTTCATTCCAAATTTTGTGTTTCGCCCACTTTCCATATTTATACGAAACGCGTAAATAATTCATTAAATCAAATATCTGGTCATTTTTGTCAGCAGTTTTTGTATTTATCAAGTTCCAAACTCAGTTTTATTGATAAATGGATTTGATTTTCTATGAAAAAGTCATTCCGAGTATCTTGTCATTTTTTTCAGCAGTTTCATTATTTCTCAGGTTCAAACTCAGTTTTATTGTTAAAGGGATCCGATTTCCACGAAAAATTCATTGAGGAGTTTCGTTTGTTTTTGCGCACTTTCCATATTTAGACGAAACGCGTAAATAATTCATTAAATCAAATATCGGGTCATTTTTGTCCGCAGTTTCTGTATTTCTCAGGTTACAAACTCAGTTTTATTGATAAAAGGGTTTGATTTTCCACGAAAAAATTCATTACAAGTTTCGTTTGTTTTCGCCCACTTTCCATATTTAGACGAAACCCGTAAATAATTCATTAAATCAAATATATGGTCGTTTATGTCCGCAGTTTCTGCATCCAAACTCAGTTTTATTAATACAGGGATACGATTTTTCTAGAAAAATATCATTCGGAGTTTCGTTAGTTTTCGTCCACTTTCCGTATTTAATTGAAAACGCGTTAGTAGTTGATTAAATTAATATCTGGTCGTTTATGTTTGAAGTTTCTGTATTTATCAGCTTCCAAACACAGATTTATAGATACAGTGATTCGGTTTTTTCACGAAAAATTCATTTTGAGTTTCGTTATGTTTCCTCCACTTTTCATATTTAGACGAAAACGTGTGGATAATTGATCAAATAAAATATCCGTTTTGTTTTTGTTAGCAGTTTCTGTATTTCTGACCTTACAAACTTAGTTTTATTGATAAAGGGATCGATTTTGCACGAAAACTTCATTCCAAATTTCGTTTGTTTTCGTCCACTTTCCATATTTAAACGAAACGCGTAAATAATTCATTAAATTAAATATCTATGGTTTATCTCTTTAGTTTTTGTATTCTCAGGTTCCAAACTCAGTTTTATTGATAAAGGATTCGATTTTCCATGAAATATTCATTGCGAGTTTTGTTTTTTTTTCGCGCAATTTACATATTTAGACGAAATGCGTAAATAATTCGTTAAATAAAATATCTGGTCGTTTCTGGCAGCAGTTTCTGCATTTCTCAGTTTCCAAACTCAGTTTTATTGGTACTGAGATTCAATTTTTCTTGAAAAATATTATTCGGAGTTTCGTTAGTTTTCGCCCACTTTGCATATTTAGATGAAAACTCATTATTAGTTTATTAAATAAAATATCTGGTCATTTCTGTCAGAAGTTTTTGTATTTCTCAGCTTCCAAACACGGTTTTATTGATACATTGATTCGCTTTTTTCACGAAAAATTCATTCCAAATTTCGTTAAATTTCACCCACTTTTAATATTTAGACGAAAATGTGTGAATATTTGATTAAATAAAATATCTAGTCGTTTTTGTCAGCAGTTTCTGTATTTCGCAGCTTCCAAACTCAGTTTTATTGATAAAGGGATTCGATTTTCACGAAAACTTCATTCCGAATTTTGTTTTTCGCCCACTTTCCATACTTATACGAAACGCATAAATAATTCATTAAATCAAATATCTGGTCGTTTTTGTCAGAAGTTTCTGTATTTATCAGATTCAAAACACAGATTTATTGATACAGTAATTCGGTTTTTCACGAAAAATTCATTTTGAGTTTCGTTAACGTTCTTCCACTTTTCTTATTTAGACGAAAACATGGGTATAATTGATTAAATAAAATATCTTTTTGTTTTTATTAGCAGTTTTTGTACTTCTGACCTTACAAACTCATTTTTATTGATAAAGGGATTCGATTTTGCACGAAAACTTCATTCCGACTTTCGTTTGTTTTTGCCCACGTTCCAAATTTAAACGAAACGCGTAAATAATTCACTAAATCAAATATCTGGTTGTTTATGTTAGTTGTTTCTGTATTTCACAGATTCCAAACTCAGTTTTATTGATAAAGGATTCGATTTTCACGAAAAATTTATTCCGAGTTTCGTTGTTTTCGCCCATTTTCCATATTTAGAAGAAACGCGTAAATAATACATTAAATCAAATATCTGGTCGTTTCTGTCAGCAGTTACTGCATTTCTCAGCTTCCAAACTCAGTTTTATTGGTACTGAGATTCAATTTTTCTTGAAAAATATTATTCGGAGTTTCGTTAGTTTTCGCCCACTTTGCATATTTAGATGAAAACGCATTAGTAGTTTATTAAATAAAATATCTGGTCATTACTGTCACAAGTTTTTGTATTTCTCAGCTTCTAAACACAGTTTTATTGATACAGTGATTCGTTTTTTCACGAAAAATTCATTCCAAATTTCGTTAAATTTCACCCACTTTTCATATTTAGACGAAAACGTGTGAATAATGGATTAAATGAAGTATCTGGTCGTTTTTGTCAGCAGTTTCTGTATTTGCCAGCTTTCAAACTTAGTTTTATTGATAAAGGGATTCGATTTTTCACGAAAACTTCACTCCAAATTTTGTTTTTTCACCCACTTTCCATATTTATATACGAAATGCGTAAATAATTCATTAAATCAAATATCTGGTCGTTTTTTGTCAGCAGTTTATGTATTTATCAGGTTCCAAACTTAGTTTTATTGATAAATGGATTCGATTTTCCAAGAAAAATTCATTCCAAGTTTTGTTTGTTTTCGTCCACTTTCCATATTTAGACGAAACACATAAATAATTAATTAAATCAAGTATCTTGTCGTTTTTGTCAGCAGTTTCATTATTTCTCCGGTTCAAACTCAGTTTTATTGTTAAAGGGGTCCGATTTTCCATGAAAATTCATTGAGGAGTTTTGTTTGTTTTCGCGCACTTTCCATATTTAGACGAAACGCGTAAATAATTCATTAATTCAAATATGAGGTCGTTTTTTGTCAGCAGTTTCTGTGTTTCTCAGGTTACAAACTCAGTTTTATTGATAAAAGGATTTGATTTTCCACGAAAAAATTCATTACAAGTTTCGTTTGTTTTCGCCCACTTTCCATATTTAGATGAAACGCGTAAATAATTCATTAAATCAAATAGCTGGTCGTTTATGTCCGCAGTTTCTGCATCCAAACTCAGTTTTATTAATACAGGGATACGATTTTTCTAGAAAAAATATAATTCGGAGTTTCGTTAGTTTTCGTCCACTTTCCGTATTTAGATAAAAACGCGTTAATATTTGATTAAATAAATATCTGGTCGTTTATGTTTGAAGTTTCTGTATTTATCAGCTTCCAAAACACAGATTTATAGATACAGTGATTCGGTTTTTCACGAAAAATTCATTTTGAGTTTCGTTATGTTTCCCCCACTTTTTATATTTAGACGAAAACGTGTGAATAATTGATCAAATAAAATATCCTTTTGTTTTTGTTAGCAGTTTATGTATTTCTGACCTTGCAAACTCAGTTTTATTGATAAAGGGATTCGATTTTGCACGAAAACTTCATTCCAAATTTCGTTTATTTTCGTCCACTTTCCATATTTAAACGAAACGCGTAAATAATTCATTAAATCAAATATATGTCGTTTATGTCTATAAGTTCTGTATTCTCAGGTTCCAAACTCAGTTTTATTGATAAAGGATTCGATTTTACATGAAATATTCATTGCGAGTTTTGTTTTTTTTTTCGCGCACTTTCCATATTTAGACGAAATGCGTAAATAATTCGTTAAATAAAATATCTGGTCGTTTCTGCCTGAAGTTTCTGCATTTCTCAGCTTCCAAACTAAGTTTTATTGATACAGAGATTCGATATTTCTTGGAAATATCATTCGGAGTTTCTTTAGTTTTCGCCGACTTTCCATATTTAGATAAAAACGCGTTAGTAGTTGATTAAATAAACTATCTGGTCGTTTCTGTCACAAGTTTTTGTATTTCTCAGCTTCCAAACACAGTTTTATTGATACAGTGATTCGGTTTTTCACGAAAAATTCATTCCAGATTTCTTTAAATTTCGCCCCACTTTTCATATTCAGATGAAAATGTGTGAATATTTGATTAAATGAAACATCTGGTCGTTTTTGTCAGCAGTTTCTGTATTTCTCAGCTTTCAAACTCAGTTTTATTGATAAAAGGATTCGATTTTTCACGAAAACTTCATTCCGAATTTTGTTTTTCGCCCACTTTCCATACTTATACGAAACGCATAAATAATTCATTAAATCAAATATCTTGTCGTTTTTGTCAGCAGTTTGTGTATTTCTCATGTTCCAAACTTAGTTTTATTGATAAATGTATTCGATTTTCCATGAAAAATTCATTCCGAGTTTCATTTGTTTTCGTCCACTTTCCATATTTAAACAAAACACATAAATAATTCATTAAATCAAGTATCTTTGCATTTTTGTCAGCAGTTTCATTATTTCTCAGGTACAAACTCAGTTTTATTGATAAAGGGATTCGATTTTCCATGAAAAATTCATTGCGAGTTTCGTTTGTTTTCGCGCACTTTCCATATTTAGACGAAACACGTAAATAATTCATTAGATCAAATATCGGGTTGTTTTTGTCAGTAGTTTCTGTGTTTCTCAGGTTACAAACTCAGTTTTATTTATAAAAGGATACGATTTTCCACGAAAAATTCATTCCGAGTTTTGTTTGTTTTCGCCCACTTTCCATAGATAGACGAAAATCATAAATAATTCATTAAATCAAATATATGGTCGTTTATGTTAGCAGTTTCTGCATTTCTCTGCATCCAAACTCAGTTTTATGAATACAGGGATTCGATTTTTCTTGAAAAATATCATTCGGAGTTTTCGTCCACTTTCCGTATTTATTTAGATGAAAACGCGTTAATAATTGATTAAATAAATATCTCGTCGTTTATGTCTGAAGTTTCTGTAATTATCAGCTTCCATACACAGATATTTTGATACAGTGATTCGGTTTTTCACAAAAATTTCATTTTGAGTTTCGTTAAATTTCGTCCACTTTTCATATTTAAACGAAAAACATGTGAATAATTGATTAATTAAAATATCTTTTTTTGTTTTTGTTAGTAGTTTCTGTAGTTTTGACCTTACAAACTCAGTTTTATTGATAAACGGATTCGATTTTGCACGAAAACTTTATTCTGAATTTCGTTTGTTTTCGTCCCACTTTCCATATTTAAACGAAACGCGTAAATAATTCATTAAATCAAATATCTGGTCGTTTATGTATGTAGTTTATGTATTCTCAGGTTCCAAACTCAGTTTTATTGATAAAGGATTCGATTTTCCATGAAATATTCTTTGCGAGTTTTGTTTTTTCGCGCACTCTCCATATTTAGACGAAACGCGTAAATAATTCATTAAATAAAATATCTGGTCGTTTCTGACAGCAGTTTCTGCATTTCTCAGCTTTCAAACTAAGTTTTATTGATAAAAAGATTCGATTTTTCTTGGAAAATATCATTCGGAATTTTGTTAGTTTTCGCCGACTTTCCATACTTAGATAAAAACGCGTTAGTAGTTGATTAAATAAAATATCTGGTCGTTATGTCACAAGTTTTTGTATTTCTCAGCTTCAAATACAATTTTATTGATACAGTGATTCGGTTTTTTCACGAAAAATTCATTCCGAATTTCTTGAAATTTCGCCCACTTTTCATATTTAGACGAAAACGTGTGAATAATTGATTAAATGATATATTTGGCTGTTTTTGTCAGCAGTTTCTGTATTTCTCAGCTTCCAAACTCAGTTGATAAAGGGATTCGATTTTGTACGAAAACTTCATTCCGAATTTTGTTTTTTCGCTCACTCTTCATATTTAGACGAAACGCGTAAATAATTCATTAAATCAAGTATTCGGTCATTTATGTCAGTAGCTTCTGCATTTCTTTCCATCAAAACTCAGTTTTATTAATAAATGAATTCGATTTTCCACGAAAAATTTATTCCGAGTTTCGTTTGTTTTCGCCCACTTTCCAAATTTAGACGAAACGCGTAAATGATTCATTAAATCAAGTATTTTTTCGTTTTTGTCAGCAGTTTCAGTATTTCTCCAGTTTAAACTCAGGTTTATTGGTAAAGGGATTTGATTTTCCACGAAAAATGCATTGGGAGTTTTGTTTGTTCTCGTGCACTTTCCATATTTAGACGAAACGCGTAAATAATTCATTAAATTAAATATCGGGTGGTTTATGTCAGCAGTTTCTGTATTTCTCATATTCCAAACTCAGTTTTATTGATAAAAGGATTTGATTTCCATGAAAAAATCATTCCGAGTTTTGTTTGTTTTCGCCCACTTTCCATATTTAAACCAAACACGTAAATAATTCATTAAATCAAATATCTGAACGTTTATGTCAGCAGTTTTTGCATTTCTCTGCATCAAAACTTACTTCTATTAATACAGGGATTCGATTTTTCTTGAAAAATATCATTCGGAGTTTCGTTAGTTTTCGCCGACTTTCTATATTTAGATAAAAACAAGTTATTAGTTGATTACCTAAAATAGCTGGTCGTTTATGTCAGTAGTTTCTGTATTTATTAGGTTCCAAACTCAGTTTTGTTGATAAAGTAATTCGTTTTTCCACAAAAAACTCATTATGAGTTTCGTTTGTTTTCGCCCACTTTCCATATTTAGAAGAAACGCGTAAATAATTATTTAAATCAAATATTTGGCCGTTTTTGTCAGCAGTTTCTATATTTCTCAGGTTCCAAACTGAGTTCTATTGATAAAAGGATTCGATTTTCGACGATAAATTCATTCTTCGTTCGATTTCGCCCACTTTCCATATTTAGACGAAACGCGTAAATAATTCATTAAATCAAATATATGGTCGTTTATGTCCGTAGTTTCTGCATTTCTCTGCATCCAAACTCAGTTTTATTAATACAGGGATTCGGTTTTTCTTATAAAATATCATTCCAAGTTTCATTAGTTTCCGTCCACTTTCCGTAATTAGATGAAAACGCGTTAATAGTTGATTAAATAAATATCTGGTCGTAAATGTCAGAAGATTTTGTATTTATCAGCTTCCAAACACAGATTTATTGATACATTGATTCGGTTTTTCACAAAAATTCATTTTGAGTTTCGTTAAATTTCGCCCACTTTTCATATTTAGACGAAAACGTGTGTATAATTGATTAAATAAAATATCTTTTCTTTTTTTTGCAGTTTCTGTATTTCTGACCTGACAAACTCAATTTTATTGATAAAGGGATTCGATTTTGCACGAAAACTTCATTCTGAATTTCGTTTGTTTTCGCCCACCTTCCATATTTAAACGAAACGCGTAAATAATTCATTAAATCAAATATCTTGTCATTTATGTAAGCAGTTTCTGTATTTCTCAGGTTACAAACTCAGTTTTATTGATAAAGGATTCGATTTTCCCTGAAAAATTCATTGCGAGTTTTGCTTTTTTCCGCCCACTTTCCATATTTAGACGAAACGCGTAAATAATTCATTAAATAAAATATCTGGTCGTTTGTGTCACTAGTTTCTACATTTCTTAGCTTTCTAACTAAGTTTTATTGATACAGAGATTCGATTTTTCTTGAAAATTATCATTCGGAGTTTCGTTAGTTTTCGCCGACTTTCCATATTTAGATAAAAACGCATTATTAGTTGATTAAATAAAATATCTGGTCGTTTATGTCAGAAGTTTTTGTATTTATCAGCTTCCAAACACAGATTTTTTGATACAGTGATTCGGTTTTTCATGAAAAATTCATTCTGAATTTCGTTAAATTTCACCCACTTTTCATATTTAGATGAAAACATGTGAATAATTGATTAAATGAAATATCTGGTCGTTTTTTTGGGGTAAAAGGTTACCCCAGTGATTCTATATATTAAACAACAAAAAAAAACAAGTAGTGAGGAGAATCTCCCACTAGTTCAATCATGAGACACACCTCATGAAAGTAAGCCAAGCAAACAAAACAAAACAACCACCAAACCAAAACTACATCACTAGACTAAAATCTAGAAAATGTAAACAAGCAAAAAACACATTAATCAGCCTCCATTATCGGATAAGTAGTTGCCATTGATCTCCCATTCACCTAGCAGCCTCCTAACATTCGCACAATTTTTGAACTTAACCCCCATGAGCTTGTACCGAACTGTCTTCAATATTAGCTGACAAATGGTATCTGGTGGCCTAGATTGATTCTTGAACAATCTCGCATTACATTCTTGCCATATTATGTATGCTGCATAGGCAACAAACACTCTACTTATATAATGCACCGCTGTTTTCGATCGAGCACGAGCCAGAAGCCAGGCCATAATGTTACTCCATCTGGAAACAACCGTAGACATACCCACCTTATCTCTATTCTTGTTCCAAACTTGTTCAGAAAACGTACATTCAAAGAAAAGATGGTCATGGGACTCAACATTCTCATAGCACAACAAACAACACATCATGTTCATGTTTTTCCTTCTCGAGATGTCCAACTGGAGAATTTTATCCTGAGTAAGCAATTTTCACCAAATAATCAACCACATAAAGAAAGCATGCCTAGGGATGCACTGATTAAACCAAACTACTTTAACCCAATCCACTTCCGGCTCCCTAATACGAATCGAATGCCAGACGCTTGAAGAAGAGAAATCGAATATATCATCCCCATCCTTCCAGCAAATCTGATCCGCCTTATTTGGGTCCAAGTAAACCTAATCCAATTGAATCAAAACTGGAAACAAATCCCTCCAAGCCGAGGGCCAAGCCCAAGTACCTTGATTATGGATATCCGCAACCGTAGCATGAAGTCTAAAACCCGCATTCTAAATGATCCTAGGAGACAGAAAATTAGATAACGGACCAAGATGACTCCAGTTATCATACCAAGCTGACGTATTAGTCCCATCACCCAATATAGACCACATGTCCCTGATACTAGGCCGCATCTGAAGAAGCTTTCTCCAGCTCCAGCTACAATTCGTACCTTCCTTACATACCCAGAAACTGCGGCCTTTTAACCTGTATGAGTAAATCCAGCTAACCCACAAGGACTCCCTTTTATTAAATATGCTCCAAATATGGGTCGCCATAAAAGCTTTATTCGAATCTCCAAGCCGCCTTCTCAGCTTCCAAACTCAGATTTATTGATAAAGGGATTCGATTTATCACGAAAATTTCAATCCGAATTATGTTTTTTCACCCACTTTCCATATTTATACGAAACGCGTAAATAATTCATCAAATCAAATATCTGGTCGTTTTGGTCAGCAGTTTATGTATTTCTCGGGTTCCAAACTCAGTTTTATTGATAAATGGATTCGATTTTCCACGAAAAAATTTATTCCGAGTTTCGTTTGTTTTCGCCCACTTTCCAAATTTAGACGAAACGCATAAATGATTCATTAAATCAAGTATCTTGTCGTTTTTGTCAGCAGTTTTAGTATTTCTCCGGTTCAAACTTAGGTTTATTGATAAAGGGATTCGATTATTTACGAAAAATTTATTGCGAGTTTCGTTTGTTTTCGTCCACTTTCCATATTTAGACGAAACACGTAAATAATTCATTAAATCAAATATCGGGTCGTTTTTGTCAGCAGTTTCTGTAATTCTCAGGTTCCAAACTCAGTTTTATTGATAAAAGGATTGGATTTTCCACGAAAAAAACATTCCGAGTTTTGTTTGTTTTCGCCCACTCTCCATATTTAAACGAAACGCGTAAATAATTCATTAAATCAAATATCTAGCCGTTTATGTCAGCAGTTTCTGCATTTCTCTGCATCCAAACTCGGTTTTATTAATGCAGGGATTCGATTTTCCTTGCAAAAATATCATTCGGAGTTCGTTAGTTTTCGCTGACTTTCCATATTTAGATAAAAACGCGTTATTAGTTGACTAAATAAAATATCTGGTCGTTTATGTCAGCAGTTTCTGTATTTACTAGGTTCCAAACTCAGTTTTGTTGATAAAGTAATTGGATTTTCCATGAAAAATTCATTATGAGTTTCGTTTGTTTTCGCCCACTTTCCATATTTAGAAGAAACGCGTAAATAATTATTTAAATAAAATATTTGGTCGTTTTAGTCAGCAATGTCTGTATTTCTTAGGTTCCAAACTTTGTTCTATTGATAAAAGGATTCGATTGTCGATGACAAATTCATTCTGAGTTTCGTTCGATTTCGCCCACTTTCCATATTTAGACGAAACGCGTAAATAATTCATTAAATCAAATATCTGGTCGTTTATGACCGCAGTTTCTGCATTTCTCTACATCCAAACTCAGTTTTATTAATATAGGGATTCGATTTTTCTAGAAAAATATCATTCGGAGTTTCGTTAGTTTTCGCCCACTTTCCTTATTTAGATGAAAATGCGTTAATAGTTGATTAAATAAATATCTGGTCGTTAATGTCAGAAGTTTTTGTATTTATCAGCTTCCAAACACAGATATGTTTATACAGTGATTCGTTTTTTCACGAAAAATTCATTATGAGTTTGGTTAAATTTCGCCCACTTTTCATATTGAGCCGAAAACGTGTGTATAATTGATTAAATAAAATATCTTTTTGTTTTTGTTAGCAGTTTATGTATTTCTGACCTTACAAACTGAGTTTTATTGATAAAGGGATTCGATTTTGCACGAAAACTACATTCCAAATTTCGTTTGTTTTCACCCACCTTCCATATTTAAAGAAATGCGTAAATAATTCATTAAATCAAATATCTGGTCGTTTATGTTAGCAGTTTCTGTATTTCTCAGGTTCCAAACTCAGTTTTATTGATAAAGGTTTCCCTGAAAAATTCATTGCGAGTTTTGTTTTTTTTTCGCGCGGTTTCCATATTTTGACGAAACGCGTAAATAATTCATTAAATAAAATATCTGGTCGTTTGTGTCAGCAGTTTCTACATTTCTCAGCTTCCAAACTAAGTTTTATTGATACAGAGATTCGATCTTTCTTGAAAAATATCATTCGGATTTTCGTTAGTTTTCGCCGACTTTCCATATTTAGATAAAAACGCGTTATTAGTTGATTAAATAAAGTTTTTGTATTTATCAGCTTTCAAACACAGTTTATTGATACAGTGATTCGGTTTTTCACGAAAAAATCATTCCGAATTTCGTTAAATTTCGTCCACTTTTCATATTTAGACGAAAACGTGTGAATAATTGATTAAATGAAATATCTGGTCGTTTTTGTCAGCAGTTTCTGTATTTCTCAGCTACCAAACTTAGTTTTATTGATAAATGGATTCGAGTTTTCACGAATACTCCAATCCGAATTATGTTTTTTTCGCCCACTTTCCATATTTATACGAAACGCGTGAATAATTCATTAAATCAAATATCTGGTCATTTTTGTCAGCGGTTTATGTATTTCTCGGGTTCCAAACTCAGGTTTATTGTAAATGGATTCGATTTTCCACGAAAAAATTTATTCCGAGTTTGGTTTGTTTTCGCCCACTTTCCAAATTTAGACGAAATGCATAAATGATTCATAAATCAAGTATCTTGTCGTTTTTGTAAGCAGTTTTCAATATTTCTCGGTTCAAACTTCAGTTTAATTGATAAAGGGATTGGATTTTCCACGAAAAATTCATTGCGAGTTTCGTTTGTTTTCGTGCACTTTCCATATTTAGACGAAATGCGTAAATATTCAATTAAATCAAATATCGGGTCGTTTTTGTCAGCAGTTTCTTTATTTCTCCGGTTCCAAACTCAGTTTTATTGATAAAAAGGATTCGATTTTCCACGATAAAATCATTCCGAGTTTTGTTTGTTTTTGCCCACTTTCCATATTTAGACGAAACGCGTAAATCATTCATAAAATCAAATATCTCGTCGTGTATGTCAGCAGTTTCTGCATTTCTCTGCATCCAAACTCAGTTTTATTAATACAGGGATACGATTTTTCTTCAAAAATATCATTCGGAGTTTCGTAAGTTTTTGCCCACTTTCCATATTTAGATAAAAACGCGTTATTAGTTGATTAAATAAAATATCTGGTCGTTTATGTCAGCAGTTTCTGTATTTATTAGGTTCCAAACTCAGTTTTGTTGATAAAGTAATTCGATTTTCCACGAAAAATTCATTAGGTGTTTCGTTTGTTTTCGCCCACTTTCTATATTTAGAAGAAACGCGTAAATAATTATTTAAATAAAATATTTTGTCGTTTTTGTTAGCAGTTTCTGTATTTATCAGGTTCCAAACTCAGTTCTATTGATAAAAGGATTCGATTGTCGACAACAAATTCATTCGTTCGATTTCGCCCACTTTCCATATTTAGACGAAACGTGTAAATAATTCATTAAATCAAATATCTAGTCGTTTATGACCGTCGTTTTTTGCATTTTTGCATCCAAACTCAGTTTTATTAATATACGGATTCGATTTTTCTTGAAAAATATCATTGGGAGTTTCGTTAGTTTTCGCCCACTTTCCTTATTTAGATGAAAACGCGTTAATAGTTGATTAAATAAATATCTGGTTGTTAATGTCAGAAGTTTTTCTATTTATGATCTTCAAACACAGATTTATTGATACAGTGATTCGTTTTATCACGAAAAATTCATTTTGAGTTTCGTTAAATTTCGTCCACTTTTTATATTTAGACGAAAACGTGTGAATAATTGATTAAATGAAATATCTGGTCGTTTTTGTCAGCAGTTTCTGTATTTCTCAGCAACCAAACTTAGTTTTATTGATAAATGGATTCGATTTTTCACGAAAACTCCAATCCGAATTATGTTTTTTCGCCCACTTTCCATATTTATACGAAACGCGTAAATAATTCATTAAATCAAATATCTGGTCATTTTTGTCAGCAGTTTATGTATTTCTCGGGTTCCAAACCCAGTTTTATTGGTAAATGGATTCGATTTTCCATGAAAAAATTTATTCCGAGTTTCGTTTGTTTTCGCCCACTTTCCAAATTTTGACGAAACGCATAAATGATTCATCAAATCAAGTATCTTGTCGTTTATGTCAGCAGTTTTAGTATTTCTCTGGTTCAAACTTATGTTTATTGATAAAGGGATTCGATTTTCCACGAAAATACATTGCGAGTTTCGTTTGTTTTCGTCCACTTTCCATATTTAGACGAAACGCGTAAATAATTCAATAAATCAAATATCGGGTCGTTTTTGTCAGCAGTTTCTTTATTTCTCCGGTTCCAAACTCAGTTTTATTGATAAAAGGATTCGATTTTCCATGAAAAAATCATTCCGAGTTTTGTTTGTTTTCGCCCACTTTCCATATTTAGACGAAACGCGTAAATCATTCATAAAATCAATTATCTGTCGTTTTTGTCAGCAGTTTCTGCATTTCTTTGCATCCAAATTCAGTTTTATTAATACAGGGGTACGATTTTCCATGAAAAATATTCATTCGGAGTTTCGTTAGTTTTCGCCCGACTTTCCATATTTAGATAAAAACGCGTTATTAGTTGATTAAATATAATATCTGTCGTTTATGTCAGCAGTTTCTGTATTTTATTAGGTTTCAAACTCAGTTTTGTTGATAAAGTAATTCGATTTTCCACGAAAAATTCATTAGGTGTTTCGTTTGTTTTCTCTCACTTTCCATATTTAGAAGAAACGCGTAAATAATTATTTAAATAAAATATTTGGTCGTTTTTTGTCAGCAGTTTCTGTATTTCTCAGTTTCCAAACTCAGTTCTATTGATAAAAGGATTCGATTGTCGACGACAAATTTATTCTGAGTTTCGTTCGATTTCGGCCACTTTCCATACTTAGACGAAACGCGTAAGTAATTCATTAAATCAAATATCTGGTCGTTCATGACCGCAGTTTCTTCATTTCTCTGCATCCAAACTCAGTATTATTAATAAGGGATTCGATTTTTCTTGAAAAATATCATTCGGAGTTTCGTTAGTTTTCGCCACTTTCCTTATTCAGATGAAAACGAGTTATTAGTTGATTAAATAAATATCTGGTCGTTTAATGTCAGAAGTTTTTGTATTTATCAGCTTCCAAACCAGATTTATTGATACAGTGATTCATTTTTCATGAAAAATTCATTTTGAGTTTCGCTAAATTTCGCAACTTTTCATATTTAGACGAAAACGTGTGTTATAATTGATTAGATAATATATCTTTTTGTTTTTGTTAGCAGTTTCTGTATTTCTGACCTTACAAACTCAGTTTTATTGATAAAGGGATTCGATTTTGCACGAAAGCTCCATTCCGAATTTCGTTTGTTTTCGCCCACCTTCCATATTTAAACGAAATGCGTAAATAATTCATTAAATCAAATATCTGGTGGTTTATGTTAGCAGTTTCTGTATTTCTCAGGTTCCAAACTCAGTTTTATTGATAAGGATTCGATTTTCCGTGAAAATTCATTGCGAGTTTAGTTTTTTTTCTGCGCGCTTTCCATATTTAGACGAAACGAGTAAATAATTCATTAAATAAAATAATACAAGGATTCGATTTTTCTTGAAAAATATCATTCGGAGCTTCGTTAGTTTTCGTCGACTTTCCATATTTATAATAAAACGCGTTATTAGTTGATTAAATAAAATATTAGTCGTTTATGTCAGCAGTTTCTGTATTTATTAGGTTACAAACTCAGTTTTGTTGATAAAGTAATTCGATTTTCCACGAAAAATTCATTATGAGTTTCGTTTGTTTTCGCCCACTTTCCATATTTAGAAGAAACGCGTAGATAATTATTTAAATAAAATATTTGGTCGTTTTTGTCAGCAGTTTCTGTATTTCTCAGGTTCCAAACTCAGTTCTACTGATAAAAGGATTCGATTTTCGACGACATATTCATTCTGAGTTTCGTTCGATTTCGCCCACTTTCCATATTTAGACGCAACGCGTAAATAATTCATTAAATCAAATATCTGGTCGTTCATGACCGCAGTTTCTGCATTTCTCTTCATCCAAACTCAGTTTTATTAATATAGGGATTCGATTTTTCTTGAAAAATATCATTCGGAGTTTCGTTAGTTTTCGTCCACTTTCCGTATTTAGATGAAAACGAGTTAATAGTTGATTAAATAAATATCTGGTCGTTAATGTCAGAAGTTTTTGGATTTATCAGCTTCCAAACACAGATTTATTGATACAGTGATTCGTTTTTTCATGAAAAATTCATTTTGAGTTTCATTAAATTTCGCAAACTTTTCATATTTAGACGAAAACGTGTGTATAATTGATTAAATAAAATATCTTTTTGATTTTGTTAGTAGTTTCTATATTTCTGACCTTACAAACTCAGTTTTATTGATAAAGGGATTCGATTTTGCACGAAAACTTCATTCCGAATTTCGTTTGTTTTCGCCCACCTTCCATATTTAAACGAAATGCGTAAATAATTCATTAATCAAATATCTGGTCGTTTGTGTTAGCAGTTTCTGTATTTCTCAGGTTCCAAACTCAGTTTTATTGATAAAGGATTCGATTTTCCATGAAAAATTCATTGCGAGTTTAGTTTTTTTTTGGGCGCGCTTTCCATATTTTAGACGAAACGGGTAAATAATTCTATAAATAAAAATATACAGGGATTCGATTTTTCTTGAAAAATATCATTCGGGGTTTCGTTAGTTTTCGTCGACTTTCCATATTTAAATAAAAACGCGTTATTAGTTGATTAAATAAAATATCTAGTCGTTTATGTCAGCAGTTTCTGTATTTATTAGGTTACAAACTCAGTTTTGTTGATAAAGTAATTCGATTTTCCACGAAAAATTCATTAGGTGTTTCGTTTGTTTTCGCCCACTTTCTATATTTATAAGAAACGCGTAAATAATTATTTAGATAAAATATTTTGTCGTTTTTGTTAGCAGTTTCTGTATTTCTCAGGTTCCAAACTCAGTTCTATTGATAAAAGGATTCGATTGTCGACGATTTTCCACGAAAAATTCATTAAGTGTTTGGTTTGTTTTCGCCCACTTTCTATATTTAGAAGAAACGCATAAATAATTATTTAAATAAAATATTTGATCGTTTTTGTTAGCAGTTTCTGTATTTCTCAGGTTTCCAACTCAGTTCTACTGATAAAAGGATTCGATTGTCGACGACAAATTCATTCGTTCGATTTCGCCCACTTTCCATATTTAGACGAAACGTGTAAATAATTCATTAAATCAAATATCTGGTTGTTTATGACCGCCGTTTCTGCATTTCTTTGAATCTAAACTCAGTTTTATTAATATACGGATTCGATTTTTCTTGAAAATATCATTGGGAGTTTCGTTAGTTTTCGCCCACTTTCCTTATTTAGATGAAAACGCGTTAATAGTTGATTAAATAAATATCTGGTTGTTAATGTCAGAAGTTTTTGTATTTATGAGCTTCAAACACAGATTTATTGATACAGTGATTGTTTTATCACGAAAAATTCATTTTGAGTTTCGTTAAATTTCGTCCACTTTTCATATTTAGACGAAAACGTGTGAATAATTGATTAAATGAAATATCTGGTCGTTTTTTGTCAGCAGTTTCTGTATTTCTCAACTAACAAACTTAGTTTTTATTGATAAATAGATTCGATTTTTCACGAAAACTCCAATCCGAATTATGTTTTTTTCGCCCACTTTCCATATTTATACGAAACGCGTAAATAATTCATTAAATCAAATATCTGGTCGTTTTTGTCAACAGTTTATGTATTTCTCGGGTTCCAAACCCAGTTTTATTGATAAATGGATTCGATTTTCCATGAAAAAAATTATTCCGAGTTTCGTTTGTTTTCGCCCACTTTCCAAATTTTGACGAAACGCATAAATGATTCATTAAATCAAGTATCTTGTCGTTTTTGTCAGCAGTTTTAGTATTTCTCTGGTTCAAACTTATGTTTATTGATAAAGGGATTCGATTTTCCACGGAAAATTCATTGCGAGTTTCGTTTGTTTTCGTCCACTTTCCATATTTAGACGAAACGCGTAAATAATTCATTAAATCAAATATCGGGTCGTTTGTCAGCAGTTTCTTTATTTCTTCGGTTCCAAACTTAGTTTTATTGAGAAAAAGGATTCGATTTTCCATGAAAAAATCATTCCGAGTTTTGTTTGTTTTCGCCCACTTTCCATATTTAGACGAAACGCGTAAATCATTCATAAAATCAAATATCTCGTCGTTTATGTCAGCAGTTTTCTGCATTTCTTTGCATCCAAACTCAGTTTTATTAATACAGGGATACGATTTTCCTTGAAAAATATCATTCGGAGTTTCGTTAGTTTTCGCCGACTTTCCATATTTAGATAAAAACGCGTTATTAGTTGATTAAATAAAATATCTGGTCGTTTTATGTCAGCAGTTTCTGTATTTATTAGGTTCCAAACTCAGTTTTGTTGATAAAGTAATTCGATTTTCCACGAAAAATTCATTAGGTGTTTCGTTTGTTTTCGCTCACTTTCCATATTTAGAAGAAACGCGTAAATAATTTATTTAAATAAAATATTTGGTCGTTTTTTGTCAGCAGTTTCTGTATTTCTCAGTTTCTAAACTCAGTTCTATTGATAAAAGGATTCGATTGTCGACGACAAATTTATTCTGAGTTTCGTTCGATTTCGCCCACTTTCCATATTTAGGCGAAACGCGTAAGTAATTCATTAAATCAAATATCTGGTCGTTCATGACCGCAGTTTCTGCATTTCTCTGCATCCAAACTAAGTTTTATTAATATAGGGATTCGATTTTTCTTGAAAAATATCATTCGGAGTTTCGTTAGTTTTCGCCCACTTTCCTTATTTAGATGAAAACGAGTTAATAGTTGATTAAATAAATACCTGGTCGTTAATGTCAGAAGTTTTTGTATTTATCAACTTCCAAACACAGATTTATTGATACAGTGATTCGTTTTTTTCATGAAAAATTCATTTTGAGTTTCGCTAAATTTCGCAAACTTTTCATATTTAGACGAAAACGTGTGTATAATTGATTAAATAAAATATCTTTTTGTTTTTGTTAGCAGTTTCTGTATTTCTGACCTTACAAACTCAGTTTTATTGATAAAGGGATTCGATTTTGAACGAAAGCTCCATTCCGAATTCCGTTTGTTTTCGCCCACCTTCCATATTTAAACGAAATGCGTAAATAATACATTAAATCAAATATCTGGTGGTTTATGTTAGCAGCTTCTGTATTTCTCAGGTTCCAAACTCAGTTTTATTGATAAAGGATTCGATTTTCCATGAAAAATTCATTGCGAGTTTAGTTTTTTTTCGGCGCGCTTTCCATATTTAGACGAAACGGGTAAATAATTCATTAAATAAAATAATACAGGGATTCGATTTTTCTTGAAAAATATCATTCGGAGTTTCGTTAGTTTTCGTCGACTTTCCATATTTAGATAAAAACGTGTTATTAGTTGATTAAATAAATATCTAGTCGTTTATGTCAGCAGTTTCTGTATTTATTAGGTTACAAACTCAGTTTTGTTGATAAAGTAATTCGATTTTCCACGAAAAATTCATTACGAGTTTCGTTTGTTTTCGCCCACTTTCCATATTTAGAAGAAACGCGTAAATAATTATTTAAATAAAATATTTGGTCGTTTTTGTCAGCAGTTTCTGTATTTCTCAGGTTCCAAACTCAGTTCTACTGATAAAAGGATTCGATTTTCGACGACAAATTCATTCTGAGTTTCGTTCGATTTCGCCCACTTTCCATATTTAGACGCAACGCGTAAATAATTCATTAAATCAAATATCTGGTCGTTCATGACCGCAGTTTCTGCATTTCTCTGCATCCAAACTCAGTTTTATTAATATAGGGATTCGATTTTTCTTGAAAAATATCATTCGGAGTTTCGTTAGTTTTCGCCCACTTTCCGTATTTAGATGAAAACGCGTTAATAGTTGATTAAATAAATATCTGGTCGTTAATGTCAGAAGTTTTTGGATTTATCAGCTTCCAAACACAGATTTATTGATACAGTGATTCGTTTTTTTCATGAAAAATTCATTTTGAGTTTCGTTAAATTTCGCAAACTTTTCATATTCAGACGAAAACGTGTGTATAATTGATTAAATAAAATATCTTTTTGATTTTGTTAGTATTTTCTGTATTTCTGACCTTACAAACTTGGTTTTATTGATTAAGGGATTCGATTTTGCACGAAAACTTCATTCCGAATTTCGTTTGTTTTCGCCCACCTTGCATATTTAAACGAAATGAGTAAATAATTCATTAAATCAAATATCTGGTCGTGTATGTTAGCAGTTTCTGTATTTTTCAGGTTCCAAACTCAGTTTTATTGATAAAGGATTCGATTTTCCATGAAAAATTCATTGCGAGTTTAGTTTTTTTTCTGCGCGCTTTCCATATTTAGACGAAACGGGTAAATAATTCTTTAAATAAAATAATACAGGGATTCGATTTTTCTTGAAAAATATCATTCGGAGCTTCGTTAGTTTTCGTCGACTTTCCATATTTAAATAAAAACGCGTTATTAGTTGATTAAATAAAATATCTAGTCGTTTATGTCAGCAGTTTCTGTATTTATTAGGTTACAAACTCAGTTTTGTTGATAAAGTAATTCGATTTTCCACGAAAAATTCATTATGAGTTTCGTTTTTTTCGCCCACTTTCCATATTTAGAAGAAACGCGTAAATAATTATTTAAATAAAATATTTGGTCCTTTTTGTCAGCAGTTTCTGTATTTCTCAGGTTCCAAACTCAGTTCTACTGATAAAAGGATTCGATTTTCAACGACAAATTCATTTTGAGTTTCGTTCGATTTCGCCCACTTTCCATATTTAGACGCAACGCGTAAATAATTCATTAAATCAAATATCTGGTCGTTTATATCCGCAGTTTCTCTGCATTTCTCTGCATCCAAACTCAGTTTTATTAATACAGGGATTCGATTTTTTCTTGAAAAATATCATTCGGAGTTTCGTTAGTTTTCGCCCACTCTCCCTATTTAGATGAAAACGTGTTAATAGTTGATTCAGAAGTTTTTGTATTTATAAGATTCCAAAGACAGATTTATTGATATAGTGATTCGGTTTTTTCACGAAAAAATTCAGTTTGAGTTTCGTTATATTTGGCCCACTTTTCATATTTAGACGAAAACGTGTGTATAATTGATTAAATAAAATATCTTTTTGTTTTTGTTAGCAGTTTCTGTATTTCTAACCTTACAAACTAAGTTTTATTAATAAAGGGATTCGATTTTGCATGAAAACTTCATTCTGAATTTCGTTTGTTTTCGCCCACCTTCCATATTTAAACGAAACGCGTAAATAATTCATTAAATCAATTATCTATTCATTTATGTCAGCAATTTCTGTATTTATCAGCTTCCAAACTCAGTTTTATGTTTATTGATAAAGGATTCGATTTTCCTTGAAAATTTCATTGCGAGTTTTTGTTTTTTTCCGCGCACTTTCCATATTTAGACGAAACGCGTAAATAATTCATTAAAGAAAATATATGTTCATTTGTGTTAGCAGTTTATACATTTCTCAGCTTCGAAACTAAGTTTTATTGATACAGAGATTCGTTTTTTCTTAAAAAATATCATTTGGAGTTTCGTTAGTTTTCGCCGACTTTCCATATTTAGATAAAAACGCGTTATTAGTTGATTAAATAAAATATCTTGTCGTTTATGACAGAAGTTTTTGTATTTATCAGCTTCCAAACACAGATTTATTGATACAGTTATTCGGTTTTTTCACGTAAAATTCATTCCAAATTTCGTTAAATTTCACCCACTTTTCATATTTAAATGCAAACGTGTGAATAATTGATTAAATGAAATATGTGGTCGTTTTTGTCACAGCTTTTCTGCATTTATCAGCTTCGAAAGCTAATTTTTATTGATAAAGGGATTCGATTTTTCACCAAAACTTCAATCCGAATTCTGTTTTTTTCGCCCACTTTCCATATTTATACGAAACGCGTAAGTAATTCATTAAATTAAATATCTGTTCGTTTTTGTTAGCAGTTATGTATTTCTCGGGTTCCAAACTCAGTTTTATTGATAAATTGATTCGATTTTCCATGAAAAATTTATTCGGAGTCTCGTTTGTTTTCACCCACTTTCCAAATTTAGACGAAACGCATAAATGATTCATTAAATCAAGTATCTTGTCGCTTTTGTCAGCAGTTTCAGTATTCTCTCCGGTTCAAACTCAGATTTATTGATAAAGGGATTCGATTTTCCACTAAAAATTCATTGCGAGTTTCGTTTGTTTTCGTGCACTTTCCATATTTAGACGAAACGCGTAAATAATTCATTAAATCAAATATCGGGTCATTTTTATCAGCAGTTTCTCTATTTCTCAGGTTCCAAACTCAGTTTATTGATAAAAGGATTCGATTTTCCATGAAAAAATCATTCCTAGTTTTGTTTATTTTCACTCACTTTCCATATTTGGACGAAACGCATAAATAATTTATTAAATCAAATATCTGGTCGTTTATGTCAGCAGTTTCTGCATTTCTCTGCACCCAAACTCAGTTTTATTAATACAGGAATTCGATTTTTCTTAGAAAATATCATTCGGTGTTTCGCTAGTTTTCGCCGACTTTCCATATTTAGATAAAAACGCATTATTAGTTGATTAAATAAAATATCTGGTCATTTATGTCAGCAGTTTCTTGTATTTATTAGGTTCCAAACTCAGTTTTGTTGATAAAGTAATTCGATTTTCCACGAAAAAATTCATTTTGAGTTTCGTTAAATTTCGCCCACTTTTCATATTTAGACGAAAACGTGTGTATAATTGATTAAATAAAATATATTTTTGGTTTTGTTAGCATTTTCTATATTTCTGACCTTACAAACTCAGTTTTATTAATAAAGGGATTCATTTTGCACGAAAACTTCATTCTGAATTTTGTTTTGTTTTCGCCCACCTTTCATATTTAAACGAAACGCGTAAATAATTCATTAAATCAAATATCTGGTCGTTTATGTCAGTAGTTTCTGTATTTCTCAGGTTCCAAACACAGTTTCACGAAAAATTCATTGCGAGTTTTGTTTTTTTTTTTCGCGCACTTTCCATATTCAGACGAAACGCATAAATAATTCATTAAATAAAATATCTGGTCGTTTATGTCAGCAGTTTTCTACGTTTCTCAGCTTCCAAACTAAGTTTTATTGATACAGAGATTCGATTTTTTCTTGAAAAATGTCATTCGAAGTTTCGTTAGTTTTCGGCAACTTTCCATATTTAGATAAAAACGCGTTATTAGTTGATTAAATAAAATATCTGGTCTTTTATGTCAAAAGTTTTTTTATTTATCAGTTTTCAAACACAAATTTATTGATACAGTGATTCGGTTTTTCACGAAAAATTCATTCCGAATTTCGTTAAATTCCACCCACTTTTCACATTTAGACGAAAACGTGTGAATAATTGATTAAAAGAAATATCTGGTCGTTTTTGTCAGCAGTTTCTGTATTTCTAAGCTTGCAAACTCAGTTTTATTGATAAACGGATTCGATTTTTCACGAAAACTTCAATCCGAATTTTGTTTTTCGCCCACTTTCCATATTTATACTAAACGTGTAAATAATTCATTAAATCAAATATCTAGTCGTTTTTGTCAGCAGTTTATGTATTTCTAGGCTTCCGAACTCAGTTTTATTGATAAATGCGATTTTCCACGAAAATTTTTTTCGAGTTTCGTTTGCTTTCGCCCACTTTCCATATTTAGACGAAACGCATAAATAATTCATTAAATCAAGTATTTTGTCGTTTTTGTCAGCAGTTTCAGTATTTCTCCGGGTCAAACTCATGTTTATTGATAAAGGGATTCGATTTTCCACGAAAATTCATTGCGAGTTTCGTTTGTTTCGTGCACTTTCCATATTTAGATGAAACGCGTAAATAATTCACTAAATCAAATATCGGGTCGTTTGTCAGCAGTTTCTTTGTATTCTCAGGTTCCAAACTCAGTTTTATTGATAAAAGGATTCGATTTTCCACGAAAAATTCATTGCGAGTTTTGTTTGTTTTCTCCCACTTTCCATATTTAGACGAAACGCGTAAATAATTCATTAAATCAAATATCTGATCGTTTATGTCAGCAGTTTCTGCATTTCTCTGCATCCAAACTCAGTTTTATTAATACAGGGATTCGATTTTTCTTGAAAAATATCATTTGGAGTTCCACTAGTTTTCGCCGACTTTCCATATTTAGATAAAACGCGTTATTAGTTGATTAAATAAAATATCTGGTCGTTTATGTCAGAAGTTTTTGTATTTATCAGCTTCCAACCAGAGATTTATTGATACAGTGATTTAGTTTTTCACGAAAAATTCATTCCAAATTTCGTTAAATTCCACCCACTTTTCATATTCAGATGAAAACGTGTAAATAATTGATTAAATGAAATATGTGGTCGTTTTTGTCAGCAGTTTCTCTCATTTCTCAGCTTCAAAACTCAGTTTTATTGATAAAGGGATTCGATATTTCACGAAAACTTCAATCCGAATTCTGTTTGTCGCCCACTTTCCATTTTTATAACCAAACGCGTAAATAGTTCATTAAATCAAATATATGTTCGTTTTTGTCATCACTTTATGTAATTCTCGAGTTCCAAACTCAGTTTTATTGATAAATGGATTCGATTTTCTACGAAAAAATTTATCCCGAGTTTCATTTGTTTTCGCCCACTTTCCAAATTTAGACGAAACGCATAAATGATTCATTAAATCAAGTATCTTGTCGTTTTTGTCAGCAGTTTCATCATTTCTCCGGTTCAAACTCAGGTTTATTGATAAAGGGATTCGATTTTCCACGAAAAATTCATTGTGAGTTTCGTTTGTTTTCATGCACTTTCCATATTTAGACGAAACGCGTAAATAATTCATTAAATCAAATATCGGGTCGTTTTTGTCAGCAGTTTCTTTATTTCTCCGGTTCCAAACTCAGTTTTAATGATTAAAAGGATTCCATTTTCCATGAAAAAATCATTCCGAGTGTTGTTTGTTTTCGCCGACTTTCCATATTTAGACGAAACGCGTAAATCATTCATTAAATCAAATATCTCGTCGTTTATGTCAGCAGTTTCTGCATTTCTCTGCATCCAAACTCAGTTTTATTAATACAGGGATTCGATTTTTCTTGAAAAATATGATTGGGAGTTTCGTTAGTTTTCGCCGACTTTCCATATTTAGATAAAAACGCGTTATTAGTTGATTAAATAAAATATCTGGTCGTTTATGTCAGAAGTTTTTGTATTTGTCAGCTTCCAAACAAAGATTTATTGATACAATGATTCGGTTTTTCATGAAAAATTCATTCCAAATTTCGTAAAATTTCACCGACTTTTCATATTTAGACGAAAACGTGTGAATAATTGATTAAATGAAATATCTGGTCGTTTTTGTCAGCAGTTTCTGTATTTCTCAGCTTCCAAACTCAGTTTTATTGATAAAGGGATTCGATTTTTCACGAAAACATCAATCCGAATTCTGTTTTTTTTTCGCCCCACTTTCCATATTTATACGAAACGCGTAAATAATTCATTAAATCAAATATGTGGCCGTTTTTGTCAGCAGTTTATGTAATTCTCGAGTTCCAAACTTTGTTTTATTGATAAATGGATTCGATTTTCCACGAAAAAATTTATTCCGAGTTTCGTTTGTTTTCGCCCACTTTCCAAATTTAGACGAAACGCATAAATGATTCATTAAATCAAGTATCTTGTCGTTTTTGTCAGCAGTTTCATCATTTCCTCCGGTTCAAACTCAGGTTTATTGATAAAGGGATTCGATTTTCCACGAAAAATTCATTGCGAGTTTCGTTTGTTTTCATGCACTTTCCATATTTAGACGAAACGCGTAAATAATTCATTAAATCAAATATCGGGTCGTTTTTTGTCAGCAGTTTCTTTATTTCTCCGGTTCCAAACTCAGTTTTAATGATTAAAAGGATTCCATTTTCCATGAAAAAATCATTCCGAGTTTTGTTGTTTTCGCCGACTTTCCATATTTAGACGAAACGCATAAATCATTCATTAAATCAAATTTCTCGTCGTTTATGTAAGCAGTTTACGCATTTCTCTGCATCCAAACTAAGTTTTATTAATACAGGGATTCGATTTTTCTTGAAAAATATCATTCGGAGTTTCGTTAGTTTTCGCCGACTTTCCATATTTAGATAAAAACGCGTTATTAGTTGATTAAATAAAATATATGGTGGTTTATGTCAGCAGTTTCTGTATTTATTAGGTTCCAAACTGAGTTTTGTTGATGAAGTAAGTCGATTTTCCACGAAAAATTAATTAGGTGTTTCGTTTGTTTTCGCCCACTTTCCATATTTAGAAGAAACGCGTAAATAAATATTTAAATAAAATATTTGGTCGTTTTTGTCAGCAGTTTCTGTATTTCTCAGGTTCCAAACTCAGTTCTATTGATAAAAGGATTCGATTATCGACCACAAATTCATTCTCAGTTGCGTTCGATTTCGCCCACTTTCCATATTTAGACGAAACGCGTAAATAATTCATTAAATCAAATATCTGATCGTTTATGTCAGCAGTTTCTGCATTTCTCTGCATCCAAACTCAGTTTTATTAATACAGGGATTTGATTTTTCTTGAAAAATATCATTAAGAGTTTCGCTAGTTTTCGCCGACTTTCCATATTTAGATAAAAACACGTTATTAGTTGATTAAGTAAAATATCTGGTCGTTTATGTCAGAAATTTCTTTATTTATCAGCTTCCAAACACAGATTTATTGATACACTGATTCGGTTTTCAAAAAAATTCATTCCAAATTTCGTTAAATTCCACCCACTTTTCATATTTAGATGAAAACGTGTGAATAATCGATTAAAAGAAATATCTCGTCGTTTTTGTGAGCAGTTTTCTGTATTTTTTAGCTTCCAAACTCAGTTTTATTGATAAAGGGATTCGATTTTTCATGAAAACTTCAATCCGATTTTTGTTTTTTAGCCCCCTTTCCATATTTATACGAAACACGTAAATAATTTATTAAATCAAATATCCAATAGTTTTTGCCAGCAGTTTATGTATTTCTCAGGTTCCAAACTCAGTTTTATTGATAAATGGATTCGATTTTCCACGAAAAATTTATTTCGAGTTTCGTTTGCTTTCGCCCACTTTCCATATTTAGACGAAACACATAAATAATTCATTAAATCAAGTATCTTGGCGTTTTTGTTGGCAGTTTCAGTATTTATTCCGGTTCAAACTCAGGTTTATTGATAAACGGATTCGATTTTCCACGAAAAATTAATTGCGAGTTTCATTTGTTTTGGTGCATTTTCCGTATTTAGATGAAACACGTAAATAATTCATTAAATCAAATATATCATGTCGTTTTTGTCGGCAGTTTCTGTATTTCTCAGGTTCCAAACTCAGTTTTATTGATAAAATTATTCGATTTTCCACGAAAAGTTCATTCCGAGTTTCGTTTGTTTTCGCCCACTTTCCATATTTAGACGAAACGCGTAAATAATTCATTAAATCATATATCTGGTCGTTTATGTCAGCAGTTTCTGCATTTCTATGCATCCAAACTCAGTTTTATTAATAAAGGGATTCGATTTTTCTTGAAAAATATCATTCGGAGTTTCGTTAGTTTTCGCCCACTTTCAGTATTTAGAAGAAACACGTAAATAATTCATTAACTAAAATATCTGGTCGTTTATGTCTGAAGTTGTTGTATTTATCAGCTTCCAAACACACATTTATTGATACAGTGATTCGGTTTTTCACGAACAATTCATTTTGAGTTTCGTTAAATTTTGCCCACTTTTCATATTTAGATGAAAAAGTGTGAATAATTGATTAAATAAAATATCTGTTTGTTTTTGTTAGCAGTTTCTGTATTTCTGACCTTACAAACTCAGTTTTGTTGATAAAGGGATTCGATTTTGCACGAAAACTTCATTGAGAATTTCGTTTGTTTTCGTGCACTTTCCATATTTAGATGAAACGCGTAAATAATTCATTAAATAAATATCTGGTCGATTATGTCTGAAGTTTCTGTATTTATCAGCTTCCAAACACAGATTTATTGATACACTGATTCGGTTTTTCATTAAAAATTCATTTTGAGTTTCGTTAAATTTCGTCCGCTTTCTCATATTTAGATGAAAACGTGTGAATAATTGATTAAATAAAATATCTTTTTGTTTTTGTTAGCAGTTTCTGTATTTCTGACCTTTTCAAACGCAGATTTATTGATAAAGGGATTCGATATTGCACGAAAACTTCATTCCGAATTTCGTTTGTTTACGCCCACTTTCCATTTTAAACGAAACGCGTAAATAATTTATTAAAACAAATATTTGGTCGTTTATGTCAGCAGTTTCTGTTCTCAGGTTCTAAACTCAGTTTTATTGATAAAAGATTCGATTTTCCACGAAAAATTCATTGCGAGTTTTGTTTTTTTTATCGCGCACTTTTCATATTTAGACGAAACGCGTAAATAATTCATTAAATAAAAATCATTTCTGTCAGCAATTTCTGCATTTCTCAGGTTCCAAACTAAGTTTTATTGATATAGAGATTCGATTTTTCTTGATAAATATTATTAGGAGTTTCGTTAGTTTTCGCCGACTTTCCATATTTAGATAAAAACGTGTTTGTAGTTAATTAGATAATATATCTGGTTGTTTCTGTCACAAGTTTTTGCATTTCTCAGCTTCTAAAAAATTCATTCTGAATTTCGTTAAATTTCACCCACTTTTCATATTTGGACGAAAACGTATGAATAGATTAAATGATATATCTGGTCGTTTTTTGTTAGCAGTTTTTGTATTTCTCAGCTTACAAACTCAGTTGATAAAGGGATTCGATTTACACGAAAATTTCATTCCGAATTTCGTTTTTTTCGCTCACTTTCCATATTTAGACGAAACGCGTAAATAATTCATTAAATCAAATATCTGGTTGTTTTTGTCAGCAGTTTATGTATTTCTCAGGTTCCAAAATCAGTTTTATTGATAAACAGATTCGATTTTCAACAAAAAATTCATTCCGAGTTTCGTTTGTTTTCGCGTAGTTTCCATATTTAGACGAAACGTGTAAATAATTCATTAAATCAAATATCGGGTCGCTTTTGTCAGCAGTTTCTGTATTTCTCAGGTTCCAAACTCAGTTTTATTGATAAAAGGATTCGATTTTCCATGAAAAATTCATTCCGAGTTTCGTTTGTTTTCGCCCACTTTCCATATTTTGACGAAACGCGTAAATAATTCATTAAATCAAGTACTTAGTGGTTGATGTCAGCAGTTTCCGCATTTCTTTGCATCAAAACTCAGTTTTATTAATACATTGATTCGATTTTCTTGAAAATATCATTCGGAGTTGCGTTAGTTTTCGCCCACTTTCCGTATTTAGATGAAAACGCGTTAATAGTTGATTAAATAAATATCTGGTCGTTTATGTCATAACTTTCTGTATTTATTAGCTTCCAAACACAGATTTATTGATACAGTGATTCGTTTTTCATGAAAAATTCATTCCGAGTTTCGTTTGTTTACGCACACGTTCCATATTTAGACGAAACGCGTAAATAATTCATTAAATCAAATATTTGGTCGTTTATGTCAGCAGTTTCTTCATATCTCTACATCAAAACTCAGTTTTATTGATACAGGGATTCGATTTTTTTGAAAAATATCATTCGGAGTTTCGTTAGTTTTTGCCCACTATCTGTATTTAGATGAAAACTCGTTAATAGTTGATTAAATAAATATCTGGTTGTTTATGTGAGATGTTTCTATATTTATCAGCTTCTAGACACAGTTTTATTGATAAAGGGATTCGATATTCACGAAAAATTCACTGCGAGTTTCGTTGTTTTCGCGCACTTTCCATATTTAGACGAAACGCGTAAATAATTCATTAAATCAAGTATCTGGTCGTTTTTGTCAGCAGTTTCTGTATTTCTCAGGTTCCAAACTCAGTTTATTAATAAAGGGATTCGATTTTCCATGAAAAAATCATTGCGAGTTTCGTTTGTTTTCGCCCACTCTATATATTTAGACGAAAACGCATGAATAACTGATTAAATCAAATTTCTGGTCGTTTCTGTCAGCAGTTTCTGTATTTCTCAGCTTTGAAACTCCGTTTTATAAATACTGGGATTCGATTTTTCTTGAAAAATATCATTCGGAAATTCGTCAGTTTTCACCCACTCTCTATAAATATCTGGTCGTTTTTGTTAGCAGTTTCCGTACTTCTCAGCTTCTACACTCAGTTACATTTGGATTCGATTTTGCCCTAAAAATTTATTCCGAGTTTCGTCAGTTTTCGCCACTTTCCATATTTAGACGAAAACACTTGAATAATTGATTAAAGCAAATATCTGGTTGTTTCTGTCAACAGTTTCTATATTTCTCAACTTCGAACTTAGTTTTTTTATATAGGGATTCAATTGTTTTTGAAAAATATCATTCAGAGTTTCGTTAGTTTTCACCAAGCTTCCATATTCAGACGAAAACGCATTAATAGTTGATTAAATAAAATATCTGGTCATTTATGTCAGAAGTTTCTGTATTTATCAGCTTCCAAACACAGTTTTGTTGATACAATGATTCGGTTTTTTTTCAAAAAGTTCATTTCGAGTTTCATCAGTTTTTGCCTACTTTCCATATTTGGATGAAAACGCGTGAATAATTGATTAAATCAAATATCTGGTCGTTTTTGTCAGCAGTTTCTATATTTCTCAAGTTCGAAACTCAGTTTTATTGATAAAAGGATTCGATTTTCCACGAAAAATTCATTCAGAGTTTCGTTTGTTTTTGCCCACTTCTATATTTAGACGAAAAGCGTAAATATCTGGTCGTTTATGTCAGCAGTTTCTGCATTTCTCTGCTTCCAAACTCAGTTTTATTTATACAGGGATTCGATTTTTTTGAAAAATATCATTCAGAGGTTCATTAGTTTTCGACCACTTTCCGTATTTAGATGAAAACGCGTTAATAGTTGATTAAATTAATATCTGGTCGTGTATGTTAGAAGTTTCTATATTTATGAGCTTCCAAACACAGATTTATTAATACAGTGATTCGGTTTTTTCATGAAAAATTCATTCCGAGTTTCGTTAAATTTCGCCAACATTTCATATTTAGACTAAAACGTGTGAATAATTGATTAAATGAATTATCTTGTGGTTTTTGTAAACAATTTCTGTATTTCTCAGCTTCTAAACTCAGTTTTATTGATAAAGTGATTCGATTTTGCACGAAAACTTCATTTCGAATTTCGTTTGTTTTAGCCCACTTTCCATATTTAGAGGAAACGCTTAAATAATTTATTAAATCAAATATCTGGTCGTTTTTGTCAGCAGTTTTTGTATTTCTCTGGTTCTAAACTTAGTTTTATTGATATAGGGATACGATTTTTCTTGAAAAATATCATTCGGAGTTTCGTTAGTTTTCGCCCACTTTCCATATTTAGGCTAGAACACGTTAATAGTTGATTAAATAAATATCTGGTCGTTTATGTCAGAAGTTTCTGTATTTATCATCTTCCAAACACGATTTTATTAATACCATGTTTCGGTTTTTCACGTAAAATTCATTCTGATTTTCGTTAAGTTTCGCACACTTTTCATATTTAGACAAAAACATGTGAATAATTGATTAATTGAAATATTTTTTTCGTTTTTTTTTCAGCAGTTTCTGTATTTCTCAGAGTACAAGCTCAGTTTTATTGATTAAGGGATTCGATTTTCCATGAAAAATTCATTTCGAGTTTCCTTTGTTTTCGCCCACTTTCCATATTTAGATGAAAACGCGTGAATAATTGATTAAATAAAATATCTGGTCGTTTCTGTCATAAGTTTCTGCATTTCTTAACTTCCAAACTCAGTTTTATTGATATAGGGATTCGATTTTTCTTGAAAAATATCATTCGGAGTTTCGTTAGTTTTCGCCCACTTTCATGAAAAAATATCATGCGAAGTTTTGTCAGTTTTCCACCACTTTTCTTATATAAACGAAAACGCGTGAATAATTGATTAGATCAAATATCTGGTCGTTTCTGTCTGCAGTTTCTGTATTTCTTGTCTTTCAAACTCCACTTTATTAATATTTGGATTCAATTTTTCTTGAAAATTCATTCGGAAATTCGTCAGTTTTCGCCCTATTTAGTCGAAAACGCGAGAATTATTAATTAAATAAAATATATGGTCGTTTATGTCAGCAGTTTTTGTATTTATCAGCTTCCAGACTCAGTTTTATTGATAAGGAGATTCGATTTTGCTTGAAAAAATCATTCCGAGTTTCGTTTCTTTTCGCCCAATTGCCAGATTTAGATGAGACGCGTGAATAATTGATTAAATCAAATATCTGGTCGTTTCTGTCAGCAATTTCAGTATTTCTCAGGTTCCATACTCAGTTTTATTGATAAAGGGATTCGATTTTCCAATAAAAATTCATTTCAAGTTTGGTTTGTTTTCGCCCACTTTCCATATTTAGACGAAACACGTAAATAATTCATTAAATCAAATATCTGGTTGGTCTGTTAGAAGTTTCTGCATTTCTAAGCTTCCAAACTCAGTTTTATTGATACAAGGATTCAATTTTTCTTGAAAAATATCGTTCGGAGTTCACTAGTTTCGCCCACTTTCCATATTTAGAGGAAAACGCGTGAGTAATTGATTAAATCAAATATCTGGTCCTTTTTGTCAGCAGTTTCTGTATTTCTCAGGTTCCAAACTCAGTTTTATTGATAAAAGGATTCGATTTTCCACAAAAAATTCATTCCAAGTTTCGTTTGTTTTCGCCCACTTTCTATATTTAGACGAAACGCATAAATAATTCATTAAATCAAATATCTGGTCATTTCTGTCAGCAGTTTCTGCATTTCTTTGCTTCCAAACTAAGTTTTATTTATATAGGGCCTCTATTTTTCTTGAAAAATATCAATTGGAGTTTCATTAGTTTTCGTCCACTTTCCGTATTTAGATGAAAACGCGTTAATAGTCGATTAAATAATCTGGTCGTTTATGTAGAAGTTTCAGTATTTATCGGCTTCCAAACACAGATTTATTGATATAGTGATTCGGTTTTTCATGAAAAATTTGTTTCAAGTTTCGTTAAATTTCGCCCACTTTTAATATTTAGACGAAAACGTGTGAATAACTGATTGAATGAAATATCGGGTTGTTTTTATCAGTAGTTTCTGTATTTCTCAGCTTCCAAACTCAGTTTATTGATAAAGGGATTCGATTTCCCGAAAAATACATTCCGAGTTTTATCAGTTTTCGCCCACTTTCCATATTTAGATGAAAACGCGTAAATAATTGATTAATCAAATATCTAGTTGCTTTTGTTAGCAGTTTGTGTGTTTCTCAGGTTCCAAATTTCGTTTTATTAATACTGGGATTTGATTTTTCTTGAAAAATATCATTCGGAAATTCGTCATTTTTCGCCCACTTTCTATATTTAGTCGAAAACGCGTGAATAATTAATTAAATAAAATATCTGGTCGTTTATGTTAGCAGTTTGTATTTCTCAGATTCCAAACTCAGTTTTATTGATAAGGAGATTCGATTTTGCACGAAAAATTCATTCCGAGTTTCGCTTGCCTTCGTTGACTTTCCATATTTAGACGAAACGTGTAAATAATTTATTAAATCAAATATCTGGTCGTTTCTGTCTGCAGTTTTTTGCATTTCTTAGCTTCTAAACTTAGTTTTGTTGATACATGGATTCAATTTTTCTTGAAAAATATCGTTCAGAGTTCGTTAGTTTTCGCTCACTTTCCATATTTAGACAAAAGCGCGTGAATAGTTGATTAAATCAAATATCTGGTCGTTTTTGTCAGAAGTTTATGTATTTATGAGCTTCCAAACACAGTTTTAATGATAAAATGATTCGGTTTTTTCGAAAAATTCATTCCGAGTTTCGTTAAATTTCACCCACTTTTCATATTTAGACGAAAACGTGTGAATAATTTATTAAATTAAATATCTGGTCGTTTTTTTTTCAGCAGTTTCTTTATTTCTCAGCTTTCAAACTCAGTTTTATTGATAAAGGGATTCGATTTTCCCAAAAAATTCATTCATAATTTCATCAGTTTTCGCCCACTTTCCATATTTAGACGAAAACGCGTGAATAGTTGATTAAATCAAATATCTAGTCGTTTTTGTCAGCACTTTCTTTATTTCTCAGCTTCCAAACTCTGTTTTATTAATACTGGGATTTGATTATTCTTGAAAAATATCATTCGGAAATTCGTCATTTTTCTCTCCACTTTCCATATTTAGATGAAATGCTTCATTAAACCAAATATCTTGTCGTTTCTGCCAGTAGTTTCGGTATTTCTCAAGTTCCAAACTTAGTTTTATTGATAAAATGATTCGATTTTCCATGAAAAATTCATTCTGAGTTTTGTTTGTTTTCGTCCACCTTCTATATTTAGACAAAACGCGTAAATAATTCTTTAAATGAAATATCTAGTGTGTTTTTGTCGGCAGTTTTTCCATTACTCAGCTTCCAAACTCAGTTTTATTGATACAGAGATTCAATTTTTCTTGAAAAATATCATTCGGAGTTTCGTTAGTTTTTGCCCACTTTTCATATTTAGAAGAAAACGCGTTAATATTTGATTACATAAATATCTTGTCGTTTTATGTCAGAAGTTTGGTATTTATCAGCTTCCTAACATAGTTTTATTGATACAGTGATTTGGTTTTTCACGAAGATTTTGCCCACATTTCATATTTAGACTAAAATGTGTGAATAATTGATTAAATGAATTATCTTTTCGTTTTTGTTAGTAATTTATGTATTTCTCAGCTTCTAAACTCAGTTTTATTGATAAAGTGATTCGATTTTGCACGAAAACTTCATTCCGAATTTCGTTTGTTTTAGCCCCCTTTCCATATTTAGAGGAAACACTTAAATAATTCATTAAATCAAATATCTGGTCGTTTTTGTCAGCAGTTTCTGTTTTTCTCAGGTTCCAAACTCAGTTTTATTGATAAAGGGATTCGATTTTCCATGAAAAATTCATTTCGAGTTTCGTTTGTTTTCGCCCACTTTCATATTTAGACGAAATGCGTAAATATTCATTAAATCAAATATATGGTCGATTCTGTGAGAAGTTTCTGCATTTCTCAACTTCCAAACTCAGTTTTATTGATACATGGATTCGATTTTTCTTGAAAAATATCATTCGGAGTTTCGTTTGTTTTCGCCCACTTTCCATATTTAGACTAAAGCGCGTTTATAGTTGATTAAATTAGTATCTGGTCGTTTATGTCAGTAGTTTCTATATTTATCAGCTTCCAAACACAGTTTTATTCATACACTGGTTCTGTTTTTCACGAAAAATTCATTCCGAGTTTCGTTAAATTTCGCCCATTTTTCATATTTAGACGAAAACGCGTGAATAATTGATTAAATGAAATATCTTGTTGTTTTTGTCAGCAGTTACTGTATTTCTCAGCTTACAAACTCAGTTTTTGTTTTATTGATAATAGGATTCGATTATCCCGAAAAATTCATTCCGAGTTTCATCTGTTTTCTCCCACTTTCCAGAAGTGGTAGTTGTATCTATGTTATCATGAACAGAGGTTTCAACCCTTGTTTCAAACACAGATGCCCATTTTTCTTGGTACTGGGGACTTCTTTCTACAGTAGAGGTTTCCTTAGTAATTCCAACAGTGGTTTTAACACCAATAGTGGATACCATGGTAGCCTCAGTAGAAATTGCCTTCAAGCGAGACTTACGAATGTAACCACTGTCCAGAGATAGACCAGTGGGTCTAACATCTGTAGTAGTTGCACCACTTGAACTACCAACATGAATTTCATGAAATTCAGGTGGTGTAGCCTCCTCATCTGTTTGTGGGTTAACCAATTGAAATGATTCAGACATAGCCCTTGTTGGAGTTGTATTCTTAGTAATGTGTTGGTGAGAGGGACTATATTGTGTCTGAGTTTCAATGGCACCAAACAGTGGTTGTATAGATAGTGGAAGTTTAGATATGTGGTGTGGGAAGGAAGGAGAATTTGCACTGGGAGGAGAGATATTCAACATACTCTCAGATGAGGGTAATGTCTCGTGTTGTAGATTCCTTTTGCTTACAACATGTTCCTTTTGTGAGGAATCATGAGGAGTTTTGGTTTTGGGTGAAGATCTTTCCAGCTGTTGTGAGGAAGTAGCAACAATGGTTTCTTGTGACTTTTGTGTTGCCACTAGGTTAACTTCTGGGATCTCATCTTCCAGAAGACCCTTTTTGGTGGATTTGGTGGGCTTGATGGATTTCTTTTTGGTCTCTTTGGTGGTTTTTGGTGGGGGTTGTACAATAGTGGTTGTACTGTTGTGGTCACCAAGAGCAGTGGGCTCAGTAGCAGGTGGTTGAGTTTGGGCAGGTTGTTCTGATAAATCTTCCTCTACCACATCTACTTGGGTTTTTGAAACTTTATCTTGATTAGAAATGCGTGTAAAAGTTTCATGACCCATAGCTTCTGCCTTGCTAACTGGGCCAATTTTAGAATCATCTCCAGGTAATTGATTTTGAAGATATATGCTTAAAAACCTGGGATGTATCATAAAAGCCTTTTCTTTTGCAATATTAGAGTAGTTATTAACAATGTCACTGAACAAGACTTGGGAAAAATTGAAATCTGAATTAGTCAAAATAGCATATCCCAAATATTGCATGCTCAATGGAATTTATTAAAACCAGTAGTTTTTGCTGAGAGACATGTCAAAATAGTATGAAAGAAAAATCTCATCTCAGCAGGGAAATTTGGTTTGTATATAGTCATACCTTTGAGTTGACCAACATACCCTCTTTCAATAAACTCTGCTTTGATCTCACCCAGAGGAAATGTCACAGGATATGACACATCATTCAATTTAAAGACGTATGAGATTAATTGTGGGGTAATTTTCATCAAGGTTTTGCCCACTCTTGAGATTATAACATAAGGTACTCCCTCTGTTGAGTGAACCTCAGGATTTGCCAAAATTGTCGTAGTGAACCTTCATAAATTGGGGCATTTGCCGTCAGCATCTCCTTGAATTTGTATTCCTTTAGTCGTCGAATCATTGAATGATATCTCGTATTTGACTTGGTTTCTTCCAAAATAGCAGTGTAGTTATGAGGAGTTTTGATGATTAAATTGAATGTCGATGATACTGGTTTAGATTTTGCTTTTGATTTTGTCATAGGAACCATGATTTATGGTAAAAACTGTTTTTAGATTTAGAAATCACACAGTAAGATGAAAACCCATGTTATGGATAGAACAGGGTATAGGGTTTTCAAAAAGTGATGATGCCGTGGCATCTAATGCAACAACTATTGAATAACATCTGTCCACTTGTAACCTCTGTTTCGAAAATGGAAGATAGTTGTTTGGCCAACCACTGTTGAAAATATGATCAGTGGATAAGAACAGTGGTTGCAACTATCAGAGGATACACTTTTGATAGTGGATAGATTTTTCTAAATGATCAGTGTTTTTATAGCAATCCCTCATAAATGAAATCAAACCCTTTTCATAGCAATCCCTCATAAATGAAATCAAACCCTTTTCATAGCAATCCCTCATAAATGATGTCTGATGTCATCAGTGTTTGGATATCATGTGATGGCTATGATTTTGATGCTGTTTTAATCAACTACTGTTGAACCAGCAGAGGATGAGCTTAGGCAATTGTTTTGAACATCTGCTGCTCTAGTGATAAGACATGTGAGTATCTGCAAAGTTAGCCTAGACAAGCATAATTTAAGATAACCTTGACCATTTGCAAGATTTCTTTTGATCCATTATCAAGGAAGAGTAACTCCCTTCTCTATAAAAATAGAAAGGTTTTACTTCCTCGCAGGTTTTGAGCTTTTAACTATCTAAAACAAGTGTAAGCTCAACGTGTATTACTTTCCAGAGAACAAAAATACTGAAAAGGAATAATACATGTCCTGATATATACAAGAAATCTTTAATACTAAAAATTAAGTAAAAATTTCTTGATAAATGAATCAATTAGATCTGATTGATGTCCTAGGTCCTTCTTTAAAACAATGTTCAGCTTTGACATACATCAGTTACCTGAATTTACCTGTAAACAATGGTTGCACTCAGCGTGTTTGGTAATAGATGTTTGAGCAGAGACGAAAATTTAATCTTAGGTTTTCCTTTTATAGTACTAGTCTGTGATCTCTCAGGTGTTTTAAGTTTATACTCTTTTCTTTTTAACATAAAAGTTTTGAGATAAACACACTTTCAGAGTTTTGTGATTTTTCTTCTATTCCCCTTTTAACCTTTTCATGGGCAAATAACATTCACTGAAGGTTTTTAAGGAAGAATAATCAATCCAGAATCATTTACAATAATGTTTTGAGAACCTTAGACATTTTTGTAGAAATGCTTATGCTAAGATTCACATTACTTTTGATCCGGTTTTCTAAACGTCAACCCATAATCTTTAAAAATTTTCACATAACTTTTGTTCATCGTATAGATCTTGTTCCTAAGATTTAGGTTCACCTTAGTCTTTTAAAGACTTTAGATGAATTCTTAGCAACCATCAATCATAGAATCATCATAGATTTTAACACAAATACTCGAAAACGTATATAGCGTGATTTGTCTTACTTGTTTTCCAACAATTGATCAACACAATCAAAAAAATGATGATCTTTTTATCAACTATTGTTAGATCGATATTAAACTTGATACAATTGAGACATTGAATGATTGTGTTTTTCAACAATGAAATAGTAAACATAAATTAGTAATACATAAAACTTGCCTGGAATTAGTTTACATGTTATTACTCAAAAGATTGAAAATTAAGTATTACAGCATGAATCACTACTTGTCACACCCGACTTACGGTGAAGAAAAAAATTACGGATCAACAAAAATACAGATACAAGACATGTTTTAAAGAACTACATTTATTACTTACAAAATGTTGATTACATACTTACATCTTATGTTTGTAAATTTACAACTACGCAATGTCACCTATGAACCACATAAGTCTTCTAAAGACCTGCGTTATATCAGGTTCCTACAAACATGTTTGAACAACATATACGATCACACAGTATAGTTACCTAATTGCATGTTAGTTTGAAAAGGCAAGCTACCTAAGAGTCCACTGTTTAGTTGTGTGTAACAATATGTTTAACAAGTTAATCACGGTCATAAATAACGAATTGCCGATGTAATTTAAGCGGAGTACAAGTGACCTGACTATTTACCTGGGTCATTAGTACAGTCCACGAACATCTCACGTGCAATTAACGCCCCGTCCACCAACTACGTCACGTGCAATTCAACGCCCCCGGGTAGTTATGCCTAACACATACCCAAAAGTTGGACGAGTGAAGTTGCTTGTGGCCGGGCATCGCACCCTCCGACCTCAACTGGGTTTGTCGGACCAATAGTACTATCCATTGCCCATGGCTCATATTAATAACTTGTAATGAGGGTATTCGTGAGTTAGGTAATTCACATCGTCCCAAGTTGGTGCAATTAACACAGTTTTATAACATACAAATCACTTCAGTAACACCGTTTAAAAGTAGTGGAGTGAAGCTCACTCCCAAGTTGGTGTAATCAACACAATTTGAAACATGTCCCCAGAAAACAGTAAAACAATTCAAAAGTGGGGAAGTGAAACTCACAGTGCGAGTAATGATCTCCACACAAGAGTGATCAAGCAACTGGATCAACTTTAATAACCCACATGCAAGTATGGACTCAAATCAGTATCTAAGTTGTTAATGGTTATAACTTGGATCTGGTCAGGAGTTTTTACTCCGGATTGAGTCTATAGGACACTGGTATGTGATGGATGTCAGGGTAGTATTAGTTTTCAGTTTGGCTTCCGGGCACCGTTTCGCGTGCCAGCCAAAGTCAATAGTTTAACGTGTTTAGATAATGGTACGGGAATACCAATAGTGCCAACACATGGTCATTAAGAATGATTAACTTTCCATTAAGGGAGTTTGAGTGTTTGGGGAGTCTAGGTTGCCCAAATTTGAGTTTCCATTTTCACCGTCGGGAATTTTCCCGAATTATATTAGGACACACCCCTGGTGTCCAATTTGCCCGGGAATCTCCCAGAATACTCCCACTGTTATCATTATAGTATTTGTCGGGTTGGGTCAGTTCCCAGTTCCGGCAGGTTCGTTACACGGTAAACTGCCGAAAATGATTTAAAATAACCCATTTTAACCCAATAAATTCACATTTAATCTAGAATTTGAAAGAAAATCTGTAAATTTTTATTTAAGTCTGTAAGAATCAGTAGATTATAGGGAAAATTTCTGAGAATTTATTTTGGCATTTTACTTATTTAGATAAATTATTTATAAAACCATTTTTAACTACATAATTATCATTAAATACCATCAGTGGTTAAAAAATTCCCAAAACATTCCAGAACACCTTTTTCATGTCCATGAACTTCTCACAAAATTTTGAGATTTTTCTGATTTGGTTTCGGTGCGTTTCTGGCTGCCGACAACTCGCAAAAACGCGGATTTTTAACCCAAATTAAAACTCAACCAATGGACTCCGAATTCTTCCATAACATTCCCCATATGTTCCTTAGTGCCTCTGTAAAATTTGGTGATTTTTGAATTCGTTTGGTGATTTTTCCGAAATTCTTTCTGTAAAACAGTAAAATATTCACCAAAACTCGTAGAAAATTCCAAAACTTCTAAAATTTTACATGGACACTCCTGTTAACATCCTTCAGCACCATACTAAATTTCATCTCAATCCAAGTTTCACAATCCAAGTTATAGACAAAACAAATTCTGCATATCCTAGTTTCGATTTTCGGATGATATACCTAGCGAAAGCTTCGATTCCAAGCACTCCTTGGGATTCCAGAAGTGGGTGGGTGCTACATTCAGTACCTACACATCAAGTACAACCCAAATATTCTAGAACTTGGATCAATCAAGCTTTATTTCATTGTTTTTCGGTTAATCAAATAGTTAAGCGATTTTTGTCGAATAGGTGTTCATTAGGGTATCAAACCCCAAAGATTTGTGACTATGGCTGCCACATAACACCAGGGGAATACCAAGGTGTTCTTATTCAGCCCCTAAACATGTTTAAACCTTTGAAAATCTTGGATTAAAATGAGTTTTTCGGCTAGAAATCGCGTTTAATCAAGAAAACATGATTAAAATCACAAGACCCAAGGTTTATACCTTTAATTGAGGTTTTTTATAAGAAAAATCAGCTGAATCTTCTTGGGTTTTTGGCAGATTTTTGAGAGGAAATGGGTTTTTCTTGAATTAAAAGAAAATAAAATTAAAAATTAAAAATTAAAAATTAAAAATATATATATGGGGGGTGGTCCCAAGGGGACACTTCATGCTTAGAAATGCGTGCTAAAAGATGATGTTTATCTTCCGTTTGCGTTTAGGTTCGTTTTCGGGTCCCGGACGCGTTCTCGATTTGTGCAACGGGTCCGTTTTTCGCGTTCATACTGTCAAAAGACTCGGTTTTAAAAATTGGACATAACCGTCTCGAAACCCGAGCATGGTTATGTTTTAATCATAAAAGTCTCGTATGACGTTCGTTTAAGTGTTGTTAAGCTTGATCGATGGTTCCTTGCCCATTTGGTTGCCTTATGTTATGCCCGGAACGAAGGCGTTTCCTCAACCGGGAGATGCTTCATTTTGCGTGCCTGGGCTTCGATTATTTTCAAACCTTATGTCACAGTCTATGGCACAAAACTAAGTTGTTCCTAGAACTTGGAATCTTAATTGATGCTACCGATACCCTAATAATCAACGTCAAAGGTTTAATGCGCTGTTAAACGTCAAGTCTCCGTTTAACACGTTGTTCAAGGCTAAGGACACTAACCTCACATCGTTGGTCCTTAATAGTGTCATGTTAACCATGGCATGCTCTCGGATTCCTCCGAGACATAACAAAGATTGTTTAGCATAGCACTCCAATCATGAAATTTGCAAGGTTTACGCACAATTATTGTTTTAATCCTGCTTAACGTTTAGGACCAATTTACCTGTTTCGTCATGGGTATCGCACATAATCATAACAATATCATGATACACATATCACGTCCGGTTACCACGGACTTGTACCGATCAAATTTTACCGGGATTTTTCATAGTCTCCCCCGGTTAAAAGAATTTCGTCCTCGAAATTTTGTTTAGTAATTCGTTGGAAAGCTCTGTATTTATATTTGTGTCAGTCATCTGACAGACAAGTATGTTTTTGCTTTTCGTTTAGTATCATCATCGTACGAAGATGATAATTGTGCTACATAGTAGCAGTGTAATTCGTCCATCCACAATTCCTACGTATTGTTAGAGTAACATTTGTCATTACTTCCAATCTGAAAGTGAGAGTGTTGTTGGACTCATAGTAGAATAGGAGTCTCGTATTCAGCTTATAGTTGACTGCAATTATTATGTTTTCTTCGCATTCATTATCTTCACCATTCATAGACCATAAGTTCCGTTCACGATTTCGTTTAATAGTTATTGAACACCCCCTATAGAGGAGAAGTATGGATACACTCCCAGGGTTCGTTGCGAACGTCTTAATGGTGAGCATCATGCTCCACATGTTTGTGTTAAGGGAATAAATTTGGTCTCACCGAGTAGTGTGTGACAATCTTCCCTTGTTGTCGTGTACGTGCATATCTTCGGCTAATACTAACCGAACACGAAAGTCCCTGCTATGGTAGAGAATAAGAAAGAGAAAGGCTTTTAAGAGCCTAAGGCTGCCATAAGGCGAGCATGTACACGAGTAATAACGAATCTGCATACTTACATCAGTGGTGTGCTCACACTACTCACCCGTAGTCGGATTACGTCATAGGGATATGGAATTTCTACAGTAATAAATCCTGTTTGTGTTAAGTTTCGGGAGCTGGGCTCCAGCTGTTGTACAACTATCTGTCTCTTTCTAGAAGGAAACAACTTAATAACTTTGATGACATCAATGTGATTTTCCAGGAGATAATCATATAAAAATTCCCATGTACCGCAGTGTTAGTAAGGAGAGTTGAAGTGATTTGAAGCAATGAATCGGATTACTTTCTGATTATAGTTTTCTTACTTCGTACAGGGGTTACGTCACCCGTACCCGAGATTTACCAAATTGACCCTTGGGTTGGACTGCGGATAATGTGGTATTTATAAATACACATATAAGTGTCTGGTTAATACGAAGTATTAACGGTTACGAGGACTATGGACAAAATGGTTTCGCCTCCACGAGTCTTATTACAATCACATCCGCATCCACACAACCTCTTGCCGATCTTTGATTACAACGGATGAGTTTCTCCATTTATGTGTCACCCCTAAATCTTCTCGGGTTATCCCTACCGATGATAATTAGGTGTTCTTACTAAGACTTAGAGATTGTATCACTAACGAACGGTGGTTAGTAAAGCAAATATATGCTTCAACCTAATAGTTTCATAGACGACGGTCGGCGACATGAGTATAGTTTGTTCGCCGTAACGTAATGATTTCGAATATGTGACTATACATTCTAGCAAATCCCGCCAAAAGAAATAACTTACCCTGAATTGTCTTATCAAAGACAGAAACATGGTTACTTATAATGAATCAAGCATTGGGTAAATCGATGTGGGTAAGCTATCATCGGCTATACCCAAATAGTTTAGTACAGAGTACTACTAGGGTGTAGTGCCCTTAGAAATCGTGTCACGTATTTGAGAAAAAAAAGTGCTTTCCCAGGATTAATCCAGTGGTCGTTTAGATGTCAACCCAAACTACCTTTCATGTAAAATTACTACAACCGTGTATAGACATCGTAGTTACTACAACTATGGCATCATCTATCGCATCAAACAAGGTCGAAGTCTAATACTGCATTGCCCAAAACATAACCGAACAAACCGCAACATGAAGCCCGTCTGCCCCGAGTAACGGTACCTTGATAATGTAGTCGGGTGTTTATATATAAGAAGTACCGCAGCATATCCACCACACCCATATACATGATCAATGTTCCGTTCACCAAGATATTCGGGCCTAATATTACTTTTCGCAACTAGCCAACTGAAATCCGAAATAATCAATAATCGTAAAAGAACACAATGTAACCGATGGTCACACGAAACGATGTTCCACATCGCAAAGCGTTTCAAAGAAATATGTATCATCACAACCTCTATACCCCATGACATCGAATGACAACGGAAAGGGTAACTTATTCGCGCATCCCATACCTTCTCCATAACCCAGAGATCGTCATATTCAGAGATAACATATATTGAAACACGTGCTAATGAATACCACTAAGTATTATAGTATCACATGACGTGAAAGCTAAAGCCAAAATTATAAGCAGAAGAGGAATCCCGCGGACCATCAAACGAATCGCGGATTCAAGGAAGAAAAAGTTTCGTAAGATGTTTGAACTATGTGTTTGTATAACAATCGAATATGAAGCAACGAGAAGTGAAGTGAGGATCCGTACACGTCCTCCCCGTCTATCAGAACGACCAGCGCGTTCTTTGTGTATCTATGTTCATTTTGAAATACCATTCTGGTATGCAATCATTGTTATAGTAATTATAAGGATAGAGTTGGTGAGGTCATATTGCACTAAAGGCTTGGGTTCCCCCATCATAAAGTATAAGTAACAACTGTGGGAGTGATATGAATCCAACTCTATTGTATATTAATCATGTGGTTAGTAGGAATGTGGAATGGGCTGTAATGTCAGTTTTCGGCCTATCCCGAAGGCATATGTAATAGCGCATTATCCACCAATCCCAATTCATGTGTCAATCCATGCACAAACATTCACACACTATCACCTTGGTGCACATATGTATCACTTCACGTATTTAAGTGTGTTTATTACCGTGACTTTCCCAACGCTGCCTCGTATGAGCAAGTCTGTTATTACGTTCTGGACCATAATAACCCACTTGCCCCACCAGGCCATCCTGGTACTTGCCAGTAGGATACTTTATGATGTTCACTAACAACCTTTAGTGGAGGTTAATTTTTCCAAGGATGTCCACTAAAGTCCGAGCCTGTAGTTATAGTCTAGGTTTCCTTAAAGGCACCTAATTCTCTATAACCAATGGCTCTGATACCATCTTTTGTCACACCCCGACTTGCAGCGGAAGAAAAAAATACGGGATGCAACAGAAACCTTAGGTACAAGCACATTGTTTATAAAGACACTACATTTATTACTTACAAAATGTTGATTACATACTACATGTAAGTTACAACTACGTGTTCCCATGAACCACATAAGTCTTCTAAGCCACCTGCGTCTATATCAGGGTTCGCCTACAAACATGTCTTGAACAACATACACGGATCACACCAGTATCAAGTTACCTGAAATGCATGCTAGTTTTAAAAACGGGAATTTTCCCGAATTATATTAGGACACACCGCTAGTGTCCAATTTGCCCGAGAATCTCCCAGAATACTCCCAGTGTTATCATTATAGTATTTTTCGGGTTGGGTCAGTTCCCAGTTCTGGCAGGTTCGTTACACGGTAACTGCCGAAATTGATTTAAAATAACCCCATTTTAGCCCCATAAATTCTCATTTAATCTAGAATTTGAAATAAAATCTGTTATTTTTATATAAGTCAGTAAAAGTCAGTAGATTATGGGAAAAATTTCTGGGAATTTATTTTGGCATTTTACTTATTTAAATAAATTAGTTATAAAACCATTTTTAACCACATAATTATCACTAAATACCATTAGTGGTTCAAAAATTCCAAAAAAATTCCAGAACTCCTTTTTCATGTCTAAGAACTTTTCACAAAATTTTTAGATTTTTCTAGTTTCGTTTCTGTGCGTTTCCGGCTACCGAAAACTCACAAAAACGTGGATTTTTAACCCAAATCAAAACTCAACCAATGGACTCCGAATTTTCCCAGAACATTCCCCATATTTTCCTTAGTGCCTCTGTAAAATTTGGTGATTTATTGAATTCGTTTGGTAATTTTTCTGAAATTCTTTCGCTAAAACAGTAAAAAATTCACCAAAACTCGTAGAAAATCCAAAAATTCTAAAATTTTACATGGACACTCCTGTAACACCCTACAACACCATTCCAAATTTCAGCTCAATCCAAGTTTCACGGACCAAGTTATAGGCAAAACAAATTCTGCCTATCCTAGTTTCGGTTTTCGGATGATATGCCTAGCGAAAGCTTCGATTCCAAGCACTTCTTGTGAGTCTAGAAGTGGGTGGGTGCTATATTCAGTACCTACACATCAAGTACAACCCAAATATGCTAGAACTTAGATCAATCAAGCTTTATTTCATTGTTTTTCGGTTAATCGAATAGTTAAGCGATTTTTGTCGAATAGGTGTTCATTAGGGTATCAAACCCCAAAGATTTATGACCATGGTTGCCATATAACACCAGGGGAATACCAAGGTGTTCTTATTCAGTCCCTAAACATGTTTAAACCTTCAAAAATCTTGGATTAAAATGAGTTTTTCGGCTTGAAATCGCGTTTAATCAAGAAAACATGATTAAAATCATAAGACCCAAGGTTTATACCTTTAATTTGAGGTTGTTTATGAGCAAAATCAGCTGAATCTTCTTGGGTTTTTGGCAGATTGTTGAGAGGAAATGGGTTTTTCTTGAATTAAAATGAAAATAAAATGAAAAATAAAAAATAAAAAATATATATATGGGGGGTGGTCCCAAGGGGACACCTCATGCTTAGAATTGCGTGCTAAACGATGATGTTTATCTTCCGTTTGCGTTTAGGTTCGTTTTCGGGTCCCGGACGCGTTCTCGATTTACGCAACGGGCTCCGTTTTTCGCGTTCTTACTGTCAAAAGACTCGGTTTTAAAAATTGGACATAACCATCTCGAAACCCGAGCATGGTTACTTTTTAATCATAAAAGTCTCGTATGGTGTTCGTGTAAGTGTTTTTAAGCTTGATCGATCGTTCCTTGCACATTTCGTTGCCTTGTGTTATGCCCGGAACGAAGGCGTTTCCCCAACCGGGAGTTGCTTCGTTTTGCGTGCCCGGGCTTCTATTATTTTCAAACCTTATGTCACAGTTTATGGCACAAAACTAAGTTTTTCCTGGAACTCGAAATCTTAAATGATGCTACCGATACCCTAATAATCAACGTCAAAAAGTTTAATGCGCTGTTAAATGTCAAGTCTCCGTTTAACACGTTGTTCAAGGCTAAGGACACCAACCTCGCATCGTTGGTCCTTAATAGTGTCATGTTAACCATGACGTGCTCTCGGATTCCTCCGAGACATAACAGAGATTGTTTAGCATAGCACCCTAGTCATGCAATTTGCAAGGTTTGCGCACAATTATTGTTTTAATCCTGCTTAACGTTTAGGACCAATTAAGGTGTACCTGTTTCGTCATGGGTATCGCAAATAATCATAACAATATCATGATACACATATCACGTCTGGTTACCACGGACTTGTACCAATAAAAGTTTACCGGGATTTTTTCACAGTTGTCACACTCCCCCTCAGCCCGAGCTTCACACAGATTAGATCGTACAAGATAAGTGTGTGTGTGTGTGAGCTAAATAGAACAGTACATGCACTGTCTATTTATAGTACAAATCCTAACCTCTTAAGCATCTTTGCTGACATCACCAAGACAATGACATCTAACTAACCAAACAACTTTTTTGGGTAATGGGTTACCCCTGTGATTCTATATATTAACCAACCAAATAATACAAGTAGTGAGGATAATCTCCCACTAGTTCTATCATGAGACACACCTCATGACAGTAAATCAAGCAAAAAATATAAAGCAGTAATCAAAGACAAGTACAACTACTAGACTAGAATCTAGAACCACTAATCACACAAAGAAAAATAGTAATCAGCCTCCATTATCGGAAATGAAGTTGCCATTTATCTTCCATTTACCTACCAGCCTCCGAACATTCGCACAATCTTTGAACTTAACCCCCATCAGCTTGTACCGAACTGTCTTTAATATTTGTTCGCATATGGTATCTGGTGGCCTAGATTGATTCTTGAACAATCTCGCGTTACGTTCTTGCCATATTATGTATGCTGCACAGGCAACAAACACTCGACTTGTATAGTGCGCTGCTGTTTTCGAGCGAGCACGAGCCAGAAGCCAGGCCATAATGTCACTCCATCTGGATCCAACCGTTGAAATACCTACCTTATCTCTAGTCTTGTTCCATACCTGTTTAGAAAACTTACATTCAAAGAAAAGATGATCATGGGAGTCAACATTCTCATAGCACAAAAGACAAGACATCATATTCATGTTTTTCCTTCTCGAGATATCCCACTGGAGAATCTTATCCTGAGTTAGCAATTTCCGTCGGATAATCAACCACATAAAGAAAGCATGCTTAGGGATGCACTGATTAAACCAGACTACTTCAGCCCAATCCACTTCTGGCTCCCTTATCCGAATCGAATGCCAGACACTTGAGGAAGAAAACTCAAGTATATCATCCCCATCCTTCCAGCAAATTTGGTCCACTTTATTTGGTTCCAGATAAATCTGATCCAATTGAGTCAATTCTGGGAACAAGTCTCTCCAAGCCGATGACCAAGCCCAAGTACTTTGATTATATATATCCGCAACCGTATCATGAAGTGTAAATCCCGCATTGGAAATGGTCCTAGGAGACAAGAAGTTAGATAACGGACCAAGTTGACTCCAGTTATCATACCATGCTGACGTATTATTCCCATTGCCCACTCTCGACCACACATGATCCCTGATACTAGGCCTCATCTGAAGAAGCTTTCTCCAGCTCCAGCTACAATTCGTAGCTTCCTTACATACCCAGAAACTGCAGCCTTTTAATCTGTAGGAGTAGATCCAGTTAACCCACAAGGACTCCCTCTTGTTCAGAATGCTCCAAATATGCTTTGCCATAAGAGCTTTATTCGAATCTCCAAGTCCCCTAATACCCAGGCCGCCCTCATACTTAGGGACACAAATAGAATTCCATGAGGCTTTAGCTTTTCCTCTATGAAAATTTCCTTTTTGCGCCCACAGGAAATTCCGTAATTTAGCTTCAAGCTCCTTAATAATTTGTGCTGGCAAAATAAAAACAGCGGACCAATACGAATGCAAAGCTGAAAGTACCGAGTTGATAAGCTGCAACCTTCCTGCAAATGATAAAAACCTATTTCTCCAGTTTTGAATACGCTGCTCAATCTTTTCAATTAAAACATTGCAATCTCTAGAGAGCAGCCGAGAAGAAATAAGCGGAACACCCAAATATTTAACCGGCAGCACGCCCTCCTCAAATCTCAGGGTCTGTAGAATTTCAGTTTTAACATTGGGTGGAACATTGCAGAAGAAGGCAGTACTTTTATGGATACTAGGGACCAATCTAGACATGTTCGTGAATGTAGCCAGTGCCAGCTTGATACAGCGGGCAGAGGAGATATCTCCACGGGCAAATAGAAACAAGTCATCAGCAAAACAAAGATTGATAATTTGTTGTCTTTCACATCTATTGTGAAATCTGTAAGAGGTATCAAGCCGAGCATCCCTCTGCAAAAGACATGTAAGGACTTCCATGACAAGAGTGAATAAATACGGAGATAATGGATCTCCTTGTCTTAACCCACGGCCACCCTTGAAATACCCATGCAGATTACCATTCACACTGATAGAATATGTCGTAGTTGACACACAAGTCATAATCCAATCCACCATTTTACTATTAAATCCGAACCCTATAAGAATATCCTTAAGAAAGTTCCAATCAACAGTATCATAAGCTTTTTGGATATCCACCTTGAACGCACATCTCGGAGGCCCATAATCCCTGTGATAATTATGTAACAACTCTTGAGTAAGCAGAATATTATCAGAAATTTTCCTACCTGGAATGAAAGCTGACTGGTTTATACTGACAATCTGATTAAGCATCCCCTTCATCCGATCCGCCACAATCTTACTAATACATTTATAAATCACATTACAACATGCAATGGGCCGGAAGTCCGTAATCAGGGATGGCGTCACTTTCTTCGGCACAAGCACTATCAGGGTATTATTAATTTCCCGTAGGAGTTTACCAGTCCTGAAGAAGTCCATAATGGCATTCGACACCTCTTGACCTATGATATGCCACGCATTTTTAAAGAAGGCTGCCGAAAAGCCATCAGGCCCAGGGGCTTTCTCATTACCAATCGAGAACATGGCCGTTTTCACCTCAGCAGCAGTAACTGGACGAACCATATGCACAACATCCTCTGAGTTCAACTTATTCATGAACAGTTCGGCAGGGGGCCTAGAGTGACCATATCCTTGGTACCCAAGAAATTGCTCATAGTGTTTGACAAGCATATCCCGGACATTATCCCCCTCAAACAGAACCCCATTAGAATCCTTAATGCTATCAATCCTGGAGGAGTGATTCCTACTTATCAGGGTAGCATGGAAGAATTTCGTATTTGCATCACCAGCTTTCAACCATTCCACTTTAGATTCTTGGAGCATAAACCGTTCCTCATCTAAACAAGCTTCCTGAAATTCCTTATTAATTTTTACTTCCTGCATTCGAAGATCCATATTAAACGGCTCAACATCAATATTCTGTTGAATAGCATCCAGCTTACCTCTTAGACTCTCAACTTTCTTGTGTAAATTTCCTTGTTTCAATAAGAGAGCCCGAAATGGCTTCTTTAAAAGGCGCAGTTTCTTTACCACACAAAATTGAGGAACCCCATCAATGGCCATATCCCAATGCTTCTTAACAATATCAGTGAATTCCGGTTTGTGAACCAAGAAATTAGCAAACTTGAATGGTTTAGGTTTCATCTTACCAGGAGATGGGATCTTTAACAAACATGGGCAATGATCTGATATCCTATACGGCTGAAAAACCGTGTAGGAGTTAGGAAACTCAGCCAAAAACGCAGTGTTACCCATAATCCTCTGATACATTTACAAAACACTGATGGTTATCCAAATAGGATGCTAACCACTGATGAGCTTAACCACTATTGAAGCTTTATCATATGTTCTTCAAAGGGTGATCAGACCTTTGACTTTCAGCAGACTTTTGACTTCAAGCAGAGGTTTGGTCTTCAACAGTCTTTACAACCAGTAGAGCTTAGCACTAAGCAGATGTTAGAGCTATCAGATGTTAGGTGCCTTGTCATTGAGGGAAGTTGTGAACTAAAACACTGTTTATTTTGGATCATTTAGACCAGACCTGTTTTGGCATTTTATCATCTGTTCTTTTGTAGGGGTCAATCCCAACAATCTCCCCCTAGAACAGATGATGCCAAAACTCTTCTTTATTCATGATCTTTATTCTCTCATCAGTTTTTCCCTGATTTGTCTCTTGAACTATAGTTCAAAATTCAGGGAATTTTCATCATCTTCATCCCTGCACAGTTGAAGTTCCAAAAAATCCTGAAGGTCAGCTACACCCAAGCCTAGTGCATCCTTCCTTGTTATATAATCAACTTTCCCATTGGACTTGAGCAAGGTCAATACATGGGTCTGTTTATCAGACATCCACTTTAGTATTTTTGAGTTCAATGGGTTTCTTGGGAGAAGTTTTATTTGTGATGAGTTTGGTGAAGTTGGTCTGCTTGATAAGGATGTGGCAGTGATAGTAGGTGGATCCTGATAATCTGATGAAGTAGCATCCATTTTTGATTCTTTCATGTTTTCATCTTCCTTCTTTTCATGTATTTTATCCATTTAGTGCTCTTTCCTTTGATTGAAGGCTTGGATGTATTCAGCTAAGGCAAGATCTGCATGTGACTTAGTTTTCTTGAACTTGTTCCAGTCTGGTGCAATCTTCCTTATCTAAGGATCATTCTTCATTTTTCACACCTGTTTGCTTCTTGTTGAAGAGCTTTGAGAGGCCATTCTTCAAAATGATGCTCTTCAGCTTGATATGGTTTGTCTCTCATGATAATTTCTATGAAGTCTCTTCTTAGTTTCTTTTGAATTGACCTTTCTCATTCAAGTCTTTTGCAAAGTCTTCCAGTTTCTTAACTTTACTAAGTACATGCTGCATTTGACTTGACAAGTAAAAGTCACATTTCCCTTTACTCTCTTCTTTTGCAATGTTTTTGGCTTGTTTGACTTTTAATTTCAGATACTCCTCAATGTTCCTTGGAGCTCTGTAGCAAAAAAGAGATGGGAATGTTCTTTTGGATGGATTATCCTCTGTGAAGAATTGTAACATTTCATCTTTAACTGCAAGCAGTTCTAGAGGATAATTTACTGCCAAAGGTATTTTCTTGTAGGATTACGGCCAGTAGGTGATTGAGTAAGTGGGTTTGATGTTGGTAATGATGGAGGGATGGAAGGTTCTGGATTGGTTAGAGTAAGTGGTGTAGGTGTGGGTATATCATCAGTCACTTTGAATTTCCTTTTTCTTGTATAGACTGAGCTTAGTGAATGAGTTGTTGTGGAGGTGTGTGTTACAAGGATTTGGATTTGAGAGGATATGATAGCAGTGGCTTGGCTAACAGCTGATGAAGGAACTGTTGTCCCAACCATTGTTGTTCTAACATCTGTTGTACCTTTTGTAGTCACAACATCTGTTGCAGTGAAGGTTGGTAATGAAGGTGGTGGCATTGTTTTCTGCTTTTTAGTAGGTGATTTGTGAGGTGGGGTTGTTAGTTTAGGTGCAGCAGTGGATATAGTACTAGCAGTGGTTTTGAGACCAGTAGTGGTTTGCTCTTTAGGTTCTTGTGGTGGTGATTTCTTTCTGTTTGAAGTGTCAAAAACCTTTTTAGAAGTCCTTTTTCCTGTATCTTCATCATCTGCTTGAATGTCAAGGGTTTCATCAACTCCCTTTTTCTTTTCTTTAACAGATGTTTCAGCAGAAATTACCAAGGATTCTTTTTCAGGTTCTGGCTTTTGCTTTGTCATATTATCCATAGACTCAGTTTTCTCCCCCTTTTTGGCATCATCTTTTTCGAAGATAGGTGCAGAGGAAGTGCCAGACTTCTTTGTAAGGAATTCTTTGATGTCCTTGAGGCTGTCTGAGTTTCTCTATATCTTTCATCAACCAAATCTTTGAGCATTTCTACACGTATTTCATGTTGGTGATCAGCAAGTTGGCATTGTTGTTGAAACAGATGATATACTTGATTGACTATATTAGAGGTTTGAAGTGCAGAGGATTTAGCAGTGCTTTGAGACTTTGAAGCTTCTAACATCTGTTGTAGCATATTTTTGATATCTGCCACTGATGTCTCTATATTAGTAACTCTCTCCGTCAAATCTTTATATTTTAGATCATCACCTAACTTAATAGGATCATCTGAACTCCTACCAGAAGTGGTAGTTGTATCTATGTTATCATGAACAGAGGTTTCAACCCTTGTTTCAAACACAGTTGCCCCTTTTTCTTGGTACTAGGACTTCTTTCTACAGCAGAGGTTTCCTTGGTAATTCCAACAGTGGTTTTAACACCAATAGTGGATACCATGGTAGCCTCAGTAGAAATTGCCTTCAAGGGAGACTTACTTATGTAACCATTCTCCAGAGATAGACCAGTGGGTCTAACATCTGTAGTAGTTGCTCCACTTGAACTACCAACATGAATTTCGTGAAATTCAGGTGGTGTAGCCTCCTCATCTGTTTGTGGGTTGACCAATTGAAATGATTCAGACATAGCCCTTGTTGGAGTTGTATTCATAGTAATGTGTTGGTGAGACAGACTATTTTGTGTCTGAGTTTCAATGGCACCAAACCGTGGTTGTATAGATAGTGGAAGTTTAGATATGTGGTGTGGGAAGGAAGGAGAATTTGCCCTGGGAGGAGAGCTATTCAGCATACTCTCAGATGAGTGTAATGTCTCGTGTTGTGGATTCCCTTTGCTTACAACATGTTCCTTTTGTGAGAAATCATGAGGAGTTTTGGTTTTGGGTGGAGATCTTTCCAGCTGTTGTGAGGAAGTAGCAACAATGGTTTCTTGTGACTTTTGTGTTGTCACAGGGTTAACTTCTGGGATCTCATCTTCCAGAAGATCCTTTTTGGTGGATTTATTGGGCTTGATGGATTTCTTTTTGGTCTTTTTGGTGGTTTTTGGTGGGGGTTGCACAGCAGTGGTTGTACTGCTGTGGTCACCAAGAGCAGTGGGCTTAGTAGCAGGTGGTTGAGTTTGGGCAGGTTGTTCTGATAAATCTTCCTCTACCACCTCTACTTGGGTTTTTGAAACTTTATCTTGATTAGAAATGCGTGTAAAAGTTTCATGACCCATAGCTCCTGCCTTGCTAACTAGCCCAATTTTAGAATCATCTCCAGGTAATTGATTTAAAGATATATGCTTAAAAACCTGGGATGTATCAGAAAAGCCTTTTCTTTTGCAATATTAGAGTAGTTATTAACAATGTCATTGAACAAGACTTGGAAATTTGAAATCTGAATCAGTCAAAATAGCATATCCCAAATATTGCATGTTCAATGGAATTTATTAAAACCAGTAGTTTTTGCTGGGAGACATGTCAAAATAGTATGAAAGAAAAATATCATCTCAGCAGGGAAATTTGGTTTGTATATAGTCATACCTTTGAGTTGACCAACATACCCTCTTTTAATACACTCTGCTTGGATCTCACCTAGAGGAAATGTCACAGGATATGACATATCATTCAATTTAAAGACCTGTGAGATTGATTGTGGGGTAATTTTCATCAAGGTTTATCCCACTCTTGAGATTATAACATAAGGTACTCCCTCTGTTGAGTGAACCTCAGCATTTGCCCAAAATTGTCGTAGTGAACCTTCATAAATTGGGGCTTTTGCCGTCAGCATCTCCTTGAATTTGGATTCCTTTAGTCGCCGAATCATTGAATGATATCTCGTATTTGACTTGGTTTCTTCCAAAATAGCAGTGTAGTTATGAGGAGTTTTGATGATTAACTTGAATGTCGATGATACTGGTTTAGATTTTGCTTTTGATTTTGTCTTAGGAGCCATGATTTGTGGTAAAAAACTGCTTTTAGATTTATGAAATCACACAGTAAGATGAAAACCCATGTTATGGATAGAACAGGGTTTTTATAGGGTTTTTGAAAAGTGATGATGACGTGGCATCTGATGCAACAAACTGTCGAATAACATCTGTCCACGTGTAACCTCTGTTTCAAAAATGGAAGACAGATGTTTGGCTAACCACTGTTGAAAATATGATTAGTGGATAAGAACAGTGGTTGCAACTATCAGAGGATACACTTTTGACAGTAGATAGATTTTTCTAAATGATTAGTGTTTTTATGCTATCAGTGCTTTGAACAGACTTTGAGGATTTATTGTAAAGATTCAATTTTAAACTATTTTTAAGGATAGATTTTGATTTTCTAAAAACATTTTTATGCTATTTCCACATGAAATACAAGAGAGCTTGTTTTAATCCATGTTTAGCATTCAAACCTAGAGATCAAGTTTTTAAGGACAGATGATTCCAATATTTGGTTTATATATCTCCCGACTGATCTTTAGACTGAACATATTATAAAGAAATTAAACCCTTTTTATAGCAATCCCTCATAAATGATGTCTGATGTCATCAGTGTTTGGATATCATGTGTTGGCAATGATTTTGATGCTGTTTTGATCAACTACTGTTGAACCAGCAGAGGATGAGCTTAGGCAATTGTTTTGAACATCTGCTGCTCTAGTGATAAGACATGTGAGTATCTGCAAAGTTAGCCTAGACAAGCATAATATAAGATAACCTTGACCATCAACAGATTTCTTTCGATCTATTATCAAGGAAGAGTAACTCCCTTCTCTTTAAAAATAGAAAGGTTTTACTTCCTGGCAGGTTTTGAGCTTTTAACTATCTAAAACAAGTGTAAGCTCAACATGTATTACTTTCCAGAGAACAAAAATACTGAAGAGGAATAATACATGTCCTGATATATACAAGATATCTTTACTACTAAAAATTAAGTAAAAATTTCTTGATAAATGAATCAATTAGATCTGATTGATGTCCTAAGTCCTTCTTTAAAACAATGTTCAGCTATGACATACATCAGTTACCTGAATTTACCTGTAAACAGTGGTTGCACTCAGCGTGTTTGATAACAGATGTTTGAGCAGAGACGAAAAATTAATCTTAGGTTTTCCTTTTGTAGTACTAGTCTGTGAACTCTAAGGTGTTTTAAGTTTATACTCTTTTCTTTTTAACATTAAAAGTTTTGAGATAAACACACTTTCAGAGTTTTGTGATTTTTCTTCATTCCCCTTATAACCTTTTCATGGGAAAATAACATTCACTGGAAGGTTTTTAAGGAAAGAATAATCAATCCAGAATCATTTACAATAATGTTTTGAGAACCTTAGACATTTTTGCATAAATGCTTATGCTAAGATTTACATTACTTTTGATCCGGTTTTCTAAACGTCAACCCATAATCTTTAAAAATTTTCTCATAACTTTTTTTCATCATATAGATCTTGTTCCTAAGATTTAGGTTCACCCTAGTCTTTTAAAGAAATTAGATGAATTCTTAGCAACCATCAATCATAGAATCATCATAGATTTTAACACAAATACTCGAAAACGTATATAAAGTGATTTGGCTCTTACTCTGTTTTCTAACAATTACGATTAACACAATATCACAAAAATTGAGCTGATCTTTTTACGTCAAATCGATTGTTAGATCGAATTGCCTGACCAGGCTCTGATACCAATTTTTAGGATCTGAGTTTGACCTGATTGTGTTGTTTTAAACAAATTGAATATAAAATAAGATAAAACATATAAAACTTGCAGCGGAATACGATTTAAAACTTTGTAACACAATCAAATGAGAGATTAGCTTTCATCACACAATTTTTTCATTACTCAAAAGATTGAAAAAGATTACAAGTAATTACATGCATGAATCACTAACTCCCCCTCAGCCCGAGCTTCACACAGATTAGATCGTACAAGATAAGTGTGTGTGGGTGAGCTAAATAGAACAGTACATGCACTGTCTATTTATAGTACAAATCCTAACCTCTTAAGCATCTTTGCTGACATCAACAAGACAATGATATCTAACTAACCTAACAACCTCTAAGCACTGCTAATGTTATCCTCTGATACATTTACAAAACACTGATGGTTATCCAAATAGGACGCTAACCATTGTTGAAGCTTTATCATATGTTCTTCAAAGGGTGATCAGACCTTTGACTTTTAGCAGACTTTTGACTTCAAGCAGATGTTTGGTCTTCAACAGTCTTTACAACCAGCATAGCTTAGCACTGAGCAGATGTTAGGGCTATCAGATGTTAGGTGCCTTGTCATTGAGGGAAGTTGTGAACCAAAACACCGTTTATTTTGGATCATTTAGACCAGACCTGTTTTGGCATTTTATCATCTGTTCTTTTGTAGGGGTCAATCCCAACATATACTTATAGCTTTCACTAAGTATAGCTTGCCAAGTAACTTTATATACTTGTATTCTTGCTTAGTAGTTTTAATACTTTTTAAACTTTCCGGATTTTGTTATCGATACTAACCATATGTATATTGGTTCGGTGCTAAAAGTATATATTTTTAGACACGTCGTTGTGATCGTTTAATATATATTTTTGTGTCGGTTAAATGCCCAAGTATCGTGGTAAGCTCCTTGTGACGACGCTATGCCTCTTTGTCATCAATGGCGATATGAATTCTTATAATTTTGTCCGTCGTCTGTATCGTCCGCTTGTGGGCGTCATATAAGTGAGTTTTATGTATTCCATTACTTAGAATTTCTTTTGAAATATTATGTATTTATTTGTCTTTTGTACTTGTTTCTTACAAGTATTTCAAGTGTTGTATAGTTGAATTTTTTTGGTATTTATCTTGTATACCCTAACCATGCTAAATACATACAGAAAAATACACATGTATCATACATACACTCGTGATTGGCCAAAGTATTTACATATATATTTTTACTTCCAAAAATATATATGTAACAAATTTCATCTATTTTAGCTTGTAAAAATACTCATAAGTGTTTGGTAAATACTTGAAAGGTTAGGATTTAACCCTTGTCATTAAACTTCCTTAATGACGATTTATTTCACTAATCGTGTTTAGCCCCGTTAATCACCCCATTAATCATACTTTAATCACGATTAGATTTTTAGAAAATTTCGCCATAGTTTCCCTTAAACTATGGCGTTTTCCACGTTTAATAAACGTATTTTAAACATGTTTAACCCCACAATCATAATAAATTTCCCAAATCAAGTTTCAATGCATCAACTTTGCAGGCATGATATCATACATTTTAACCCTCATTTTCATGAACTTTATAATTATATTTTTAACAGCTTGTTTAATATATATAATGTTCACATTTCTACTAGACTTTTAAAGACATTATTTTTTGTAAGATATTCAAATCAAGTTTTCCACTTTAACCACTTTGATTACTAGCCTTTTAAGATGCTTATGGTGAAAACCATGGTGTTTATTCTTTACAAAAATTATCTATATAAAATTAATCATTTCTAGGTTGTAGTAAAGTGCATGGGTCATGAGGGTGATGATCTTGTTTAGATTTAAACACCAAAGTGTTTAATCATCATTTATAATTTTTATTAATACAAGATCATACACTTAAACAACTTTACTTTATGAAAACTAACATCATTATACTAACTAGCCATCACTAATACACAAAATCAACACATAATACACAATATTTAGTAGACATTTAAGGTTAAGTTAGAATTTTTAAGTTTAATTTTTCTTTGTTTTCAAGATGATTAACAAGTACATTCATAATGTATATATAATAAGGAGCTTAAAAAAATAGTAAAGATTGGCTTACAATTTTGCACAAGATTAATATGAGGATTAAGAAGATAAATATGCTCCAAAGCAAGCCCTAAAGTTCCTCCATGCTTGCCATGTTCTTAGATGATCTTGGAATGGGTTTAATAGGCTTGGGTTTAGTAATTTAAGGTTGTATGAAATGGGTGTTCATATATGTGTTCTTGGCGGAGAGTTAGAAAGAGCAAAAGAGGGTATTTGGTTGTGATCTTTTTTTAGTGTAAGAATGATGGAATAATGATGTAAGTGATGGTTATAAACTTTAAATATCCCAAGGGTCAAATACATATCTCTGCAACCATGCTCTTCCTCATCATTTTACTAGAAGTAGGCTATGGGAATGGGCCCCCATGTGGCTGAAATTATGGTGGTTAGGGCATGGTATTTATTTTTTTTACTTTTCATATTAATATATATATATATATATATGTGTGTGTATATATATTAAGTAAAGATATTTAGGTAGTTATGTTAACTAGGTTAATTAGGGTGTAATTAGAGGTTTAGGATGTTAAGTGATATGAACTAGTTCACTAGACTAGTTGGTATTAATTTTGGATGGTAACTATACCACTAATTCAGTCACCGGTTCATTATCGGGTGTTATATAAAAGATAGGATATAATACCGGGAGCGATAGTTTTAATTTACCATTGTTGCTATGGCGTTTATGTAAGGTGTTTACGACACCAAAATATGGCTAACTAGTTCGCTAGCTTTTTAGTTTAGCCAATTGGTTGGTATAAATATAATGTGTTCGCCTATCGGTTCGAATTTGTACAAGTTGCGAACAATGCAGCGTAGCACCGGGAGTTTACGTTTCGGGTATCCCATTGATATCCCTAAGCTTATTTAGGATGTATAACCATATATACAAGTCCTACGGACGAATTAAAATTGTTATTATTTTTATTTATTTATTTTTTAGCCGAACCGGACAATTTTGTGATTAACGTGTTGTAATATTTGTTCCCACATTAGTGTTTTCATAGGTATATGGACTCAATTATGTCCTCAAATTGTCTTATTTCATTGTTCTTTTCCGTTTCAGTGGTTTGCTGGCATGAATAGTGCAACTGTGAATAATGTGCCCAACACTTTTAGGACATAGGTTTAGTTGTTTCGCGATATGACAGAAACTAATATATGTTGTAACATGTTTTACTTGTCCTAATACTTGTTATACGACGTACGACTCAGTTACGCAATTTAATTACGATTAAATGCATGAGATTATAAAATAAAATAGGTCATTAGATTGTACGGAATTACCGGTTATTTGCCGTTTGTCACATATATGCTCGTTTATGTCAGCAGTTTTAGTATTTCTCACCTTCCAGACTCAGTTTTATTGATAAGGAGATTCGATTTTGATCAAAAATTTCATTTCGAGTTTCTTTGTTTTCCCCACTTGCCATATTTAGAGGAGACGCGTGAATAATTCATTAAATCAAATATTTGGTCATTTCAGTTAGCAGTTTCAGTATTTCTTAAGTTCCATACTTAGTTTTATTAATAAAGGGATTCGATTTTCCAAGAAAAATTCATTCCGAGTTTCGTTTGTTTACGCCCAATTTCCATATTTAGACGAAAAGCGTAAATAATTAATTAAATCAAATATCTGGTCATTTCTGTCAGCAGTTTCTGCATTTCTTAGCTTCCAAACTCGGTTTTATTGATACAGGGATTCGATTTTTCTTGAAAAATATCATTCCGAGTTCGTTAGTTTTCGCCCACTTTCCATATTTAGACGAAAACGCGTGAATAATTTATTAAATCAAATATCTGGTCGTTTTTGTCAGCAGTTTCTGTATTTCTCAGCTTTCACACTCAGTTATATTGATACTTGGATTCGATTTTGCCCGAAAAATTTATTCCGAGTTTCATTAGTTTTCGCCACTTTCCATATTTAGACGAAAACACGTGAAAAATTGATTAAATCAAATATCTGGTTGTTTCTGTCAGCAGTTTCTGTATTCCTCAGCTTTCAAACTTAGTTTTATTGATACAGGGATTCGATGTTTCTTGAATAATATCCTTCGGAGTTTCGTTAGTTTTCGCCCACTTTCCATATTCAAAAGAAAACGCGTTAATAGTTGATTAAATAAATATCTGGTCGTTTATGTTAGAAGTTTCTGTATTTATCATCTTCCAAACACATTTTTATTGATAAAGTGATTCGTTTTTTTTGAAAAAATCATTCCGAGTTTCGTTAAATTTCGCCCAATTTTCATATCTAGACGAAAACGTGTGAATAATTGATTAAATGAAAATATCTTGTCATTTTTTCAGCAGTTACTGTATTTCTCAGCTTCCAAACTCGGTTTATTGATAAATGGATTCGATTTTCCTGAAAAATTCATTCCGAGTTTCATCAGTTTTCTCCCACTTTCCATATTTAGATGAAAACACATGAATAATTGACTAAATCAAATATCTAGTCGTTTTTGTTAGCAGCTTCTTTATTTCTCAGCTTCTAAACTCAGTTTTATTGATACTTGGATTCGGTTTTTCATGAAAAATATCATGTAGAGTTTCATCAGTTTTCGCCGACTTACCATATATAAACGAAAACGCGTGAATAATTGATTAAATCAAATATCTAGTCGTTTCTGTCAGCGGTTTCTGTATTTCTCGGCTTTCAAACTCAGTTTTATTGATACAGGGATTCGATTTTTCTTGAAAAGTACCGTTCGTAGTTCGTTAGTTTTCGCCCACTTTCCATATTTAAACGAAAACGCGTGAATAATTTATTAAATAATATATCTGGTCGTTTTTGTTACGAAAACACGTGAATAATTGATTAAATCAAACATCTGGTTGTTTCTGTCAGCAGTTTCTGTATTTCTCAGCTTTCAAACTTAGTTTTATTGATACATGGATTTGATGTTTCTTGAATAATATCTTTCGGAGTTTCGTTAGTTTTCGCCCACTTTCCATATTCAAACGAAAATGTGTTAATAGTTGATTAAATAAAATAACTGGTCGTTTATGTTAGTATCAGCTTCAAAACACGTTTTATTGACATGGTGATTCGGAAATTTCGAAAAATTCATTCCGAGTTTTGTTAAATTTCACTCACTTTTCATATCTAGACGAAAATGTGTGAATAATTGATTAATGAAATATCTAGTCATTTTTTTGGCAATTTCTGTATTTCTCAGCTTCCAATCTCAATTTTATTGATAAAAGGATTCGTATTTTCCCGAAAAATTCATTCCGAGTTTCATCTCGCCCACTTTCCATATTTACACCAATACACGTGAATAATTGATTAAATCAAATATCTTGCGGTTTTGTTAGTAGTTTCTTTATTTCTCAGCTTTCAAACTCTGTTTTATTAATACTGGGATTCGATTTTTCTTGAAAAATACCATTTGGAAATTCTTCATTTTTCGCCCACTTTCTATATTTAGTCGAAAAGGCGTGAATGAATAATTAAATAAAATAACTAGTCGTTTATCTCAGCAGTTTTTGTATTTCTTAGAGTTCAAACTCAGTTTTATTGATAATGAGATTCGATTTTGCACGAAAAATTCATTCCGAGTTTCATTTGTTTTCGTTTACTTTCCATATGTAGATGAAACGCGTAAATAATTTATTAAATCAAATATCTGGTCGTTTATGTCAGTAGTTTCTGTATTTCTCAAGTTCAAAACTTAGTTTTATTGATAAAGTGATTCGATTTTCCACGAAAAATTCATTCTAAGTTTTGTTTATTTTCGCCCACTTTCTATATTTAGACGAAACGCCTAAATAATTCACTAAATGAAATATCTGGTTGTTTTTGTCAGCAGTTTTTCCATTTCTCAGCTTCAAAATCATTTTTATTGATACAAAGATTCGATTTTTCTTGAAATATTCATTCCGAGTTTCATCAGTTTTCGCCCATTTTCCATATTTACACCAATACACATGAATAATTCATTAAATAAAATATCTAGTCGTTTTTGTTAGCAGTTTCTTTATTTCTCAGCTTTCAAACTCCGTTTTATTAATACTGGGATTCGATTTTTCTTGAAATATATCATTCGGAAATTTGTCATTTTTCGCCCACTTTCTATATTTAGTCGCAAACGCGTGAATAATTAGTTAAATAAAATATTTGGTTGTTTATGTCAGCAGTTTATTTATTTTCTCATCAAACTAAGTTTTATTGATAAGGAGATTCAATTTTGCACGAAAAATTCATTCCGATTTTCGTTTGTTTTCGTTCACATTCCATATTTAGATGAAACACTAAAATAATTCATTAAATCAAATATCTAGTCTTTTTTGTCAGTTGTTTCTGTATTTCTCAAGTTCAAAACTTAGTTTTATTGATAAAGTGATTTGATTTTCTACGAAAACTTTTTTTCGAGTTTCGTTTGTTTTTGCCCACTTTCCATATTTAGACGAAACACGTGAATAATTCATTAAATTAAATATTTGGTCGTTTCCATCACCAGTTTATGCATTTCTCAGCTTCCAAACTTAGTTTTATTGTTATTCGGAGTTTCGTTAGTTTTCGCGCACTTTCCATATTTAGAAGAAAACGCTTTAATATTTGATTTATAAATGTCAGAACTTTATGTATTTATTAGCTTTCAAACACAGTTTTATTGATACGGTGATTCAGTTTTTACGAAAAATTCATTCCGAGTTTCGTCATATTTCACCCACTTTCTATATTTAGTCGAAAACGCGTGAATAACTAATTAAATAAAATACCTAGTCGTTTATGTCAGTAGTTTTTGTATTTCTTAGCTTTCAAACTCAGTTTTATTGATAAGGAGATTCAATTTTGCACGAAAAATTCATTCGGAATTTCGTTTGTTTTCACCCACTTTCCATATTTAGAGGAAACGCTTAAATAATTCATTAAATCAAATATCTGGTCGTTTTTGTCAGGGGTTTCTGTATTTCTCAGGTTTCAAACTCAGTTTTATTGATAAAGGGATTCGGTTTTCCATGAAAAATTCATTCTGAGTTTCGTTTGTTTTCGCCCACTTTCCATATTTAGATGAAACGCGTAAATAATTTGTTAAAGAGTAAATTGCACAAAACATCCTTTATGTTTCCTCAAACTTGCAGGTTCCAGCCTTAATGTTTAAAAGTTGCTAAAAACAGCCTTTAAGTTTATTTTTGTTGCGGGTTCAATCCTCTACAGCTAACCACGTTATTTTCTTCAGTTAAGTTCCCTCAGATGCATAACATGTGAGGGTATATTCGCCATTTTGGTTGATCTTCCACCCACGTCAATTATAAGAAAAAAGAATATTTAAGGTTTAACCTATTTTAAAAAAAATTCTAACCGCAGGGACTAATGTGCAATAAAACCAAACTTTTAAAAACCAAACACCCTCTTTTCCGGTCTTCTTCTCCGACGACTTCGCCGGATTCCGACGAACCCGGAATTTAGATAGGAATCTTGTTAAGGTAGCCCACTAAGCTGTAAAGATTAACACAGATTTTGATCATGCCAATCAAACTCTTCAGGATTATCATCAGTTGGAAGAATCGGCGCCTTATTCGCATCAGACGGAAACGACAAACGACTCTTCAACCCAAGATACCTCTCACGGAACTGCGATGCCGTCAAATCAGAGAACTTCGTAACACCGTGTTCAGTAGTCGAATCCAGCAACTGGGACGATTAGGACGCCAAAGTTAGACTTAAACACTATCAAACGGTAATCGTGCTCCTCTGTAGTCGCGTACGTTTTACCAAACTTTGTTTAAACTAGGTTAAAACTTAAATATTCTTTTTTTTATAATTGAAGTGGGTGGAAGATCAACCAAAATGACGAATATACCCTCACATGTTATGCATGTGAGGGAACTTAACTGAAGAAAATAACGTGGTTAGCTGTAAAGGATTGAACCCGCAACAAAAATAAACATAAAGGCTGTTTTTAGCAACTTTTAAACATTAAGGCTGAAACCTGCAAGTTTGAGGAAACATAAAGGATGTTTTGTGCAATTTACTCTTTGTTAAATCAAATATTTGGTGTATCTGTTAGTAGTTTCTGCATTTCTCAGCTTCCAAACTTAGTTTTTTCGATACAGGGATTCGATTTTTTTTGAAAATATCATTCGAGTTTTCGCCCACTTTCCATATTTAGAAGAAAACGCGTTAATATTTGATTAAATAAATATATGGTCGTTCATGTAAGAAGTTTATGTATTTATCATCTTCCAAACATAGTTTTATTGATATAGTGATTCGGTTTTTCACAAAAATTCATTTCAAGTTTCGTTAAATTTCGCCCACTTTTCATATTTAGACGAAAACGTCTGAATAATTGATTAAATGAAATATATTGTCGTTTTTGTCAGCAATTTCTGTATTTCTCAGCTTCCAAACTCAGTTTTATTGTTAAAGGGATTCAATTTTACACAAAAACTTCATTCTGAATTTCGTTTGTTTTCGCCCATTTTCCATATTTAGGGGAAACGCTTAAATAATTCCTTAAATCAAATATCTGGTCGTTTTTTGTCAGCAGTTTCTGTATCTCTCAGGTTCCAAACCTAGTTTTATTGATAAAGGGATTCGATTTTCCATGAAAAATTTATTCTGAGTTTCGTTTGTTTTCGCCCACTTTCCATATTTAGACGAAATGCTTAAAAAATTCATTAAATCAAATATCTGGTGGTTTCTGTCAGCAATTTCTACATTTCTCAAATTCCAAACTCAGTTTTATTGATGCACAAATTTGATTTTTCTTGAAAAATATCATTCGGAGTTACGTTAGTTTTCGCCCACATTCCATATTTAGACTAAAACGCGTTATTAGTTGATTAAATAATTATCTGGTCGTTTATGTCAGTAGTTTCTGTATTTATCAGCTTTCGAACACAGTTTTATTAATACTGTGATTCGGTTTTTCACGAAAAATTCATTCTGAGTTTCGTTAAATTTCCCCCACTTTTCATATTTAGACGAAAACGTGTGAATAATTGATTAAATAAAATATCTTGTCGTTTTTGTCAGCAGTACTGTATTTCTCAGCTTCCAAACTCAGTTTTATTGATAAAGGTATTCGATTTTCCCGAAAAATTCATTCCGAGTTTCACCAGTTTTCTCCCACTTTCCATATTTATACGAAAACGTGTGAATAATTGACTAAATCAAATATCTAGTCGTTTTTGTTAGCAGTTTCTTTATTTCACTGCTTCTAAACTCAGTTTTAGTTTTATTGATACTTGGGTTCGTTTTTTCATGAAAAATATCATGCGGTGTTTCGTCAGTGTTCGCCCACTTTCCATTTATAAACGAAAACGCGCGAATAATTGATTAAATCAATATCTGGTCATTTCTGTCAGCAGTTTCTATATTTCTCGGGTTTGAAACTCCGTTTTATTAATACTAAGATTCGAATTTTTCTTAAAAAATATCATTCGGAAATTCGTCAGTTTTTGCCCACTTTCTATATTTAGTCGAAAACGCGTGAATAATTAATTAAATAAAATTTATGGTCGTTTATGTCAGCAGTTTTTGTATTTCTTAGCTTCCAGACTCAGTTTTATTGATAAGGAGATTCCATTGCACGAAAAATTCATTCTGAGTTTCAGCAGTTTTCGCCCACTTTCCATATTTAGAAGAAAACGTGGGAATAATTGATTAAAGAGTAAATTACAAGTTTTGTCCTTTATGTTTACACTAAATTGCAGGCGCTGCCCTTTTTTGCAAAAGTTTACAGGCGGTGTCCTTAACCTTCCAAAATTTTGCACGTTATGTCCTTTAGACCAAACCCTGTTAGATTTTTATGTTAAGTTATGTCATGTGCAAGACACATGAGGGTACTATTGTAATTTTACATATATAATTAATAAAAATTGCATATACAAACCTAATAACTTTCTCTCTCCCTCAACACTCTTTCTCTCTCTAAATTATCTCTCTCTTTCCTTCAAGAATCTTGCTGAAAGCTAGCATATCTGCAAATTGTGATGCATCTTTCTGCTATAACCTGCTTTCAACCATCTAAGCCGCAATAAATCCGTTCCAAAACGCTAGGTACTCCAGCTAAAAATGTTTGTTTTAGCTCCATCATATCATCTCTTAAAGCATTTATGTATTTCAAAAGGTAACAACCAGCATATAATTATATTTAAGATTATAATCCAAAGGTAACACTACGGATCAGTCGGTAATCCCTCGGTAATTCTTCACATTTTTAATGTTTTTGATATTTTAAATGTTTACTTTTCTTCTTTTGGAATTTTGATTGATCCGTCGACTAATACTTCCCTCATTAGTTTTTTTTGTCTCACTTTCTAGTAATGTAATTAAGCTAAAGTCGATTATCGTAAGTAAGAATTGAAGTGGATTTTACCCTGTGGAAGAAGCCAACAGAAGCACCTTAAAGAAAAAAGTATTATTCAATCATACGATCAAGAATGTGGGCGTGAGCCAGGAACGATAAGTAAACATCTTCGGTCATCTGTAATCATATATATCCAAAGTAAACACCCTTTCTCTCTCTCCTATGGCGGTGGTGTGTCGGTGGTTGGTGATTTGGGGGTGGTGACGGTGGGCTATGGCAGGTGTGTCGGTGCTATGGTGGTTGGTGATTTGGGGGTGGTGACAGTGAATGAAGGATGGTGGGTTTTGGTTGGTGCGGTTGTGATTTGGGGGTTTTGTTTATGAACGCTGATGGTAGTTGTAGATCTATGCTTATGGTGACGGTGTTGTGTTAATGGTGGTGGAGAGTGATGACATGTTGGGGTCGCAGTGATGTGTTATGGTGGTGGAGAGTGGTGGCGGTGATGTGTTAACTGCGTTGTCCCTTCATATTATGTTAGAGAGAGAGAGGGAGGAGAGAATTTTCTGTTGTGTGAGATAATGAGAGATATTTTGTTTCATTATTTTTGAATTTATTACATATTAGTCCCAAAACATAAGTTTTTTACACAATATTCCCTAAAGAGATGAAAAGACAATAATGCCCTAATGTGCAAGGCACATGACTAGATTTAACCAAAATATCTAACTGGGTTTAGCCTAAAGGACATAACGTACAAGATTTTGGAAGGTTAAGGACACCGCCTGTAAACTTTTGGAAAAAAGCACAGCGCCTGCAATTTAATGTAAACATAAAGGAAAAAACTTGTAATTTACTCTTAATTAAATATATATCTGGTCGTTTTTGTCAGCAGTTTCTATATTTCTCCGCTTCCAAACTCAGTTTTTATTAATACTAGGATTCGATTTTCTTGAAAAATATAATTTGGAAATTCGTCATTTTTGGCCCACTTTTAATATTTAGTCGAAAACTCTTGAATAATTAACTAAATAAAATAACTAGTCGTTTATCTTAGCAGTTTTTGTATTTCTCTGCTTATAAACTCAACTTTATTGATAAGGAGATTCGATTTTGCACGAAAAATTCATTCTGAGTTTTGTTTGTTTTCGTTCACTATCCATATTTAGATGAAACGCTTAAATAATTCATTAAATCAAATATCTGGTCGTCAGTAGTTTCTGTATTTCTCAAGTTCCAAACTCAGTTTTATTGATAAAGTGATTTGATTTTCCACGCAAAAATCATTCTGAGTTTCGTTTGTTTTCGCCCACTTTCCATATTTAGACAAAACGCGTAAATAATTCATTAAATGAAATATCTGGTTATTTTTGTCAGCAGTTTTTCCATTTCTCAGCTTCTAAACTCAGATTTATATATACATTGATTCGATTTTTCTTGAAAAATATCGTTCTAAGTTTCGTTAGTTTTCGCGCACTTTCCATATTTAGAAGAAAACGCGTTAATACTTGATTAAATTAACATCTGGTCATTTAGATCCGAAGTTTATGTATTTATAAACTTCCAAAACACAGTTTTATTGATACGGTGATTCGGTTTTTCACGAAAAGTTCATTATGAGTTATGTTAAATTTCGCCCACTTTTCATATTTAAACGAAAACGTGTGAATAATTGATTAAATGAAATATCTTGTTGTTTTTCTCAGCAATTTCTGTATTTTTGAGCTTCCAAACTCAGTTTTATTGATAAAGGGATTCGATTTTGCACGAAAACTTCACTAAGATTTTCGTTTGTTTTCGCCCACTTTCCATATTTGGAGGAAACCCTTAAATAATTCATTAAATCAAATATTTGATCGTTTTTGTCAGTAGTTTCTGTATTTCTCATGTTCTAAACTTAGTTTTATTGATAAAGGGATTCGATTTTCCACGAAAAATTCATTCCGAGTTTCGTTTGTTTTCGCCCACTTTCCATATTTGGACGAAACTCGTAAATAATTCATTAAATCAAATATCTGGTCGTTTCTGTCAGCAGTTTCTACATTTCTCAGTTTCCAAACTTAGTTTTATCGATACAGGGATTCGTTTTTTTCTTGAAAAGTATCATTCGAGTTTCGTTAGTTTTTGCCCACTTTCCATATTTATACTAAAATGCGATAATAGTTGATTAAATAAAACTCTGTTCATTTATGTCAGTAGTTTCTGTATTTATCAGCTTTCGAACACAGTATTATTAATACAGTGATTCGGTTTTTCACGAAAAATTCATTCCGATTTCGTTAAATTTCGCCAACTTTTCATATTTAGACGAGAACGTGTGAATAATTGATTAAATGAAATATCTTGTCCTTTTTGTCAGCAGTTACTTTATTTCTCAGCTTCCAAACTCAGTTTTATTGATAAAGGGATTCGATTTTCCCGAAAAAATCATTCCGAGTTTCACCAGCTTTCTCTCACTTTCCATATTTAGACGAAAACATGAGAATAATTGACTAAATCAAATATCTAGTCGTTTTTGTCAGCAGTTTCTTTATTTCTCAGCTTCCAAACTCAGTTTTATTGAAACTTGGATTCGGTTTTTATGAAAAATATCATGCGGGGTTTCGTCAGTTTTCGCCCATTTTCCATATATAGATGAAAACACGTGAATAATAAATTAAATCAAATATCTGTCTGTCAACAATTTTTGTATTTCTCGGCTTTCAAACTCCGTTTTATTAATACTAGGGTTCGATTTTTCTAGAAAAATATCATTCGGAAATTCGTCAGTTTTAGCCCACTTTCTATATTTAGTCGAAAACGCGTGAATAATTAATTAAATAAAATATATGGTCGTTTATTTCAGCAGTTTTTGTATTTCGCAGCTTTCAGACTCAGTTTTATTGATAAGGAGATTCGATTTTGCACGAAAATTCATTTCGAGTTTCGCTTGTTTTCGCCCACTTTTCATTTTTAGATGAGACGCGCAAGTAATTGATTAAATGATATATCTGATTGTTTTTGTCGGTAGTTTCTATATTTCTCAGCTTCCAAACTCAGTTTTATTGATAAATGGATTCGTTTTTCCCGAAAAATTCATTCCAAGTTTCATCAGTTTTCGCCCACTTTCCATATTTAGACGAAAACACGTGATTAATTGATTAAATAAAATATCTAGTGGTTTTTATCAGCAGTTTCTTTATTTCTCAGCTTCCAACTGGGATTCGATTTTCTTGAAAAATATCATTCGGAAATTCGTCATTTTTCGCCCACTTTCTATATTTAGTAGAAACGCTTGAATAATTAATTAAATAAAATAACTGGTCGTTTATGTCAGCAGTTTTTGTATTTCTCAGCTTACAAACTAAGGAGATTCGATTTTTGCATGAAAAATTCATTCCGAGTTTCATTTGTTTTCATTCACTATCCATATTTAGATGGAATGCTTAAACAATTCATTAAATCAAATATGTGGTCGTTTCTGTCGGTAGTTTCTGTATATCTCAAGTTCCAAACTTAGCTTCCAAACTCAGTTTTATTGATAAAGGGATTCGATTTTGCATGAAAACTTCATTCGGGATTTTGTTTGTTTTCGCCCACTTTCCATATTTAGAGGAAACACTTAAATAATTCATTAAATCAAATATTTGGTCGATTTTGTCAGTAGCTTCTGTATTTCTCAGGTTCCAAACTCAGTTTTATTGATTAAGGGATTCGATTTTCCATGAAAAATTCAATCCAAGTTTCGTTTGTTTTCGCCCACTTACCATATTTAGACGAACGCGTAAATAATTCATTAAATCAAATATCTGGTCGTTTCTGTCAGCAGTTTCTGCATTTCTTAGCTTCAAAACTGAGTTTTATCGATACAGGGATTCGATCTTTCTTGAAATATCATCCGAAGTATCGTTAGGCATTCCCACTTTCTATATTTATACTAAAATGCGTTAGTAGTTGATTAAATAAATATCTGGTCATTTATGTCTGTAGTTTTATTGATACAGTCATTCGGTTTTGCACAAAAAATTCATTAGAGTTCCGTTAAATTTCGCCCGCTTTTCATATTTAGACGAGAATGTGTGAATAATTGATTAAATGAAATATCTTGTTGTTTTTGTCAGCAGTTACTTTATTTATCAGCTTCCAAACTCAGTTTTATTGATAAAGGGATTTGATTTTCCTAAAAAATTCATTCCGAGTTTCACCAGCTTTCTCCTACTTTCCATATTTAGATAAAAACGTGTGAATAATTTACTAAATCAAATATCTAGTCGTTTTTGTCGGCAGTTTCTTTATTTCTCAGCTTCCAAACTCAGTTTTATTGATACTTGGATTATGTTTTTCATGAAAAATATCATGTGGAGTTTCGTTAGTTTTCGCCCACTTTTTAGATATAAACGAAAACGCGTGAATAATTGATTAAATTAAATATTTGGTTGTTTCTGTCAGCAGTTTTTGTATTTATCGGCTTTCAAACTCTGTTTTATTAATATTAGGATTCGATTTTTTAGAAAAATATCATTCGGAAATTCGTCAGTTTTAGCCCACTTTCTATATTTAGTCGAAAACGCGAGAATAGTTAATTAAATAAAATGTATGGTCGTTTATATCAGAAGTTTTTGTATTTCTTAGCTTGCAGACTCAGTTTTATTGATAATGAGATTCGATGTTGCACAAAAAATTCATTCCGAGTTTCATTTGTTTTCGCCCACTTGCCACATTTAGATGGCACGCGTAAATAATTCATTAAATCAAATATCTTGTCATTTCTATCAGGAGTTTCTGTATTTCTGAGGTTCCATACTCAGTTTTATTGATAAAGGGATTCGATTTTCCAAGAAAAGTTCATTCCGAGTTTCGTTTGTTTTCGCCCACTTTACATATTTAGACGAAACGCGTAAATAATTCATTAAATCAAATATCTGGTCGTTTTTGTCAGCAGATTCTGCATTTCTTAGCTTCCAAACTCAGTTTTATTGATACAGGGATTTGATTTTTCTTGAAAAATATCTTTCAGAGTTCGTTAGTTTTCGACCACTTTCCATATTTAGACGAAAACGCGTGAATAATTGATTAAATCAAATATCTGGTCGTTTTTGTCAGCGGTATTTGTATTTCTTAACTTCCACACTCAGTTATATTAATACTTGGATTCGATTTTGCCCAAAAAATTTATTCCGAGTTTTATGAGTTTTTAGTTTTCGCCAATTTCCATATTTATACAAAAACAGGTGAATATTTGATTAAATAAAATATCTGGTTGTTTTTGTTGGTAGTTTTTCTATTTCTCAACTTTCAAACTCAGTTTGATTGATACAAGAATTCGATTTTTCTTGAAAAATATAATTCGGAGTTTCGTTAGCTTTCGCAAACTTTCCATATTCAGACGAAAACGCGTTATATTTGATTAAATAAATATATGTTCGTTTATGTTAGAAGTTTATATATTTATCAGCTTCCAAACACAGTTTTATTGATACAGTGATTCGGTTTTTCACGAAAAATTCATTTCGAGTTTCGTTAAATTTCGCCCAAATTTCATATTTAGACGAAAACGTAAATTGATTAAATGAAATATCTTGTTGTTTTTTCAACAAGTTCTATTTCTCAGCTTCCAAACTCAGTTTTATTGATAAAGGGATTCGATTTTGCACGAAAACTTCATTCGAAATTTCGTTTGCTTTCGCGGACTTTACATAACGCGTTAATATTTGATTAAATTAATATCTGGTCGTTTATGTCTGAAGTTTATGTATTTATAAGCTTCCAAACACAGTTTTTTTGATACAGTGATTCGGTTTTTTCACGAAAAATTTATTCTGAGTTTCGTTAAATTTCGCGCACTTTCCATATTTAGAAGAAAACGCGTTAATATTTGATTAAATTAATACCTGGTCGTTTATGTCTGAAGTTTATGTACTTATAAGCGTCCAAACACAGTTTTAATGATACAGTGATTCGGTTTTTCATGAAAAAATTATTCCGAGTTTCGTTAAATTTCGTCCACTTTTTATATTTAGACGAAAACGTGTAAATATTTGATCAAATGAAATATCTTGTTGTTTTTGTCGGCAGGTTCTACGTTTCTCAGCTTCCAAACTCATTTTTATTGATAAAGGGATTCGATTTTGCACGATTCGGAATTTCGTCTGTTTTCGGCCACTTTCAATATTTAGAGGAAACATTTAAGTAATTCATTAAATCAAATATCTGGTGGTTTATATCAGTAGCTTCTTTATTTCTCAGGTTCCAAACTCAGTTTTATTAATAAAGGGATTCGATTTTCCATGAAAAATTCAATCCGAGTTTCGTTGGTTTCGCCCACTTTCCATATTTAGACGAAACGCGTGAATAATTCATTAAATCTAATATCTGGTCGTTTCTGTCAGCAGCTTCTGCATTTCTCAGCTTCCAAACTAAGTTTTATAGATACATGGATTCGATTTTACTTGAAAATATCATTCGAAGTTTTGTTAGATTTTACCCACTTACTATATTTATACTAAAATGCGTTAGTAGTTGATTAAATAAATATCTCTTCGTTTATGTCTATGTCTGTAGTTTCTGTATTTATCAGCTTCTAAACATAGTTTTATTGATACAGTGATTCGGTTTTTCACGAAAAATTCATTCTGAGTTTCGTTAAATTTCGCCCCCTTTTCATATTTAGACGAGAACGTGTGAATAATTGATTAAATGAAATATCTTGTCGTTTTTGTCAGCAGTTAATTTATTTCTCAGCTTCCAAACTCAGTTTTATTGATAAAGTGAATCAAATATCCTGAAAAATTGATTCCGAGTTTCACCAGCTTTCTCCTAGTTTCCATATTTAGATAAAAACGTGTGAATAATTGACTAAATCAAATATCTAGTCGTTTTTTTACAGCAGTTTCTTTATTTCTCAGCTTCCAAACTCAGTTTTATTGATACTTGGGTTCGGTTTTTCATGAAAAATATCATGTGGAGTTTCGTCAGTTTTCCCCCACTTTCTAGATATAAACAAAAACCCGTGAATAATTGATTAAATTATATATTTGGTTGTTTTTGTCAGCAGTTTTTGTAGTTCTCGGCTTTCAAACTCTGTTTTATTAATACTAGGATTCGATTTTTCTAGAAAAATATCATTCGGAAATTCGTTAGTTTTAGCCCACTTCCTATATTTAGTCGAAAATGCGTGAATAATTAATTAAATAAAATATATGGTCGTTTATGTCAGTAGTTTTTATATTTCTCAACTTGTAGACTCAGTTTTATTGATAATGAGATTCGATGTTGCACGAAAAAATCAATACGAGTTTCATTTGTTTTCGTCCACTTGCCATATTTAGATGGGACGCGTAAATAATTCATTAAATCAAATATCTGGTCGTTTCTATCAGCAGTTTCTGTATTTCTCAGGTTCCAAACTCAGTTTTATAGTTAAAAGGATTCGATTTTCGACGAAAAATTCATTCTGAGTGTTGTTTGTTTTCGCCCACTTTCCATATTTAGAGGAAACGCGTAAATAATTCATTAAATCAAATATCTGGTTGTTTTTGTTTGCAGTTTCTATATTTCTCAGGTTTCAAACTTAGTTTTATCGATAAAAGGATTCGATTTTCCAGCAAAACTTCATTACGAGTTTGTTTGTTTTCTCCCGCTTTCCATATTTAGACGAAACGTGTAAATAATTCATTAAATCTAGTATCTGTTCGTTTTTGTCAACAGTTTATGTATTTCTCAGGTTCCAAACTCAGTTTTATTGATAAAGGAATTCGATTTACCGTGAAAAATTCATTGCGAGTTTCATTTTTTTCGCCCACTTTCCGTATTTAGACGTAACGCGTAAATAATTCAATAAATCAAATATTTGATCGCTTTTGTCAGCAGTTTCTGTATTTCTGAGGTTCAAAACTTAGTTTTATTGATAAATAGATTCGATCTTCCACGAAAAATTCATTACAAGTTTGGTTTGTTTTCGCGCATTTTCCATATTTAGAGGAAACGCGTAGATAATTCATTAAATCAAATATCTAGTCATTTTTGTCAGCAGTTTCTGTATTTCTTAGGTTCCAAACTCAGTTTTCTTGATAAAAGGATTCGATTTTCCAAGAAAACTTCATACGAGTTTCGTTTGTTTTAGCCGACTTTCCATATTTAGACGAAACGCGTAAATAATTCATTAAATCAAATATCTGGTCTTTTTTGTCAGCAGTTTCTGTATTTTCTTACGTTCCAACTCAGTTTTATTGATAAAAGGATTCGATTTTCCACGAAAACTTCATTACGAGTTTCGTTTGTTTTCGCCCACTTTCCATATTAAGATGAAACGTGTAAATAATTCATTAAATCAAATATCTCGTTTTTTTGTCAGTTGTTTTTATATTTCTCAGGTTAAAAACTCAGTTTTATTAATAAAGGATTAGATTTTCATGAAAAATTCATTCCGAGTTTCTTTTGTCATCGCCCACTTTCCATATTTAGACGAAACGCGTAAATAATTCATTAAATCAAATATCTGGTCGTTTTTGTCAGTAGTTTCCTGCATTTCTAAACTTCCAAACTCAGTTTTATTGATACAAGGGATTCGATTCTTCTTGAAAAATATCATTCGAAGTTTCGTTAGTTTTCGTTCACTTTCCATATTTGACGAAAACACGTTAATAGTTGATTAAATACATGTCTGGTCGTTTATGTCAGAAGTTTCTGTATTTATCAGCTTCCAAACACAGTTTTATAGGTACAATGATTCGATTTTTTCACGAAAAATTCATTCCAAGTTTTGTTAAATTTCGCCCACTTTTCATATATAGACGAAAACGTGTGAATAATTGATTAAATGAAGTATCTTGTTCTTTTTGCCAGCAGTTTCTATATTTCTCTAGTTCCAAACTCAGTTATATTGATAAAGGGATTCTATTTTCCATGAAAAATTCATTGTGAGTCTCGTTTTTTTGCCCACTTTGCATATGTAGATGAAACGCGTAAATAATTTTTTAAATCAAGTATCTGGTCATTTTTTGTCAGCAGTTTCTGTATTTCTCTGGTTCTAAACTCAGTCTTGTTGATAAAGGGATTCGATTTTCCATGAAAAATTCATTGTGAGTTTGGTTTTTTTTCGCTCACTTCAATGAAACGCGTAAATAATTATTTAAATCAAATATTGGTCGTTTTTGTCAGCAGTTTCTGTATTATTCAGGTTCCAAACTCAGTTTTATTAATGAAGGGATTCGATTTTCAACGAAAAATTTATTGCGAGTTTCGTTTGTTTTCGCCCACTTTACATATTTAGACGAAACGCGTAAATAATTTTTTAAATCAATATTGGTGTTTTTGTCAGCAGTTTTATCTCATTTCTCAATCAACTCAGTTTTTTTGAAAAGATTCGATTTTCCTGAAAAATATTTTGCAATTTGGTTTGTTTTCGCCACTTTCATATTTAGACGAAAACGCTATATAATTGATTAAATCAACTATCTGGTCTTTTGTCAGAAGTTTCTGTATTTATGAGCTTCCAAAACACAGTTTTATAGGTACAATGATTCGATTTTTCACGAAAAATTCATTACGAGTTTCGTTAAATTTCGTCCACTTTTCATAATTGATTATGAAATATCTTGTCGTTTTTGTTAGCAGTTTCTGTATTTCTCTGGTTCTAAACTCAGTTTTATTGATAAAGGGATTCGATTTTCCATGAAAAATTCATTTGAGTTTTGTTTTTTTTGCCCAGTTTCCATATTTAGACAAAACGCGTAAATAATTAATTAAATCAAATATTTGGTCGTTTTTGTCAGTAGTTTTTATTTCTCAGGTTACAAACTCAGTTTTATTGATAAAGGGATTAATTTTTCAGAAAATTCATTCGAGTTTCTTTGTTTTCGCCACTTTCCATATTTGACAAACGTAAATAATTCATTAAATCAAATATCTGGTCTTTTCAGTATTCTATTCTTAGGTTACAAACTCAGTTTTATTAATAAGGATTCGTTTTTCACGAAAATTCATTCTGAGTTTCGTTGTTTCGTCCCACTTTCCATATTAAACGAAACTGTAAATAATTCATTAAATCAAATATCTGGTCGTTTTGTCAGCAGTTCTGCATATTTCAATTCCAAACTCAGTTTTATTGATATAGGATTCGATTTTTTTGAAAAATATCATTCGGGGTTTCATTATTTTTCGCCCACTTCCATATTTAGACAAAAAGGCATTAATAGTTATTAAATAAATACCTGGTCGTTTATGTCAGAAGTTTCTGTATTATCAGCTTCCAAACACAGTTTTATTGATAAAGGATTCGATTTGACGAAAAATTCATTCCGATTCGTTGTTTCGCCCACTTTCCATATTAGAAAACGGAAAATAATTCTTAAATCAGTATCTGGTCGTTTTTTCACGTGTCAACAGTTTATTATTTCTCAGGTTCCAAAGTCAGTTTTATTGATAAAAGGATTCGATTTTCGAGAAAAATTCATTCCGACTTTGTTTGTTTTCGCGCACTTTTATATTTAGACGAAACGCGTAAATAATTCAATAAATCAAATATTGGTTTTTTCTCAGCAGTTTCTGTATTTCTCACGTTCCAAACTAAGTTTTATTGATAAAAGGATTCCATTTTTCACGAAAAATTCATTCTCGTTTGTTTTCGACCACTTCATATTTAGACGAAACGCGTAAATAATTCATTAAATCAAATATCTGGTCGTTTTGTAGCAGTTTCTTATTTTCATGTTACAAACTCAGTTTTATTAAAAGGATTCATTTTTCAAGAAAAATTCATTCGAGTTTCATTTGTTTTCTCCCACTTTCCATATTTAGATTAAACGCGTAATAATTCATTAAATCAAATATCTGGTCATTTCTGTCAGCAGTTTCTGCATTTCTCAACTTCCAAACTCAGTTTTATTGATACAGGGATTCGGTTTTTCTTGAAAAATATCATTCTAGGTTTCATTAGATTTCGCCCACTTTCCATATTTAGACAAAAATGCGTTAATAGTTGATTAAATAAATATCTGGTCGTTTATGTTAGAAGTTTCTGTATAAATCAGCTTCCAAACACAGTTTTATTGATAAAGGATTCGATTTTGAACGAAAAATTCATTCCGAATTTCATTTGTTTTCGTCCACTTTCCATATTTAGACGGAACGCGTAAATAATTCATTAAATCAAGTATTGTTGTGTTTTTGTCAACAGTTTCGGTATTTCTGAGGTTCCAAACTCGATTTTATTATAAAAAGATTCGATCTTCCACGAAAAATTCATTACACGTTTGGTTTGTTTTCCCCACTTTCCATATTTAGAGGAAACGTGTAAATAATTCATTGAATCAAATATCTGGTCGTTTTTTTTCAGCAGTTTCTGTATATCTCAGGTTTCAAACTCAGTTTTATTGATAAAGGATTCGATTTTTCACGAAAACTTCATACGAGTTTCGTTTTGTTTTCGCCCACTTTCAATATTTAGATGAAACCGTAAATAATTAATTAAAAATCTAGTATCTTGTCGTTTTTTCAATAGTTTATGTATTTCTCAGGTTCCAAACTCAGTTTTATTGATAAAGGAATACGATTTTCCACGAAAAATTCATTGCGAGTTTCGTTTGTTTTCTCCACTTTCCATATTTAGACGAAACACGTAAATAATTCATTAAATCCAATATCTGGTCGTTTCTGTCAGCAGTTTCTGCATTTCTCAACTTCCAAACTCAGTTTTGTTTATATAGGGATTCGATTTTTCTTGAAAAATATCATTCGAGTTTGGTTAGTTTTCGCCACTTTCCATATTTAGACGAAAACGCATTGATAGTTGATTAAATAAATATCTGGTCGTTTATGTCAGAAGTTTCTGTATTTATGAGCTTCCAAACACAGTTTTATAGTACAATGATTCGATTTTCACGAAAAATTCATTACGAGTTTCGTTAAATTTCGTCCACTTTTCATAATTGATTAAATGAAATATCTTGTCGTTTTTGTTAGCAGTTTCTGTATTTTCTGGTTCTAAACTCAGTTTTATTGATAAAGGGATTCGATTTTCCACGAAAAATTCATTTGAGTTTTGTTTTTTTTGCCCAGTTTCCATATTTAGACAAAACGCGTAAATAATTAATTAAATCAAATATTTGGTCTTTTTGTCATAGTTTCTGTATTTCTCAGGTTACAAACTCAGTTTTATTGATAAAGGATTCAATTTTTCACGAAAATTCATTGCGAGTTTCTTTGTTTTCGACCACTTTCCATATTTAGACGAAACTCGTAAATAATTCATTAAATCAAATATCTGGTCGTTTTTTTTCAGTAGTTTCTATATTCTTAGGTTACAAACTCAGTTTTATTAATAAAGGATTCGTTTTTCACGAAAATTCATTCTGAGTTTCGTTGGTTTTCTCCCACTTTCCATATTAAACGAAACATGTAAATAATTCATTAAATCAAATATCTGGTCGTTTTCTGTCAGCAGTTTGCATATTTCAACTTCCAAACTCAGTTTATTGATACTAGGATTCGATTTTTTTTGAAAAATATCATTCGGGGTTTCATTAGTTTTTGCCCACTTTCCATATTTAGACAAAAAGGCATTAATAGTTGATTAAATAAATACCTGGTCGTTATGTCAGAAGTTTCTGTATTAATCAGCTTCCAAACACAGTTTTATTGATAAAGGGAATTCGATTTGAACGAAAACTTTATTCGAATTTCATTTGTTTTCGCCCATTTCCATAGTTTTGACAAAACGCGTAAATAATTCGTTAAATCATGTATCTGGTCGTTTTTGTCAACTGTTTCTGTATTTCTAAGGTTTCAAACTCATTTTATGGATTTTGCAACAAAAATTCATTGCGAGTTTCGGTTTTTTCGCCCATTTCATATTTAGAAGAAACGCGTAAATAATTCATTAAATCAGTATCTGGTCGTTTTTTTTCAGCAGTTTTTGTATTTCTCTTGTTCCAAACTCAATTTTATTGATAAAAGGATTCGATTTTCCACGAAAAATTCATTGCAAAGTTTGGGTTTTTTTCTTCCACTTTCTATATTTAGACGAAACGCGTAAATAATTCATTAAATCTAGTATTGGTTTTTTTGTCAACAGTTTATGTATTTCTCAGGTTCCAAACTCTGTTTTATTGATAAAAGAATTCGATTTTCCAAAAAATTCATTGCGAGTTTCATTTTTTTCGCCCACTTTATATTTAGACGAAACGCGTAAATAATTATTTAAATCAAATATTTGGTCGTTTTTGTCAGCAGTTTTTTTCTGTATTTCTCAGGTTACAAACTCAGTTTTATTGATAAAAAGATTCGATCTTCCACGAAAAATTCATTAGAAGTTTGGTTTGTTTTGCCCACTTTCCATATTTAGAGGAAACGCGTAGATAATTCATTAAATCAAATATCTGGTCATTTTTGTCAGCAGTTTCTGTATTTCTCAGGTTCAAAATTCAGTTTTATTGATTAAAGGATTCGATTTTCACCAAAAATTCATTCCGAGTTTCGTTTGTTTTCGCGCAATTTCCATATTTAGACGAAACGCGTAAATAATTCAATAAATAAAATATTGGTCGTTTTTGTCAGCAGTTTCTGTATTTCTCAGGTAACAAACTCAGTTTTATTGATAAAAAGATTCGATTTTCCATGAAAAATTCATTACAAGTTTCATTTGTTTTCGCCCACTTTCCATATTTAGAGGAAACGTGTAAATAATTTATTAAATCAAATATCTGGTCGTTTCTGTCAGCAGTTTCAGCATTTCTGAGCTTTCAAACTCAGTTTTTTTGATACAAGGATTCGTTAGTTTTGGGCCCACTTTCATATCTTGACGAAAACGCATTAATAGTTGGTTAAGTAAATATCTGTGGTTTATGTCAGAAGTTTATGTATTTATCAGCTCACAAACATAGTTTTATTTATACTATGATTCGGTTTTTCACGAAAAATTCATTCCGAATTTCGCCCACTTTTCATATTTAGACGAAAACTATGAATAATTGATTAAATGAAATATCTGCTTCCACAGTTTTATTGATAAAGGAATTCGATTTTGCAAAAAACTTCATTCCAATTTCATTTGTTTTCGTGCACTTTCCATATTTAGATGAAACGCGTAAATAATTCATTAAATCAAGTATCTGGTTCGTTTTTGTCAGCAGTTTCTTAATTTCTCACGTTCCAAACTTAGTTTTAATGATTAAGGGATTCGATTTCCACGAAAAATCATTGCGAGTTTCGTTTGTTTCGCTCATTTTCCATATATAGACGAAACAGTAAATAAATTCATTAAATCAAATATTGTGTCGTTGCAGTTTCGTATTGTTTCTGTATTTCTCAGGTTGCAAACTCAGTTTCATTGCAAGTTTCGTTTGTTTTCGCCCACTTTACAATTTAGACGAAAATGCGTGAATAATAGCTTAAAGCAAATATCTAGTCGTTTTTGTCAACAGTTTTTATATTTCTCAGCTTTCAAATTCAGTTTTATTGATACAAGGATTCGATTTTTCTTAAAAAATATCAATTGGAGTTTCGTTAAATTTCGCCCTTCATATTTAGACGAAAACTTGTAATAATTGAATGAATAAAATATCTTGTCGTTTTTGTTAGAAGTTTCTGTATTTCTCACCTTCCAAACTCAGTTTTATTAATAAAGGGATTCGATTTTGCACGAAAACTTCATTTCGAATTTCGTTTGTTTTATTGATAAGGGATTCCATTTTCCCGAAAAATTCATTCCGAGTTTCATCAATTTTCGCCAACTTTCCATATTTAGGATGAAACATGTAAATATTCATTAAATCAAATATCTTGTTGTTTCTTCAGTAGTTTCTGCATTTCTCTGCATCCAAACTCAGTTTTATTGATACAATGATTCGATTTTTCTTGTAAAAATCATTCGGAGTTTCGTTAGTTTTCACCCACTTTCCGTAATTAAACAAAACGCGTTAATAGTTGATTAAATAAATATCTGTCATTTATTTCAGAAGTTTCTGTATTTAGCAGCTTCCAAACACAATTTATTGATACAGTGATTCGGTTTTTCACGAAAAATTCATTTCAAGTTTCGTTAAATTTCGCCCACTTTTCATATTTACACGAAAACGTGTGAATAATTGATTAAATGAAATATCTTGTCGTTTTTGTTAGCAGTTTCTGTATCACCTTCCAAACTCAGTTTTATTAATAAAGGGATTCGATTTTGCACTAAATAATTCATTAATCAAATATCTGGACATTTTTGTTAGCAGTTTCTGTATTATTGAGGTTCCAAACTCAGTTTTAATGATAAAGGATTCATTTTTCACAAACATTCATTCCGAGTTTCGTTTGTTTTCCCCCACTTTCAATATTTAGATGAAAAGCGTAAATAATTATTAAATTTATTGGTCGTTTCTGTCAGCAGTTTCTGCATCTCTCGCCTTCAAAACTCAGTTTTACTGACACAGGGATTTGATTTTTCTTGAAAAATATCATTCGGAGTTTCGTTAGTTTTTGCCAACTTTCCATATTTAGACGAAAACGCGTTAGTAGTTGATTCAATAAATAAATATCTGGTCCTTTATGTCAAAAGTTTCTGTTTGATCAGCTTCCAAACACAGTTTTATTCATACATTGATTCAGTTTTTAACGAAAAACATCATTATGAGTTTTGTTAAATTTCACCCACTTTTCATATTTAGACGAAAACGTGTGAATAATTGATTAAATGAAATATCTTGCCGTTTTTGTCAGCAGCTTCCAAACATAGTTTTATTGATAAAGGAATTCGATTTTGTACGAAAACTTCATTCCAAATTTCGTTTGTTTTCGCCCCCGTTCCATATTTAGACCAAACACGTAAATAATTCATTAAATAAAATATTTGGTCGTTTCTGTCAGCAGTGTCTACATTTCTCAGTTTCAAAACTCAGTTTTAGTTTTTTTGATACAAGGATTCGATTTTTCTTGAAAAATATCATTCGGAGTTCCATTAGTTTTTGCCAACTTTCTGTAATTAGACGAAAACGCATTAATAGTTGATTAAACAAAAATCTGATCGTTTATTTCAGAAAGCAGCTTCTAAACACAGATTTATTGATACAGTGATTTGGTTTTTCACGAAAAAATCATTTTGATATTTGTTAAATTTCGCCCACTTTTCGTACTTAGGCGAAAACGTGTGAATAATTGATTAAATGAAATATTTTGTCGTTTTTGTTAGCAGTTTCTGTATTTCTCAGCTTCCAAACTCAGTTTTATTGATAAAGGGATTCGATTGTGCATGAAAACTTCATTCCGAATTTTGTTTATTTTTGCCAACTTTCCATATTTAGACGAAACGCTTAAATAATTCATTAAATCAAATATCTGTTCGTTTTTGTCAGCAGTTTCTGTATTTCTCAGTTTCCAAACTCAGTTTTGTTGTTAAAAGGGATTCGAATTTTCACGAAAAATTCATTCCGAGTTTCGTTTGTTTTCGCCCACTTTCCATATTTAAATGAAACGCGTAAACAATTCATTTAATCAAATTACTGGTCGTTTTCGTCAGCAGTTTCTGCATTTCTCAGCTTCAAAACTCAGTTTTATTGATATAGGGATTCGATTTTTCTTGAAGAATATCATTCGGAGTTTCCTTAGTTTTTTCCAACTTTCCGTATTTAAACGAAAACGCGTTAGTAGTTGATTAAATTAAATATCTGGTCGTTTCTGTCAGAACTTTTTGTATTTCTCAGCTTCAAAACACAGTTTTATTGATACAGTGATTCGGTTTTTCACGAAAAATTCAATCCGCATTTCGTTAAATTTCGCCCACTTTTAATATTTAGATGAAAACGTGTGAATAATTGATTAAATGAAATATATTGTCGTTTTTATCAGCAGTTTCTGTATTTCTCAGCTTCCATACATAGTTTTATTGATAAAGGGATTTGATTTTGCACGAAAACTTCATTCTGAATTTCGTTTGTTTTCGCACACTTTCAATATTTTGAACAAACACGTAAATAATTTATTAAATCAAATTTCCGGTCGTATTTGTCAGCAGTTTCAATAATTCTCTGGTTCCAAAATGAGTTTTATTGATAAAGAGATTCCATTTTCCTGAAAAATTCATTCCGAGTTTCATTGGTTTTCGCCAACTTTCCATGTTTAGACGAAACGCGTAAATAATTCATTAAATCAAATATCTTGTCGTTTATGTCAGCAGTTTCTCTATTTCTCAGGTTCCAAACTCAGTTTTATTGATAAAGGGATTCGATTTTTCTTGTAAAAAATCATTCGAAGTTTCGTTAGTTTTCTCCCACTTTCCGTAATTAGACGAAAACGCGTTAATAGTTGATTAAATAAATATCTGGACGTTTATTTCAGAAGTTTCTGTATTTCTCAGTTTTATTGATAAAAGTATTCGATTTTCCTCGAAAAATTATTTCCGAGTATCATTTGTTTTCGCCCACTTTCCATATTTAGATTAAACGCGTAAATAATTGATTAAATGAAATATCTGGTCATTTTTGTCATCAGCCTCTGTATTTCTCAGGTTTCAAACTCAGTTTTATTGATAAAGCGATTCAATTTTCCATCAAAAATTCATTGCGAGTTTGGTTTGTTTTCGCGCACTTTCCATATTTAGACGAAACACGTAAATAATTCATTAAGTCAAATATCCGGTCGTTTTTGTCAGAGGTTTCTATATTTCTCAGGTTCCAAACTCAGTTTTATTGATACAGAGATTCGATTTTTCTTATAAAAAATCATTCCGAGTTTCGTTAGTTTTCGCCCACTTTCCAAATTTAGACGAAACGCGTAAATAATTCATTAAATCAAATATATGGTCGTTTTTGTCAGCAAGTTCTGTATTTCTCAGGTTCCAAGCTTAATTTAATTTATAAAGCATTCGATTTTTCACGATAAATTCATTCCGAGTTTCGTTTGTTTTTCCTACTCTTCATATTTAGACCAAAACGCGTTAATAGTTGATTGAATAAATATATGGTCTTTTATGTTAGAAGTTTCTTTATAATTATCAGCTAATAAACACACTTTTATTGATACAGTGATTCAGTTTTTCACGAAAAATTCATTTTAGAGTTTCGTTAAATTTCGCTCACTTTTCTTGTTTAGATGAAAATGTGTGAACAATTGATTAAATGAAATATCTTGTCGTTTTTGTCAGCAGTTTCTATATTTCTTAGTTTCTAAACTAAGTTTATTGATAAATGGATTCCATTTTCCTGCAATATTCATTCCGAGTTTCATCAGTTTTCGCGAACTTCCCATATTTAGACGAAAACGCGTTAGTAGTGATTCAATAAATAAATATCTGGTCCTTTATGTCAAAAGTTTCTGTTTTATCAGCTTCCCCAAACACAGTTTTATTCATACATTGATTCGGTTTTTAACGAAAAACAACATTCTGAGTTTTGTTAAATTTCGCACACTTTTCATATTTAGACGAAAACGTGTGAATAGTTGATTAAATGAAATATGTTGTCGTTTTTGTCAGCAGTTTCTGTATTTCTCAGCTTCCAAACAGAGTTTTATTGATAAAAGAATTCGATTTTGCACGAAAACTTCATTCCAACTTTCGTTTGTTTTCGCCCCCTTTGCATATTTAGACCAAACACGTAATAATTCATTAAAAAAAATATCCAGTCGTTTCTGTCAGCAGAGTCTACATTTTTCAGTTTCAAAACTCAGTTTTAGCTTTTTTGATACAAGGATTCGATTTTCTTCAAAAATATCATTCGGTGGTTCGTTAGTTTTTGCCAACTTTCCGTAATTAGACGAAAACGCGTTGATAGTTGATTAAATAAAAATCTGATCGTTTATTTCAGAAAGCAGCTTCTAAACACAGATTTATTGATACAGTGTTTTTCACGAAAAATTCATTTTGATATTTGTTAAATTTCGCCCACTTTTCGTACTTAGGCGAAAACGTGTGAATAATTGATTAAACGAAATATTTTGTCGTTTTGTTAGCAGTTTCTGTATTTCTCAGCTTCCAAACTCAGTTTTATTGATAAAGTGATTCGATTGTGCGTGAAAACTTCATTCCGAATTTTGTTTCTTTTTGCCAACTTTCCATACTTAAACGAAACGCTTAAATAATTCATTAAATCAAATATCTGGTCGTTTTTGTCAGCAGTTTCTGTATTTCTCAGTTTCTAAACTCAGTTTTGTTGTTAAAAGGGATTCGATTTTTCACGAAAAATTCATTCCGAGTTTCGTTTGTTTTTGCCCACTTTCCATATTTAAATGAAACGCGTAAATAATTCATTTAATCAAATTACTGGTCGTTTTCGTCAGCAGTTTCTGCATTTCTCAGCTTCAAAACTCAGTTTTGTTGATATAGGGATTCGATTTTTCTTGAAGATATCATTCGGAGTTTGCTTAGTTTTTGCCAACTTTCCATATTTAAACGAAAACGCGTTAGTAGTTGATTAAATTAAATATCTGGTCGTTTCTGTCAGAACTTTTTGTATTTCTCAGCTTCAAAACACAGTTTTATTGATACAGTGATTCGGTTTTTCACGAAAAATTCAATCCGCATTTCGTTAAATTTCGCCCACTTTTAATATTTAGATGAAAACGTGTGAATAATTGATTAACTGAAATATATTGTCGTTTTTATCAGCAGTTTCTGTATTTCTCAGCTTCCAAACATAGTTTTATTGATAAAGGGATTTGATTTTGCACGAAAACTTTATTCTGAATTTCGTTTGTTTTCGCTAACTTTCCATATTTAGACCAAACATGTAAATAATACATTAAATCAAATTTCTGGTCGTATTTGTCAGCAGTTTCAATAATTCTCTGGTTCCAAACTCAGTTTTATTGATAAAGGGATTCCATTTTCCTGAAAAATTCATTCCGAGATTCATCGGTTTTCGCCAACTTTCCATGTTTAGACGAAACCCGTAAATAATTCATTAAATCAAATATCTTGTCGTTTATGTCAGCAGTTTCTCTATTTCTCAGGTTCCAAACTCAGTTTTATTGATAAAGGGATTCGATTTTTCTTGTAAAAAATCATTCGAAGTTTCGTTAGTTTTAGCCCACTTTCCGTAATTAGACGAAAACGCGTTAATAGTTTATTAAATAAATATCTGGACGTTTATTTCAGAAGTTTCTGTATTTCTCAGGTTCCAAACTCAGTTTTATTGATAAAAGTATTCGATTTTCCTCGAAAAATTCTTTCTGAGTATCATTTGTTTTCGCCCACTTCCCATATTTAGATGAAACGCGTAACTAATTCATTAAATAAAATATCTGGTCATTTTTGTCATCAGTTTCTGTATTTCTCAGGTTTCAAACTCAGTTTTATTGATAAAGCGATTAAATTTTCCACGAAAAATTCATTGCGAGTTTGGTTTGTTTTCGCGCACTTTCCATATTTAGACGAAACACGTAAATAATTCATTAAGTCAAATATCCGGTCGTTTTTATCAGAGGTTTCTGTATTTCGCAGGTTCCAAACTCAGTTTTATTGATACAGAGATTCGACTTTTCTTGTAAAAAATCATTCGGAGTTTCGTTAGTTTTGGCCCACTTTCCAAATTTAGACGAAACGCGTAAATAATACATTAAATCAAATATATGGTCGTTTTTGTCAGCAGGTTCTGTATTTCTCAGGTTCCAAGCTCAATTTTATTGATGAAGCATTCGATTTTTCATGATAAATTCATTCCGAGTTTCGTTTGTTTTCGCCTACTTTTCATATTTAGATGAAACGCGTAAATAATTCATTAAATCAAATTACTGGACGTTTCTGTGAGAAGTTATTGCTTTTCTCAGCTTGAAAACTCAATTTTATTGATATAGGGGTTCGATTTTTCTTGAAAAATATTATTCGGAGTTTCGTTAGTTTTTGCCAACTTTGCATATTTAGACGAAAACGCGTTAATAGTTGATTGAATAAATATATGGTCTTTTATGTTAGAAGTTTCTGTATATTTATCAGCTTATAAACACACTTTTATTGATACAGTGATTCGGATTTCACAAAAAATTCATTTCGAGTTTCGTTAAATTTGGCGCACTTTTCGTATTTAGATGAAAATGTGTGAATAATTGATTAAATATCTTGTCATTTTTGTCAGCAGTTTCTGTATTTCTTAGCTTCTAAACTAAGTTTTATTGATAAAGGGATTCCATTTTCGTGCAATATTCATTCCGAGTTTCATCAGTTTTCGCCAACTTTCCATATTTAGACGAAAACGCGTTAGTAGTTGATTCAATAAATAAATATCTGGTCCTTTATGTCAAAAGTTTCTGTTTTATTAGCTTCCAAACACAGTTTTATTCATACATTTATTCGGTTTTTAACGAAAAAAATCATTCTGAGTTTTGTTAAATTTCGCCCACTTTTCATATTTAGACGAAAACGTGTGAATAGTTGATTAAATGAAATATGTTGTCGTTTTTGTCAGCAGTTTCTGTATTTCTCAGCTTCCAAACAGAGTTTTATTGATAAAGGAATTCGATTTTGCACGAAAACTTCATTCCAACTTTCGTTTGTTTTCGCCCCCTTTGCATATTTAGACCAAACACGTAATAATTCTTTAAAAAAAATATATGGTCGTTTCTGTCAGCAGTGTCTACATTTTTCAGTTTCAAAACTCAGTTTTAGCTTTTTTGATACAAGGATTCGATTTTCTTCAAAAATATCATTCGGTGGTTCGTTAGTTTTTGCCAACTTTCCGTAATTAGACGAAAACGCGTTGATAGTTGGTTAAATAAAAATCTGATCGTTTTATTTCAGAAAGCAGCTTCTAAACACAGATTTATTGATACAGTGATTTGGTTTTTCACCAAAAATTCATTTTGATTTTTGTTAAATTTCACCCACTTTTTGTTCTTAGGCGAAAACGTGTGAATAATTGATTAAATAAAATATTTTGTCGTTTTTGTTAGAAGTTTCTGTATTTCTCAGCTTCCAAACTCAGTTTTATTGATAAAGGGATCCGATTTTGCATGAAAACTTCATTCCGAATTTTGTTTCTTTTTGCCAACTTTCCATATTTAGAAGAAACGCTTAAATAATTCATTAAATCAAATATCTTGTCGTTTTTGTCAGCAGTTTCTGTATTTCTCAGTTTCCAAACTCAGTTTTGTTGTTAAAAGGGATTCGATTTTCACGAAAAATTCATTCCGAATTTCATTTGTTTTCGCCCACTTTCCATATTTAAATGAAACACGTAAATAATTCATTTAATCAAATTACTGGTCGTTTTCGTCAGCAGTTTCTGCATTTCTCAGCTTCAAAACTCAGTTTTATTGATATGGGGATTCGATTTTTCTTGAAGAATATCATTCGGAGTTTCCTTAGTTTTTGCCAACTTTCCATATTTAAACGAAAACGCGTTAGTAGTTGATTAAATTAAATATCTGGTCGTTTATGTCAGAACTTGTTGTATTTCTCAGTTTCAAAACACAGTTTTATTGATACAGTGATTCGGTTTTTCACGAAAAATTGAATCCGCATTCGTTAAATTTCGCCTACTTTTAATATTTAGATGAAAACGTGTGAATAATTGATTAAATGAAATATATTGTCGTTTTTATCAGCAATTTCTGTATTTCTCAGCTTCCAAACATAGTTTTATTGATAAAGGGATTTGATTTTGCACGAAAACTTCATTCTGAATTTCGTTTGTTTTCGCCCACTTTCAATATTTAGACCAAACACGTAAATAATTCATTAAATCAAATTTCTGGTCGTATTTGTCAGCAGTTTCAATAATCCTCTGGTTCCAAACTCAGTTTTATTGATAAAGGGATTTCATTTTCCTGAAAAATTCATTCCGAGTTTCATCGGTTTTCGCCAACTTTCCATGTTTAGACGAAACGCGTAAATAATTCATTAAATAAAATATCTTGTCGTTTATGTCAGCAGTTTCTCTATTTCTCAAGTTCCAAACTCAGTTTTATTGATAAAGGGATTCGATTTTTCTTGTAAAAAATCATTCGGAGTTTCGTTAGTTTTCGCCCACTTTCCGTAATTAGACGAAAACGCGTTAACAGTTGATAAAATAAACATCTGGACGTTTATTTCAGAAGTTTCTGTATTTCTCAGGTTCCAAACTCAGTTTTATTGATAAAGTATTCGATTTTCCACGAAAAATTCATTCCGAGTATCATTTGTTTTCGCCCACTTTCCATATTTAGACGAAACGCGTAAATAATTCATTAAATGAAATATCTGTTCATTTTTGTCATCGGTTTCTGTATTTCTCAGGTTTCAAACTCAGTTTTATTGATAAAGCGATTCAATTTCCACGAAAAATTCATTGCGAGTTTGGTTTGTTTTCGCGCACTTTCCATATTTAGACGAAACGCGTAAATAATTCATTAACTCAAATATCCTGTCGTTTTTGTCAGAGGTTTATGTATTTCTCAGGTTCCAAACTCAGTTTTATTGATACAGAGATTTGATTTTTCTTGTAAAAAATCATTCGGAGTTTCGTTAGTTTTCACCCACTTTCCAAATTTAGACGAAACGCGTAAATAATTCATTAAATCAAATATATGGTCGTTTTTGTCAGCAGGTTCTATATTTCTCAGGTTCCAAGCTCAATTATTGATAAAGCATTCGATTTTTCACGATAAATTCATTCGGAGTTTCGTTTGTTTTCGCCTACTTTTCATATTTAGATGAAACGCGTAAATAATTCATTAAATCAAATTACTGGTCATTTCTGTGAGCGGTTATTGCATTTCTTAGCTTGAAAACTCAATTTTATTGATATAGGGGTTCGATTTTTCTTGAAATATATCATTCAGAGTTTCGTTAGTTTTTGCCAACTTTGCATACTTAGACGAAAACGCGTTAATAGTTGATTGAATAAATATACGGTCTTTTATGTTAGAAGCTTATGTATATTTATCAGATAATAAACACACTTTTATTGATACAGTGATTCGGTTTTTCACGAAAATTCATTTTAAGTTTCGTTAAATTTCGCTCATTTTTCGTATTTAGATGAAAATGTGTGAATAATTAATTAAGTGAAATATCTTGTCATTTTTGTCAGCAGTTTCTGTATTTCTTAGCTTCTAAACTAAGTTTTATTGATAAAGGGATTCCATTTTCGTGCAATATTCATTCCGAGTTTCATCAGTTTTCGCCAACTTTCCATATTTAGACGAAAACGCGTTAGTAGTTGATTCAATAAATAAATATCTGGTCCTTTATGTCAAAAGTTTCTGTTTTATTAGCTTCCAAACACAGTTTTATTCATACATTGATTCAGTTTTTAACGAAAAAAATCATTCTGAGTTTTGTTAAATTTCGCCCACTTTTCTTATTTAGATGAAACGTGTGAATAATTGGTTAAATGAAATATCTTGTCGTTTTTGTCAGCAGTTTCTGTATTTCTCGGCTTCCAGATAAAGGAATTCGATTTTGCACAAAAACTTCATTCCAAATTTCGTTTGTTTTCGCCCCCTTTCCATATTTGGACCAAACACGTAAATAATTTAAAATAAAATATCTGGTCGTTTCTGTCAGCAGTGTCTACATTTCTCAGTTTCAAAACTCAGTTTAGTTTTTTTCATACAGGGATTCGATTTTTCTTGAAAAATATCATTCGGAGTTTCGTTAGTTTTTGCCAACTTTCCGTATATTTCAATAGTCGATTAAATAAAAATCTAATCGTTTATTTCAGAAAGCAGCTTCTAAACACAGATTTATTGATACAGTGATTCGGTTTTTTACGAAAAATTCATTTCGATTTTTGTTAAATTTCGCCCATTTTTCGTACTTAGGCGAAAACGTGTGAATAATTGATTAAATGAAATATTTTGTCGTTCTTGTTAGCAGTTTCTGTATTTCTCAGCTTCCAAACTCAGTTTTATTGATAAAGGGATTCGATTTTGCAATAAAACTGCATTCCGAATTTTGTTTCTTTTTGCCAACTTTCCATATTTAGACGAAACGCTTAAATAATTCATTAAATCAAATATCATGCCGTTTTTGTCAGCAATTTCTGTATTTCTCAGTTTCCAAACTCAGTTTTGTTGTTAAAAGGGATTCGATTTTTCATGAAAAATTCATTCCGAGTTTCGTTTGTTTTCGCCAATTTCCATATTTAAATGAAACGCGTAAATAATTCATTAAATCAAATTACTGGTCGTTTTCGTCAGCAGTTTCTGCATTTCTCAGCTTCAAAACTCAGTTTTATTGATATAGGGATTCGATTTTTCTTGAAGAATATCAATCGGAGTTTCCTTAGTTATTGCCAACTTTCCATATTTAAACGAAAACGCGTTAGTAGTTGATTAAATAAAATATCTGGTCGTTTCTGTTAGAACTTTTTGTATTTCTCAGCTTCAAAAACACAGTTTTATTGATACAGTGATTCGGTTTTTCACGAAAAATTCAATCCGAATTTCGTTAAATTTCGCCCACTTTTAATATTTAGATGAAAACGTGTGAATACTTGATTAAATGAAATATATTGTCGTTTTTATCAGCAGTTTCTGTATTTCTTAGCTTCCAAACATAATTTTATTGATAAAGAGATTTGATTTTGCACGAAAACTTCATTCTGAATTTTGTTTGTTTTCGCCCACTTTCCATATTTAGACCAAACACGTAAATAATTCACTAAATCAAATTTCTGGTCGTATTTGTCAGCAGTTTCAATATTTCTCTAGTTCCAAACTCAGTTTTGATAAATCCATTTTCCGAAAAATTCATTCCGAGTTTCGTCGGTTTTCGCCAACTTTCCATCTTTAGACGAAACGCGTAAATAATTCATTAAATCAAATATCTTGTCATTTATGTCAGCAGTTTCTCTATTTCTCAGGTTCCAAACTAAGTTTTACTGATAAAGGGATTCGATTTTTCTTGTAAAAAATCATTCGGAGTTTCGTTAATTTTCGCCCACTTTCCGTAATTAGACGAAAACGCGTTATTAGTTTATTAAATAAATATCTGGACATTTATTTCAGAAGTTTCTGTATTTCTGTATTCGATTTTCTACGAAAAATTCGTTCCGAGTATCATTTGTTTTCGCCCACTTTCCATATTTAGACGAAACGCATAAATAATTCATTAAATGAAATATTTGGTCATTTTTGTCCTCAGTTTTATTGATAAAGCGATTCAATTTTCCACCAAAAATTCATTACGAGTTTGGTTTGTTTTCGCGCACTTTCCATATTTAGACGAAACGCGTAAAAAAATTCATTAAGTCAAATACCCGGTCGTTTTTGTCAGAGGTTTCTGTATTTCTCAGGTTCCAAACTCAGTTTTATTGATACAGAGATTCGATTTTTCTTGTAAAAAATCATTCAAAGTTTCGTTAGTTTTCGCCCACTTTCCAAATTTAGACGAAACGCGTAAATAATTCATTAAATCAAATATATGGTCGTTTTTGTCAGCAGGTTCTGTATTTCTCAGGTTCCAAGTCAATTTTATTGATAAAGCATTCGATTTTTCACGATAAATTCATTCCGAGTTTCGTTTGTTTTCGCCTACTTTTCATATTTAGATGAAACGCGTAAATAATTCATTAAATCAAATTACTGGTCGTTTCTGTGAGCAGTTATTGCATTTCTCAGCTTGAAAACTTAATTATATTGATATAGGGGTTCGATTTTTCTTGAAAAATATCATTCGGAGTTTCGTTAGTTTTTGCCAACTTTGCATACTTAGACGAAAACGCGTTAATAGTTGATTGAATAAATATATGGTCTTTTATGTTAGAAGTTTCTGTATATTTATCAGCTTATAAACACACTTTGAATGATACAGTGATTCGGTTTTTCACGAAAAATTCATTTCGAGTTTCGTTAAATTTCGCTCACTTTTCGTATTTAGATGAAAATGTGTGAATAATTGATTAAATGAAATATCTTGTCGTTTTTGTCAGCAATTTCTGTATTTCTTAGCTTCTAAACTAAGTTTTATTAATAAAGGGATTCCATTTTCCTGCAATATTTATTCTTAGTTTCATCAGTTTTCGCCAACTTTCCATTTTGACGAAAACTCGTGAATAATTGATTAAATCAAATATCTAGTCATTTTTGTCAGCAGTTTCTTTATTTCGCAGCTTCCAAACTCAATTTTATTGATTCTTGGATTTGATTTTTCATGAAAAATTTCATGCGGAGTTTCTTCGGTTTTCGCCCACTTTCCATATTTAGACGAAAACGTGTGAATAATTGATTAAAAAAATATCTGGTCGTTTCTGTCAACAGTTTCTGTATTTCACAGCTTTCAAACTTCGTTTTATTAATATGGGATTTGATTTTTCTAGAAAAATATCATTAAGAAATTTGTCTGTTTTCGGCCACTTTCTATATTTAGTGGAAAACGCTTGAATAATTAATTACATAAAATATCTGGTCGTTTATGTTAGCAGTTTCTGTATTTCTCAGCTTCCAAACTCAGTTATATTGATAAAGGGTTTTTATTTTGCACGAAAACTTTATTCCGAATTTCGTTTGTTTTCGTGCACTTTCCATATTTAGACGAAACGCTTAAATTATTCATTAAATCAAACATCTGGTCATTTCTGTCGTAGTTTCTGCATTTCTCAGCTTCCAAACTTAGTTTTATTGATACTTGGATTCGATTTTCCTTGTAAAAAATCATTCGGAGTTTCGTTAGTTTTCGCCCACCTTCCGTATTTAGACGAAAACGCGTTAATAATTAATTAAATAAATATCTGGTCGTTTATTTGAGAAGTTTCTGTATTTATCAGCTTCCAAACACAGATTTGTTGATACAGTGACTCGGTTTTTCACGAAAAATTCATTTCAAGTTTCGTTAAATTTTGCCCACTTTTCATATTTAGAGTAAAACGTGTGAATAATTGATTAAATGAAATATCTGGTCGTTTTTGTTAGCAGTTTCTGTATTTCTCAGCTTCCAAACTCTGTTTTATTGATAAAGGGATTCGATATTCACGAAAAATTCATTGCGAGTTTCGTTTATTTTCGCCCACTTTCCATACCTAGAGGAAACACGTAAATAATTCATTAAATCAAATATCTGGTCATTTTTGTCAGCAGTTTCTGTATTTCTCAGGTTCCAAACTAAGTTTTATTGATAAAGGGATTCGATATACACGAAATATTCAATGCGAGTTTCGTTTGTTTTCGCGCACATTCCATATTTAGACGAAACGCTTAAATAATTCATTAAATCAAATATCTGGTCGTTTCTGTCTGTAGTTTCTGCATTTCTCAGCTTCCAAACTTAGTTTTATTGATACAATGATTCGTTTTTCACAAAAAATCATTTCGAGTTTCGTTAAATTTCGCCCACATTTCATATTTTGACGAAAACGTGTGAATAACTGATTAAATGAAATATCTTTTCGTTTTTGTTAGCAGTTTCTGTATTTCTCAGCTTCTAAACTCAGTTTTATTGATTAAGGGTTTCTATTTTGCACAAAACCTTTATTCCGAATTTCGTTTGTTTTCGGGCACTTTCCATATTTAGACGAAACGCTTAAATAATTCATTAAATCAAATATCTGGTCGTTTCTGTCCGTAATTTCTGCATTTCTCAGCTTCCAAACTTAGTTTTATTGATACATAGATTCGATTTTCCTTGTAAAAAATCATTCTGAGTTTCGTTAGTTTTCTCCCACCTTTCGTATTTAGACGAAAACACGATAATAATTAATTAAATAAATATCTGGTCGTTTATTTGAGAAGTTTCTGTACTTATCAGCCTCCAAACACATATTTATTGATACAGGGACTCGGTTTTTCACTAAAAATTCATTTCGAGTTTCGTTAAATTTTGCCCACTTTTTATATTTAGACTAAAACGTGTGAATAATTGATTAAATGAAATATCTGGTGGTTTTTGTTAGCAGTTTCTGTATTTCTCAGCTTCCAAACTCTGTTTTATTGATAAAGGGATTCGATATTCACGAAAAATTCACTGCAAGTTTCGTTTACTTTCGCCCACTTTCCATACTTAGACAAAACACGTAAATAATTCATTAAATCAAATATTTTGTCGTTTTTGTCAGCAGTTTCTGTATTTCTCAGGTTCCAAACTAAGTTTTATTGATAAAGGGATTCGATATACACGAAATATTCAATGCGAGTTTCGTTTGTTTTCGCGCACATTCCATATTTAGACGAAACGCTTAAATAATTCATTTAATCAAATATCTGGTCGTTTCTGTTTGTAGTTTATGCATTCTCAGCTTCCAAACTTCGTTTTATTGATACAATGATTCGGTTTTTCACAAAAAATCATTTCGAATTTCGTTAAATTTCGCCCACATTTCATATTTTGACGAAAACGTGTGAATAACTGATTAAATGAAATATCTTGTCGTTTTTGTTAGCAGTTTATGTATTTCTCAGCTTCCAAACTCAGTTTTATAGATAAAGGGTTTCTATTTTGCACGAAAACTTCATTCCGAGTTTCGTTTGTTTTCGGGCACTTTCCATATTTAGACGAAACGCTTAAATAATTCATTAAATTAAATATCTGGTCGTTTATGTCCGTAGTTTCTGCATTTCTCAGCTTTCAAACTTAGTTTTATTGATACCTGGATTCGATTTTCCTTGTAAAAAATCATTCAGAGTTTCGTTAGTTTTCTCCCACCTTCCGTATTTAGACGAAAACGCGTTAATAATTGATTAAATAAATATCAGGTCGTTTATTTGAGAAGTTTCTGTACCTATCAGCCTCCAAACACAGATTTATTGATACAGGGCTCGGTTTTTCACTAAAAATTCATTTCGAGTTTCGTTAAATTTCACCCACTTTTCATATTTAGACTAAAATGTGTGAATAAGTGATTAAATGAAATATCTGGTGGTTTTTGTTAGCAGTTTCTGTATTTCTCAGCTTCCAAACTCTTTTTTTTTATAAAGGGATTCGATATTCACGAAAAATTCACTGCAAGTTTCGTTTATTTTCGCCCACTTTCTATACTTAGACGAAACACGTAAATAATTCATTAAACCAAATATCTGGTCGTTTTTGTCCGCAGTTTCTGTATTTCTCAGGTTCCAAACTCAGTTTTATTGATAAAGGGATTCGATAACGAAAAATTCATTGCGAGTTTCGTTTGTTTTCGCGCACTTTCCATATTTAGATGAAACGCTTAAATAATTCATTAAATCAAATATCTCGTCGTTTCTGTCTGTAGTTTCTGCATTATCAGCTTCCAAACTTAGTTTTATTGATACAATGATTCGGTTTTTCACAAAAAATCATTTCGAATTTCGTTAAATTTCGCCCACATTTCATATTTGACGAAAACGTGTGAATAACTGATTAAATGAAATATCTTGTCGTTTTTGTTAGCAGTTTCTGTATTTCTCAGCTTTCAAACTCAGTTTTATTGATAAAGGGTTTCTATTTTGCACAAAACCTTCATTCCGAATTTCGTTTGTTTTCGGGCACTTTCCATATTTAGACGAAACGCTTAAATAATTCATTAAATAAAATATCTGGTCATTTATGTCCTTAGTTTCTGCATTTTCTCAGCTTCCAAACTTAGTTTTATTGATACATGGATTCGATTTTCCTTGTAAAAAATCATTCAGAGTTTCGTTAGTTTTCTCCCACCTTTCGTATTTAGACGAAAACACGTTAATAATTGATTAAATAAATATCTGGTCGTTTATTTGAGAAGTTTCTGTACTTATCAGCCTCCAAACACAGATTTATTGATACAGTGACTCGGTTTTTCACGAAAAATTCATTTCGAGTTTCGTTAAATTTTGCCCACTTTTCATATTTAGACTAAAACGTGTGAATAATTGATTAAATGAAATATCTGGTCGTTTTTGTTAGCAGTTTCTGTATTTCTCAGCTTCCAAACTCTGTTTTATTGATAAAGGGATTCGATATTCACGAAAAATTCATTGCGAGTTTCGTTTATTTTCGCCCACTTTCGATACCTAGACGAAACACGTAAATAAATCGTTAAATCAAATATCTGGTCGTTTTTGTCAGTGGTTTCTGTATTTATCAGGTTCCAAACTCAGTTTTATTGATAGAAGGATTCGATTTTCCATGAAAAATTAATTCCGAGTTTCGTTGTTTTCGCCCACTTTCCATATTCAGACGAAACGCGTATATAATATATTAAATCAAATATCTGGTCGTTTTTGTCAGCAGTTTCTGTATTTCTCAAGTTCTAAACTCAGTTTTATTGATAAAAGGATTCCATATTCACGAAAAATTCACTGCGAATTTCGTTTGTTTTCGCGCACTTTCCATATTTTGACGAAACGCTTAAATAATTCATTAAATCAAATATCTGGTCGTTTCTGTCTATAGTTTCTACATTTCTCAGCTTCCAAACTTAGTTTTATTGATACAATGATTAGGTTTTTCACAAAAAAATCATTTCGAGTTTCGTTAAATTTCGCCCACATTTCATATTTTGACGAAAACGTGTGAATAACTGATTAAATGAAATATCTTGTCGTTTTTGTTAGCAGTTTCTGTATTTCTCAGCTTCTAAACTCAATTTTATTGATAAAGGGTTTCTATTTTGCACAAAAACTTCATTGAGAATTTCGTTTGTTTTCGGGCACTTTCCATATTTAGACGAAACGCTTAAATAATTCATTAAATCAAATATCTGGTCGTTTCTGCCCGTAGTTTCTGCATTTCTCAGCTTCCAAACTTAGTTATTGATATAGGGATTCGATTTTTCTTGTAAAAAATCATACGGAGTTTCGTTAGTTTTTCGCCCACCTTCGGTATTTAGACGAAAACGCGTTAATAATTGATTTAATAAAAATCTGGTCGTTTATTTGAGAAGTTTCTGTATTTATCAGCCTCCAAACACAGATTTATTGATACAGTGACTCGGTTTTTCATGAAAAATTCATTTCGTGTTTCGTTAAATTTCGCCCACTTTTTATATTTAGACTAAAACGTGTGAATAATTGATTAAATAAAATATCTAGTCGTTTTTGTTAGCAGTTTCTATATTTCTCAGTTTCCAAACTCTGTTTTATTGATAAAGAGATTCGATATTCACGAAAAAATCATTGCAAGTTTCGTTTATTTTCGCGCACTTTCCATACTTAGACAAAACACGTAAATAATTCATTAAATCAAATATCTTGTCGTTTTTGTCAGTAGTTTATGTATTTAACTGGTTCCAAACTCAGTTTTATTGATAGAAGGATTCGATTTTCCATGAAATATTCATTCCGAGTTTCTTTGTTTTCGCCCACTTTCCATATTCAGACGAAACGCGTATATAATACATTAAATCAAATATCTGGTCGTTTTTGTCGGTTGTTTCTGTATTTCTCAGGTTCCAAACTCAGTTTAGTTTTATTGATTAAAGGATTCGATATTCACGAAAAATTCATTACGAGTGTCGTTTGTTTTCGTGCACTTTCCATATTTAGACGAAACACTTAAATAGTTCATAAAATCAAATATCTGGTCATTTCTGTCTGTAGTTTCTGCATTTCTCAGCTTCCAAACTTAGTTTTATTAACACATGGATTCGATTTTCCTTGTAAAAAATCATTCGGAGTTTCGTTAGTTTTCGCCCACCTTCCGTGTTTAGACGCAAACGCGTTAATAATTGAGTAAATAAATATCTTGACATTTATTTGAGAAGTTTCTCAATTTATCAGCTTCCAAACAAAGATTTATTGATCCAGTGACTCGGTTTTTCACGAAAAATTCATTTCGAGTTTTGTTAAATTTTGCCCACTTTTCATATTTAGACTAAAACGTGTGAATAATTGATTAAATGAAATATCTGGTCGTTTTTGTTAGCAGTTTCTGTATTTCTCAGCTTCCAAACTATGTTTTATTGATAAAGGGGTTCGATATTCACGAAAAATTCATTGCGAGTTTCGTTTATTTTCGCTCACTTTCCATATTTAGACGAAACACGTAAATAATTCATTAAGTCAAATATCTGGTCGTTTTTGTCAGTAGTTTCTGTATGAGTTAATTACGTTTTCGTCCCTGTGGTTTGTCGAAAATCACTATTTCAGTCCATTAGTTTAATGTAACATCCGTCGAAAAACGGGTTTTCGAAACCCGCTTCGTTTAATAACCAAACAATCAGTTTTAAATTTTTGTTGTTTATTTATGACTTATTTTAATTTTAAACGATGCATAATTAATAAACAAATTAGAAGATATAAATTATAATGGTAAAAAAATAAAAATAAATTAATTAAAAAGGAAAACTGGCTGCCGGGAGTCGAACCCGGGTCAGCCGGAAATCCCCAAAGCCTTAACATTCACACAATCAACCACTCCGCCACTTTAGTTATTTGATATCATATCAAATCAATTAATTCAAATAATAAAACACGGAAGTCAAATCCAGTCAAATCGCGCCCAATTAACAGTCGTCGGAAATCCCGACGACTTCGCCGATAATTAACGTTTTCGTTCAATTTAACCGAAGAATTAACTTTAACGACGGTTATAACCGACGTCTGAACCCGCGACACCAGTCGTAACCGCCGGAGAACGGCTGACTTTGAATCAAGACTGAAATCCGACTCCATACGTCGCGATTCTTCCCTATAAATTCACCCACAATCCACTGGAAGCCTTTTCGCTCAAAATCGCACCTCTTCTCGACGAAAATTCACTCGCCGGAAAATACCTGCAAATCGCCGGAAAACCGAGACTCACATCCACACGGTAATTCTTTCGACTCCTTCTGTTTCAATCATTTGATTAATCTGTCACTAACACAACTCCACCATCAGAATCAATCCCAGTCAACGTTTGTCGAAATTCCTACCTTCGCCGGAAAATTTCTGAAACTTCCGGAAACACACTGAGAGCTGGTATGATCTTTCAAACTTCTGTTAAACTTTGATTAAGTATCTCAACTTCATAAATAATCTAAGAGAACTGTTAATTGATTTCGACAGCCGGAGTTCACTTTCAGAACCGACGGACCTCTGCCGGAATTCTGTGAACAACACTGATCGGTACATCCTTTCCCCCAAACTCTCTCCATTCGTTACCTTTAAATTACTTATAAAGTTTAAAAACCAGATTAGGCATAAATCAGTCCAAGCAGTCGGACTTTGTTTCTGGGTAAAATCTAACGAAGAAGACGAAGTCGGGTTATAACATAAGATTAATTAAAATCAGTTTTATAAACGGGTTAGAGACACAGTCCAGCGGTGGACTGTGTGCAACAAACACACATGCGACGCAAGTTCGAATCCTGTCCCAACCTTACTCTCTCGAAATAAAAAAAATGCCTTTTTAACTGAACCGGGTTAACTCACAAACCATGTTAAGTATAATAAAAACCGAGTTAATAACCAGGTTAGACACACAGTCCAGCGGTGGACTGTCTGAACGCTAACTCACAGGTCCCGGGTTCGAGACCTGTGGTCAGCACCGGTTCGATACATTTAAAATCCTTTTTAAAAATAAATGATTTTCGGATTAAACTAAATAGTATATAAGTATAATTAAAAACAGAATTATTACGGGTTAGACACGTAGCTCAGTTGGTAGAGCTGCGTGCACGCGTACGGGAGGTCACCGGTTCGAACCCCGCTCAGTGCAACAATATAACCGACCGAACCGGTCAACGGTCAACGGTCAAAGTCAAAAAGTCAACTTTTTATTATTATTTTATTTATTTATTTAATTTAAAAATCAATTAAATATACTTCAAAATAACGTTTTTAAAGTTAGAAAGTAGCCTTAAACTCACAAAAATATAACCAAAAATCCTATTAAAATAGTTAATAACACCACATACTTACCGTACCTTTTCGTTATTTATTTGGTTAGTTATCTCTCATCGATCAATCCTCTAAAACTCGTGCGCATTCAACACCTTCAAACAAACGCACCCAATGTGAGTGAATCTCTACCAATTCCCCGTTTTAATCACATTTTGGGGCGTATCATGTGTCGCTATTTATTTATTATAATTAAACACTTGTGCATCCATCATGTTCATGATCAAATGTGTTACCAATATATATCTATTGTTTGTGTTGTTGATGTTTAAATTAAAGTTATCATTTTCAGTACATACATTTCATAGGCCGCCGCTCCCCATTACCTATGAGCGTGAGCTGTTCCCCATTACCTATGAGCGTGAACCAGGCGTTGCCAACATAAGATCGGCTCCGTTTGATTGAGCCTTGATCTCACATACATTAGCATAGGCCGTCCATTCCCCATTACCTATGAGCGTGAATGGGACGTTGCCAACATATACATTGTCATTCTTATTTTATGCTTAAGCAAGGTGGTTTGTGATTGTTATGTTACATACATTTGTTCGTATATGATTATTGCACAATTTTCCTAAATTAATTACAATAATGAATCAATAACAAATGTTTTTAACAAGGTTCACTCGCCAACTTTTGTTGACTCAAAATTTCCCATTTCTACACATGATACAGGTGATCAAGTTGAAGCAAGAAACATATAGGGCGGCTTAGAAGAATAAACCAGTTTAGATTATGGATTTGTTTTAGTTAATTTTTCCTTTCCTTGTATTGTATGAATTTGACTTGGAACATTGAAATGTAATTTGGATTTAATAAATATGAAACATATTAGTAAACATCATGAGCTTTGGTGATAACCCAATTATGCCCCAACTCTTATTCCGCTGCGGGTTGGGGTCTGACAGATTGGTATCAGAGCCATGACTATAGGGATATAGGATAGGTTATTAGACCCTTAGAGCCTATACTATAGTTGCTTAGAATTTTTAAATTTTTGTGTGTTACATGCAAAATTCATGATGTTTATATGCTTTATGTTTATTGTTATATTCAATGTTATGCAAGCATGTTTATAAGTACATAATTATGATACAATGCCTGTCATAAATCATATTCTCGTAACATATCATATCCATGGAAGCACACACCTCACAATTTATAAGATTGTTACAACGATTTTTGTGTTTTCAAATCACATCAAAGTGAGTTCTCATGACGGGCATGTAGTAACTGGAAGGGTACGAGTACCGGTAGTCGAAACGTCCTGTCTAGGCTTGGCATTCGTATAAATCCAAAGTAAAGGACCAGTTTGCCTACCTGGGGACTAACGATGAGAGTACGAAGGACCTATTAGGCCAAAGCATGCTATACCAAACGTCGTGTGAGCTAACACCATTTTGAGTTGTCATTGTGTCTATACCTGGACACCCTCCGACCATACATCTCGTAAACATATTTCGTGGTTTTCATTCGGGTGGTGCGAGTGTTAAATCGCCAATACCAATGTGAATCCTACTAAGCCAATAGTCATGGGGGCCCACATGACTATACCGGTGATAGTATGAGGGACATCTGAGGCCCAACATGAGCAAACCCAAGACATCCTATGGATGTAGTTGCATTATTGATATTTATGTTAATTTCATTTTTTTAAGACACATGACCCCTAAACACTCCATAAACTCACCATCTTCTTATGTATATTCCTGTAGATGTCGGGTAGGCAGCTACGTGGAGGGCGAAAGTCAGGAAGGTCAAACGAACGCTTAGCCACTCAAATTGCAAAACAAATGGCCGCAGTACTTCCTGATATTGTAATTCAAGTCCAGCAAGCTCTCACTGCAAATCCTGTCAACCCACCAAATCAAGAGGATCAAAACATCGACAACCCTTCCTCCAGGAAATGCTCCTACAAGCACTTCAAGTCTTGCGATCCCCCAAAGTTCGAAGGGACCGAAGGTGTCACCGCTCTCCTCCACCGGTTTGAGGAAATGGAAAACACCTTCCTAAATTGCGATTGTCCCGAGGATCGCAAGGTATGTTACGCAACCGGGAGATTATTTGGGGTAGCCCTGACCTGGTGGAACACCGAGAAGGGTAAGAGAGGAGTAGAAGACGTGATGGCCTTAACCTGGGAAGAGTTAAGGGAATTAATGACAAAATGCTTCTGCCCAAGAAGTGAACTCAAGAAGTTGGAAGACGAGTTCCACTCGCTGAAACAAAAGGAAGGGGATCATACTTCCTACAACAAAAGATTTCTTGAGCTGAACCAGATGGTTCCTAACTTGTTCACCCCCGTGTACCGTTTGGTTGAACACTATATTCGAGGCCTTCCCTCGAAGATTCAAGACTCAGTCCTCAGCACTTCGCCTGCAACCCTCGAAGCCGCCATGGAATTAGCCACCGAACTTACCGAGAACCGCATCAGGAACGGTAAATTTAAGGATGAGAAAAAGAAAGCCCCCGTTGAGGGCCAAACTTCCAACCACCCCACCTCCTCCTCAAAATTTTCAAACAAGAGGAAGCGAAATACCAGAAATTTTGCCGTCACCCAAACAAATTTCCCAATCTCTGCTGCACCCATCACACAAGTTGCTCCTTCACTCGCACCATACAAAAGGCAATACTCTGGCCCTTACCCAAAGTGTACCCATTGTCAATACCATCACTCCCCCGAATACCCCTGTCAATATTGCACCGGCTGTGGCCGTGCAGGTCACACCATCCAAGCCTGCCGCTCACTGCAACGAATGAACCGCAACCAACCCACAACTCAAACCCACCATCAAATAATGGGTCAAACCCAACAACCCCTACTACCACCACCTACACAACATACAACCCAAACCTACTACCAACCCAACTACCCCATGATGCAACCCATGCGGGCTTGCTACAATTGTGGAGATCCAAACCACTTTAGAAACACGTGTCCACGCTTGGTGAACATCATACATGCTCAAGCTCAAGCAAATCCGGTGAATCAAGCTAACCAAGCTCCTCCACCTGCTAGGGGAAGAGCATTTAACATCAACGCCAACCAAGCTAGGGCCGACAACAACGTGGTTAACGGTACGTTTCTCGTCAATGGTAGTTATGCATCCGTGTTATTTGATACTGGCGCGGATAAGAGTTTTGTGTCCTTAGAATTTGAACCCATCCTCAACCAAACTCGTGATAAACTTATGGAATCCATAACGGTAGAAGTTGCTGACGGAAAACCGGTCACATTAAACTCCATTATCTGAAACTGTACCCTTACTCTAAACGATCACGATTTTCCTGTTGACCTCATTCCTATGAAGTTGGGAAGTTTTGACATTATAATCGGCATGGACTGGCTCAGCCAACAGCTGAAGTAGTATGTCGTGAGAAGTTCATTCGCATTCCTCTTGCAGACGGTCAAACTCTATGAATCTTTGGAGAAACCCCTTCGAAAGGACTCAAGCTGATGTCCTGTCTACAAGCCCGAAAATATCTCCGCAAGAATTATGTAGCATTTCTAACCCACGTTGTCAAGAAGGGAGACAAAGAGAAGAAACTCGAAGATATACCCGTAGTGAAAGAATTCCCGCAAGTTTTTCCCGACGACATCGCAGGACTTCCTCCCAAGAGAGAAGTCGAATTCCGCATCGATCTTATACCTGGCGCTACACCCGTCGCGAAATCTCCTTATAGGTTAGCCCCATCCGAGATGCAAGAGCTGGCCAGTCAGTTGCAAGAACTGACCGACAAAGGATTCATACGTCCTAGCTCATCGCCTTGGGGTGCACCTGTTCTGTTTGTAAAGAAGAAAGATGGGACGTTTCGCATGTGTATCGATTACAGGGAACTCAACAAATTAACGGTCAAAAATCGCTATCCTTTACCTCGCATCGATGATCTCCTAGACCAACTCCAGGGTGCCACTTGTTTTTCAAAGATCGACCTTCTTTTCGGCTATCACCAACTCAGGGTACATGAAGAAGACGTCCCAAAGACCGCCTTCTGAACTCGTTATGGTCACTATGAATTCATGGTTATGCCATTTGGTCTAACCAACGCTCCAGCCGTCTTCATGGACCTAATGAACAGAGTTTGCAAACCCTATCTCGATCGCTTTGTTATAGTCTTCATCGACGATATTCTCATTTACTCAAAGTCTAAGACTGATCATGAACGACACCTTCGACTCATCCTCACACTCTTGAGAACCGAAAAGCTTTACGCTAAATTCTCCAAATGCGAATTCTGGTTAAAAGAAGTACAGTTCCTTGGTCATGTCGTCAATGACAAGGGAATTCATGTCGACCCCGCAAAGATCAAAGCAGTACAAGAATGGCAAGCGCCACGTACCCCAACCGAAGTAAGATCTTTCCTTGGTTTGGCTGGTTACTATCGTCGTCTCATATCAAATTTCTCTCGTATCGCTGTACCACTCACGGCTTTGACACATAAAAGTAAACCCTTCGCATGGGGACCTAAACAAGAAGAAGCCTTCCAAACCCTTAAGCAAAAGCTTTGTGACGCACCTATCCTCACACTCCCCGAAGGTTGCGATGACTTTGTAGTTTATTGCGACGCATCAGGACAGGGATTAGGTTGTGTTTTAATGCAAAGGGGAAAAGTGATAGCCTATGCTTCTAGGCAGCTTAAAACTCATGAGAAGAACTACACTACTCACGACCTAGAACTTGGGGCCGTTGTGTTCGCTCTTAAGATATGGGGACATTACCTCTATGGTACCAAGTGTGAAATTTACACTGACCACAAGAGCCTCCAGCATATCTTTAACCAAAAGGAGCTGAATATGAGGCAACGAAGATGGGTTGAACTTCTTAATGACTACGACTGTGAAATTCGGTATCATCCTGGCAAAGCAAATGTGGTGGCCGATGCACTCAGTCGAAAGGGTTATGCGAACTCCATTCGTCTCCTATGTTCGCAAATCATGTCCAACATCAAAGATCAAATCCGAGAAGCTCAACATGTTTCTATAACAGAATACGACATACGCAATGAGTTATCTTGTGGAGCAGAACTCAAACTCGAAACAAAATCTGACGGCATTCTGTATTATCTAGATCGCATATGGATTCCCGATCATAACAACCTTCGCGATACCCTTATGAAAGAGGCGCACAAAACACGATACTCTGTACACCCAGGAGCCAACAAGATGTATCAGGACCTTCAATACACCTACTGGTGGCCTGGCATGAAGAAGGATATTGCTGTTTTTGTTTCCAAGTGCCTTACCTGTTCTAAAGTGAAAGCTGAACACCAAAGACCCTCAGGACTTCTGGTCCAACCTGAAATACCTGTATGGAAGTGGGAAAACATAACCATGGACTTCATTACCGGGTTACCTCGCACTTCTGGTGGGTACGACACTATATGGGTAATCATTGATCGTCTTACAAAATCAGCTCACTTTATTCCAATTCGCGAAGACTTCAAGAATGAGAAACTAGCTCGTATCTACATCAGTGAAATCGTAAGCCGTCATGGTGTACCGTTAAGCATTATATCAGATCGTGATGGTCGTTTTACTTCACGAACATGGCAAGCTGTACAAGCCGCTTTGGGTACACGATTAGATCTCAGCACCGCTTATCATCCCCAAACTGATGGTCAATCTGAACGCACCATTCAAACTCTTGAAGACATGCTTCGGGCATGTGTCATAGACTTGAAAGGGAATTGGGACGCTCACCTACCATTAGTTGAATTTTCGTACAACAACAGCTTTCATTCAAGTATCGGCATGGCACCTTTCGAAGCGTTATATGGTCGTAAGTGCCAATCACCAATATGTTGGCACGAAATTGGAGAAGCTCAAATCACCGGTCCAGAATTAATACAAGAAACAACTGACAAGATTCATCAAATCCGAAACAACCTTTTAGCGGCACAAAGTCATCAAAAGAGCTATGCAAACAAGCGACGAAAGCCCTTAGAGTTTAACGTTGGCGACCAAGTACTTTTAAAAGTATCGTCGTGGAAGGGAGTAGTTCGTTTTGGCCAAAAAGGCAAGCTAGCACCACGTTACGTAGGTCCTTTCAAGATACTCGAAAGGGTAGGACCTGTAGCCTACAAGCTTGACCTACCGGAGGAACTCAACAGAATTCATCCCACATTCCACGTATTGAACTTGAAGAAGTGCCTCGCCGATGAAAATCTCCATATTCCTCTAGAAGACATTCAAATCGATGAATCTATGCATTTCATTGAAAGACCAGTAGAAATTATGGACTTCGGGGAAAAACGTTTAAGAAGAAGCCGCATCCCAATTGTCAGGGTACGCTGGGAGTCGAAACGAGGACCTGAGTTTACTTGGGAACGTGAAGACTCAATGCACGAGAAATACCCACATCTTTTTCCTGTATCTACTACTACTTAAATTTCGGGACGAAATTTCTAAAAGTAGGGGATACTGTAACATCCGTCGAAAAACGGGTTTTCAAAACCCGCTTCGTTTAATAACCGAACAATCAGTTTTAAATTTTTGTTGTTTATTTATGACTTATTTTAATTTTAAACGATGCATAATTAATAAATAAATTAGAAGATATAAATTATAATGGTAAAAAATAAAAATAAATTAATTAAAAAGGAAAACCGGCTGCCGGGAGTCGAACCCGGGTCAGCCGGAAATCCCCAAAGCCTTAACATTCAAACAATCAACCACTCCGCCACTTTAGTTATTTGATATCATATCAAATCAATTAATTCAAATAATAAAACACGGAAGTCAAATCCAGTCAAATCGCGCCCAATTAACAGTCGTCGGAAATCCCGACGACTTCGCCGATAATTAACGTTTTCGTCCAATTTAACCGAAGAATTAACTTTAACGACGGTTATAACCGACGTCTGAACCCGCGACACCAGTCGTAACCGCCGGAGAACGGCTGACTTTGAATCAAGACTGAAATCCGACTCCATACGTCGCGATTCTTCCCTATAAATTCACCCACAATCCACTGGAAGCCTTTTCGCTCAAAATCGCACCTCTTCTCGACGAAAATTCACTCGCCGGAAAATACCTGCAAATCGCCGGAAAACCGAGACTCACATCCACACGGTAATTCTTTCGACTCCTTCTGTTTCAATCATTTGATTAATCTGTCACTAACACAACTCCACCATCAGAATCAATCCCAGTCAACGTTTGTCGAAATTCCTACCTTCGCCGGAAAATTTCTGAAACTTCCGGAAACACACTGAGAGCTGGTATGATCTTTCAAACTTCTGTTAAACTTTGATTAAGTATCTCAACTTCATAAATAATCTAAGAGAACTGTTAATTGATTTCGACAGCCGGAGTTCACTTTCAGAACCGACGGACCTCTGCCGGAATTCTGTGAACAACACTGATCGGTACATCCTTTCCCCCAAACTCTCTCCATTCGTTACCTTTAAATTACTTATAAAGTTTAAAAACCAGATTAGGCATAAATCAGTCCAAGCAGTCGGACTTTGTTTCTGGGTAAAATCTAACGAAGAAGACGAAGTCGGGTTATAACATAAGATTAATTAAAATCAGTTTTATAAACGGGTTAGACACACAGTCCAGCGGTGGACTGTGTGCAACAAACACACATGCGACGCAAGTTCGAATCCTGTCCCAACCTTACTCTCTCGAAATAAAAAAATGCCTTTTTAACTGAACCGGGTTAACTCACAAACCATGTTAAGTATAATAAAAACCGAGTTAATAACCAGGTTAGACACACAGTCCAGCGGTGGACTGTGTGCACGCTAACTCACAGGTCCCGGGTTCGAGACCTGTGGTCAGCACCGGTTCGATACATTTAAAAGATTTTCGGATTAAACTAAATAGTATATAAGTATAAATAAAAATAGAATTATTACGGGTTAGACACGTAGCTCAGTTGGTAGAGCTGCGTGCACGCGTACGGGAGGTCACCGGTTCGAACCCCGCTCAGTGCAACAATATAACTGACCGAACCGGTCAACGGTCAAAGTCAAAAAGTCAACTTTTTTTTTATTATTTTATTTATTTATTTAATTTAAAAATCAATTAAATATACTTCAAAATAACGTTTTTAAAGTTAGAAAGTAGCCTTAAACTCACAAAAATATAACCAAAAATCCTATTAAAATAGTTAATAACATCCACATACTTACCGTACCTTTTTGTTATTTATTTGGTTAGTTATCTCTCCTCGATCAATCCTCTAAAACTCGTGCGCATTCAACACCTTCAAATAAACGCACCCAATGTGAGTGAATCTCTACCAATTCCTCGTTTTAATCACATTTTGGGGTGTATCATGTGTCGATATTTATTTATTATAATTAAACACTTGTGCATCCATCATGTTCATGATCAAATGTGTTGCCAATATATATCTATTGTTTGTGTGGTTGATGTTTAAATTAAAGTTATCCTTTTCAGTACATACATTTCATAGGCCGCCGCTCCCCATTACCTATGAGCGTGAGCTGTTCCCCATTACCTATAAGCGTGAACCAGGCGTTGCCAACATAAGATCGGCTCCGTTTGATTGAGCCTTGATCTCACATACATTAGCATAGGCCGTCCATTCCCCATTACCTATGAGCGTGAATGGGACGTTGCCAACATATACATTGTCATTCTTATTTTATGCTTAAGCAAGGTGGTTTGTGATTGTTATGTTACATACATTTGTTCGTATATGATTATTGCACAATTTTCCTAAATTAATTACAATAATGAATCAATAACAAATGTTTTTAACAAGGTTCACTCGCCAACTTTTGTTGACCCAAAATTTCCCATTTTTACACATGATACAGGTGATCAAGTTGAAGCAAGAAACATATAGGGCGGCTTAGAAGAATAAACCAGTTTAGATTATGGATTTGTTTTAGTTAATTTTTCCTTTCCTTGTATTGTATGAATTTGACTTGGAACATTGAAATGTAATTTGGATTTAATAAATATGAAACATATTAGTAAACATCATGAGCTTTGGTGATAACCCAATTATGCCCCGACTCTTATTCCGCTGCGGGTCGGGGTCTGACATTTAAAAATTTCCATTTCAGTCCCTGTGGTTTGACTTTCGTAACTATTTCAATCCAAATTCGTTAATTCCTTCCAATTATTCTTACACTATATTGCAAACTAATGGACTGAAATAATGATTTTTGACAAACCAATGGATTAAAATAGTTACGAAAGTGAAAGCACAGGGACTAAAATGGCGATTTTTAAACTAATGGACTGAAATAGCGATTTTTACAAACGACAGGGATGAAAAACGTAATTATCAGGTTCCAAACTCAGTTTTATTGATAGAAGGATTCGATTTTCCATGAAAAATTCATTCCGAGTTTCGTTGTTTTCGCCCACTTTCCATATTCAGACGAAACGCGTATATAATACATTAAATCAAATATCAGGTCGTTTTTGTCAGCAGTTTCTGCATTTCTCAGGTTCCAAACTCAGTTTTATTGATAAATGTATTCGATATCAGGAAAAATTCATTGCGAGTTTCGTTTGTTTTCGCGCACTTTCCATATTTAGAAGAAACGCTTAAATAATTTATTAAATCAAATATCTGGTAGTTTCTGTCTGTAGTTTCTGCATTTATCATCTTCCAAACTTAGTTTTATTGACACATGGATTCGATTTTCCTTGTAAAAAATCATTCGTAGTTTCGTTAGTTTTCGCCACCTTCCGTGTTTATACGAAAACGCGTTAGTAATTGAGTAAATAAATATCTGGATGTTTATTTGAGAAGTTTCTGTATTTATCAGCTTCCAAACAAAGATTTATTGATACAATGACTCGGTTTTTCACGAAAAATTCATTTCAAGTTTCGTTTAAATTTTGCCCACTTTTCATATTTAGACTTAAAACGTGTGAATAATTGATTAAATTAAATATATGGTCGTTTTTGTTTAGCAGTTTCTGTATTTGTTAGCTTCCAAACACTGTTTTATTGATAAAGTGATTCGATATTCACCAAAATCATTGCGAGTTTCGTTTATTTTCGCCCACTTTCATATTGACGAAACGAAATAATTTAATAAATATCTGTCTTTTTGTTAGCAGTTTCTGTATTTCTTCCACTGTTCTTATTACAGTTTTTGAAACACGTTTTTTTTCAAAATATTATTATCATTTTTGTTGCAGTTTCTTATTTCTCAGTTCCAAACTTAGTTTTATTATAATGATTTTTCTTGATTTCTTTTGTTTCGATTTAATTTATAATTTCTATATTTGCTCAATCGATTTTAGTAACTTTTTGAACATATCTTTTTGTTTTCTATTTTGTATTTAAATTTTTTTTTGTATAAATGTTTTATTGCACAAAATTCATTCCGACTTTTGTTTGTTTTCGGGCACTTTCCATATTTAGACGAAACGCATAAATAATTCATTATATCAAATATCTGGTCGTTTCTGCCCGTAGTTTCTGCATTTCTCAGCTTCCAAACTTAGTTTTATTAATACTGGGATTCGCTTTTCCTTGTAAAAAATCATTCGGTGTTTCATTAGTTTTTGCCCACCTTCGGTATTTAGACGAAAACGCGTTAATAATTGATTTAATAAATATCTGGTCGTTTATTTGAAAAGTTTATGTACTTATCAGCCTCCAAACTGAGATTTATTGATACAGTGACTCGGTTTTTCACGAAAAAATCATTTCGAGTTTCGTTAAATTTCGCCCACTTTTCATATTTAGACTAAAACGTGTGAATAATTGATTAAATGAAATATCTGGTCGTTTTTGTTAGCAGTTTCTGTATTTCTCAGCTTCCAAACTCTGTTTTATTGATAAAGGGATTCGATATTCACGAAAAATTCATTGCGAGTTTCGTTTATTTTCGCCCACTTTCCATACTCAGACGAAACACGTAAATAATTCATTAAATCAAATATGTGGTGGTTTTTGTCAGCAGTTTCTGTATTTCTCAGGTTCCAAACTCAGTTTAATTGATAAAGGGATTAGATATTCACGAAAAATTCATTGCGAGTTTCGTTTGTTTTCGCGCACTTCCCATATTTAGACGAAACGCTTAAATAATTCATTAAATCAAATATTTGGTCGTTTCTGTGTGTAGTTTCTGCATTTCTCAGCTTCCAAACTTAGTTTTATTGATACAGTGATTCAGTTTTTAACGCAAATTCATTTCGAGTTTCGTTAAATTTCGCTCACATTTCATATTTTGACGAAAACGTGTGAATAACTGATTAAATGAAATTTCTTGTCGTTTTTGTTAGGAGTTTCTGTATTTCTCAGCTTCTAAACTCAGTTTTATTGATAAAGGGTTTCTATTTTGCACAAAAACTTCATTCAGAATTTCGTTTGTTTTCGGGCACTTTCCATATTTAGACGAAACGCTTAAATAATTCATTAAATCAAATATCTGGCCATTTCTGTCCGTAGTTTCTGCATTTCTCAGCTTCCAAACTTTGTTTGATAGATATATGGATTCGATTTTCCTTGTAAAAAATTATTCGGAGTTTCGTTAGTTTTTGCCCACCTTCGGTATTTAGACGAAAACGCGTTAATAATTGTTTAAATAAATATCTGGTCGTTTATTTGAGAAGTTTCTGTACTTATCAGCCTCCAAACACAGATTTATTGATACAGTGACTCGGTTTTTCACGAAAAATTCATTTCGAGTTTCGTTAAATTTCGCCCACTTTTCATCTTTAGACTAAAACGTGTGAATAATTTATTAAATGAAATATCTGGTCGTTTTTGTTAGCAGTTTCTGTATTTCTCAGCTTCTAAACTCTGTTTTATTGATAAAGGGATTCGATATTCACGAAAAATTCATTGCGATTCGTTTATTTTCGCCCACTTTCCATACTCAGACGAAACACGTAAATAATTCATTAAATCAAATATCTGGTCGTTTTTGTCAGCAGTTTCTGTATTTCTCAGGTTCCAAACTCAGTTTAATTGATAAAGGGATTAGATATTCACGAAAAATTCATTGCGAGTTCCATTTATTTTCGCGCACTTTCCATATTTAGACGAAACGCTTAAATAATTCATTAAATCAAATATATATTCGTTTCTGTCTGTAGTTTCTGCATTTCTCAGCTTCCAAACTTAGTTTTATGGATACAATGTTTCGGTTTTTCACAAAAAATCATTTCGAGTTTCGTTAAATTTCACCCACATTTCATATTTTGATAAAAACGTGTGAATAACGGATTAAATGAAATACTTGTCGTTTTTATTAGCAGTTTCTGTATTTCTCAACTTCCAAACTCAGTTTTATTGATAAAGGGTTTCTATTTTGCATGGAAACTTCATTCCGAATTTCGTTTGTTTTCACGCACTTTCCATATTTTGAAGAAACGCTTAAATAATTCAATAAATCAAATATCTGGTCGTTTATGTCCGTAGTTTCTGCATTTCTCAGCTTCCAAACTTAGTTTTATTGATACATGTATTTGATTTTCCTAGTAAGAAATCATTCGGAGTTTCATTAGTTTTCGCCCACCTTCCTTATTAAGACGAAAACGCGTTAATAATTTATTAAATAAATATCTGGTCATTTATTTGATAAGTTTCTGTATTTACAGCTTCCGAACTCAGATTTATTGATACAGTGACTCGGTTTTTCACGAAAAATTCATTTTGGATTTCGTTGAATTTTGTCCACTTTTCATATTTAGACTAAAACGTGTGAATAATTGATTAAATGAAAGATCTGGTCGTTTTTGTTAGCAGTTTCTGTATTTCTCAGCTTCCAAACTCTGTTTTATTAATAAAGGGATACGATATTCATGAAATATTCATTGCGAGTTTCGTTGTTTTCGCCCACTTTCCATATTCAGACGAAACGCGTATATAATATATTAAATCAAATATCTGGTCGTTTTTGTCAGCAGTTTCTGTGTTTCTCAGGTTCCAAACTCAGTTTTATTGATAAAGGGATTCGATATTCACGAAAATTCAATGCGAGTTTCGTTTGTTTTCGTGCACTTTCCATATTTAGACGAAACGCTTAAATAATTCATTAAATCAAATATCTGGTCGTTTCGGTCTGTAGTTTCTGCATTTCTAAGCTTCCAAAGTTAGTTTTATTGATACAATGATTCGGTTTTTCACAAAAAAATCATTTCAAGTTTTGTTAAATTTCGCCCACATTTCATATTTTGACGAAAACGTGTGAATAACTTATTAAATGAAATATCTTGTCGTTTTTGTTAGCAGTTTCTGTATTTCTCAGCTTCTAAACTCAGTTTTATTGATAAAGGGTTTCTATTTTGCACAAAAACTTCATTCCGACTTTCGTTTGTTTTCGGGCACTTCCCATATTTAGACGAAACGATTAAATAATTCATTATATCATATATCTGGTCATTTCTGCCCGTAGTTTCTGCATTTCTCAGCTTCCAAACTTAGTTTTATTGATACTGGGATTCGATTTTCCTTGTAAAAAATCATTCGGTGTTTCGTTAGTTTTTGCCCACCTTCGGTATTCAGACGAAAACGCGTTAATAATTGATTTAATAAATATCTGGTCGTTTATTTGAGAAGTTTCTGTATTTATCAGCCTCCAAACACAGATTTATTGATACAGTGACTCGGTTTTTCATGAAAAAATCATTTCGAGTTTCGTTAAATTTCGTCCACTTTTCATATTTAGACTAAAACGTGTCAATAATTGATTAAATGAAATATCTGGTCGTTTTTGTTAGCAGTTTCCGTATTTCTCAGCTTCCAAACTCTGTTTTATTGATAAAGGGATTCGATATTCACGAAAGATTCATTGCGAGTTTCGTTTATTTTCACCCACTTTCCATATTTAGACGAAACACGTAAATAATTCATTAAATCAAATATCTGGTCGTTTTTGTCAGTAGTTTCGGTATTAGTTAATTACGTTTTCGTCCCTGTGGTTGGTAAAAAATCACTATTTCAGTCCATTAGTTTAAAAATTGCCATTTCAATCCCTGTGGTTTGACTTTCGTAACTATTTCAATCCCAATTCGTTAATTCCTTCAATTATTCTGACACTATATTGCAAACTAATGGACTGAAATAATGATTTTTGACAAACCAATGGATTGAAATAGTTACGAATGTGAAAGCACAGGGACTGAAATGGCGATTTTTAAACTAATGGACTGAAATAGTGACTTTTGACAAACCACAGGGACGAAAAACGTAATTATCAGGTTCCAAACTCAGTTTTATTGATAGAAGGATTCGATTTTCCATGAAAAATTCATTCCGAGTTTTGTTGTTTTCGCCCACTTTCCACATTCACACGAAACTCGTATATAATACATTAAATCAAATATCTGGTCGTTTTTGTCAGCAGTTTCTGCATTTCTCAGGTTCCAAACTCAGTTTATTGATAAAGGTATTCGATATCACGAAAAATTCATTGCGAGTTTTGTTTGTTTTCGCGCACTTTCCATATTTAGAAGAAACGCTTAAATAATTCATTAAATCAAATATCTGGTCGTTTCTGTCTGTAGTTTCTGCATTTCTCAGCTTCCAAACTTAGTTTTATTGACACATGGATTCGATTTTCCTTGTAAAAAATCATTCGGAGTTTCGTTACTTTTCGTCCACCTTCTGTGTTTAGACGAAAACGCGTTAGTAATTGAGTAAATAAATATCTGGACGTTTATTTGAGAAGTTTCTGTATTTATCAGCTTCCAAACAAAGATTTATTGATATAGTGACTCGGTTTTTCACGAAAAATTCATTTCGAGTTTCGTTAAATTATGCCCACTTTTCATATTTAGACTAAAACGTGTGAATAATTGATTAAATGAAATATCTGGTCATTTTTGTTAGCAGTTTCTGTATTTCTCAGCTTCCAAACTCTATTTTATTGATAAAGGGATTCGATATTCACCAAAGATTCATTGCGAGTTTCGTTTATTTTCGCCCACTTTCCATACTTAGAAGAAACACGTAAATAATTCATTAAGTCAAATATCTGGTTGTTTTTGTCAGCAGTTTCTGTGTTTCTCTGGTTCCAAACTCAGTTTTATTGATAAAGGGATTCGATATTCATGAAAAATTCATTGCGAGTTTCGTTTGTTTTCGCGCACTTTCCATATTTAGACGAAACACTTAAATAATTCATTAAATCAAATATCTGGTCGTTTCTATCTGTAGATTCTACATTTCTCAGCTTCCAAACTTAGTTTTATTGATACAGTGATTCAGTTTTTCACACAAATTCATTTCGAGTTTCGTTAAATTTCGCCCACATTTCGTATTTTGACGAAAACATGTGAATAACTGATTAAATGAAATATCTTGTCGTTTTTGTTAGAAGTTTCTGTATTTCTCAGCTTCTAAACTCAGTTTTATTGATAAAGGGTTTCTAGTTTGCACAAAAACTTCATTCCGAATTTCGTTTGTTTTCGGGCACTTTCCATATTTAGACGAAACGCTTAAGTAATTCATTAAATCAAATATCTGGCCGTTTCTGTCCGTAGTTTCTGCATTTCGCAACTTCCAAACTTAGTTTTATTGATACATGGATTCGATTTTCCTTGTAAAAAATCATTCGGAGTTTCGTTAGTTTTTGCCCACCTTCGGTATTTAGACGAAAACTCGTTAATAATTGATTAAATAAATATCTGGTCGTTTATTTGAGAAGTTTCTTTACTTATCAGCCTCCAAACACAGATTTATTGATACAGTGACTCGGTTTTCACGAAAAATTCATTTCGAGTTTCGTTAAATTTCGCCCACTTGTCATAGTTAGACTAAAACGTGTGAATAATTGATTAAATGAAATATCTGGTCATTTTTGTTAGCAGTTTCTGTATTTCTCAGCTTCCAAACTCTGTTTTATAGTTAAAGGGATTCGTATTCACGAAAAAATTCATTACGAGTTTCGTTTATTTTCGCCCACTTTCCATACTCAGACGAAACAAGTAAATAATTCATTAAATCAAATATCTGGTCGTTTTTGTCAGCAGTTTCTGTATTTCTCAGGTTCCAAACTCAGTTTTATTGATAAAGGTATTCGATATCACGAAAAATTTATTGCGAGTTTCGTTTGTTTTCGCGCACTTTCCATATTTAGAAGAAACGCTTAAATAATTTATTAAATCAAATATCTGGTCGTTTCTGTCTGTAGTTTCTGCATTTCTCAGCTTCCAAACTTAGTTTTATTGACACATGGATTCGATTTTCCTTGTAAAAAATCATTCGGAGTTTCGTTAGTTTTCACCCAACTTCCGTGTTTAGACGAAAACGCGTTAGTAATTGAGTAAATAAATATCTGGACGTTTATTTGAGAAGTTTTTGTATTTATCAGCTTCCAAACAAAGATTTATTGATACAGTGACTCGGTTTTTCACGAAAATTCATTTCGAGTTTCGTTAAATTTTGCCCACTTTTGATTTAGACTAAAACGTGTGAATAATTGATTAAATGAAATATCTGGTCGTTTTTGTTAGCAGTTTCTGTATTTCTCAGCTTCCAAACTCTGTTTTATTGATAAAGGGATTCCATATTCACGAAAGATTCATTGCGAGTTTCGTTTATTTTCGCCCACTTTCCATATTTAGACCAAAAACGTGAATAATTCATTAAATCAAATATCTGGTCGTTTATGTCAGTAGTTTATGTATGAGTTAATTACCTTTTCGTCCCTGTGGTTTGTAAAAAATCACTATTTCAGTCCATTAGTTTAAAAATTGCCATTTCAATCCCTGTGGTTTGACTTTCGTAACTATTTCAATCCAAATTCGTTAATTTCTTCAATTATTCTGACACTATATTGTAAACTAATGGACTGAAATAATGATTTTTGACAAACCAATGGATTGAAATAGTTACGAATTTGAAAGCACAGGGACTGAAATGGCGATTTTTTAACTAAGGGACTGAAATAGTGACTTTTGACAAACCACAGGGACGAAAAACGTAATTATCAGGTTCCAAACTCAATTTTATTGATAGAAGGATTCGATTTTCCATGAAAAATTCATTCCGAGCTTTGTTGTTTTCGCCCACTTTCCACATTCAGACGAAACGCGTATATAGTACATTAAATCAAATATCTGGTCGTTTTTGTCAGCAGTTTCTGCATATCTCAGGTTCCAAACTCAGTTTATTGATAAAGGTATTTCGATATCACGAAAAATTCATTGCGAGTTTCGTTTGTTTTCGTGCACTTTCCATATTTAGAAGAAACGCTTAAATAATTCATTAAATCAAATATCTGGTCGTTTCTGTCTGTAGTTTCTGCATTTCTCAGCTTCCAACCTTAGTTTTATTGACACATGAATTCGATTTTCCTTGTAAAAATCATTCGGAGTTTCGTTAGTTTTCGCCCACCTTCCGTGTTTAGACGAAAACGCGTTAGTAATTGAGTAAATAAACATCTGGTCGTTTATTTGAGAAGTTTCTGTATTTATCAGCCTTCAAACACAGATTTATTGATACAGTGACTCGGTTTTTCACGAAAAATTCATTTCGAGTTTCGTTAAATTTTGCCCACTTTTCATATTTAGACTAAAACGTGAGAATAATTGATTAAATGAAATATCTGGTCGTTTTTGTTAGCAGTTTCTGTATTTCTCAGCTTCCAAACTCTGTTTTATTGATAAAGGGATTCGATATTCACCAAAGATTCATTGCGAGTTTCGTTTATTTTCGCCCACTTTCCATACTTAGACGAAGCACGTAAATAATTCATTAAATCAAATATTTGCTCGTTTTTGTCATCAGTTTCTATGTTTCTCAGGTTCCAAACTCAGTTTTATTGATAAAGGGATTCGATATTCACGAAAAATTCATTGCGAGTTTCGTTTGTTTTCGCGCACTTTCCATATTTAGACGAAACACTCAAATAATTCATTAAATCAAATATCTGGTCGTTTCTATCTGTAGATTCTGCATTTCTCAGCTTCCAAACTTAGTTTTATTGATACAGTGATTCAGTTTTTCTTACAAATCATTTCGAGTTTCGTTAATTTCCCCACTTTTATTTTGACGAAATCATGTGATAACTGATTAAATGAAATATCTTGTCGTTTTGTTAGCAGTTTCTGTATTTCTCAGCTTCTAAACTCAGTTTTATTGATAAAGGTTTATTTTACACAAAAATTCATTCGATTTGTTTGTTTTCGGGCCACTTTCCATATGTAGACGAAACGCTTGAATAATTCATTAAATCAAATATCTGGCGTTTTGTCGTAGTTTCTGCATTTCTCAGCTTCCAAACTTTGTTTTATAGATATATGGATTCGATTTTCTTGTAAAATTATTCGGAGTTTCGTTTAGTTTTCGCCACTTCGAGACGAAAACGTTAATAATATTAAATAAATATCTGGTCGTTTTTGTCTGTAAGTTTCTGTAATTTCTCAGCTTCCAAACTCAGTTTTATTGATACAAGTGATTCGGTTTTTCACGAAAAATTCATTTTCGATTTCGTTATTTCGCCCACTTTCATATTTAGATGAAAACGTGTGAATAATTGATTAAATGAAATATCTTGTCGTTTTTGTTAGCAGTTTCTGTATTTCTCAACTTCCAAACTCAGTTTTATTGATAAAGGGTTCTATTTTGCACGAAAACTTCATTCCGAATTTCGTTTTTTTCGCGCCACTTTCCATATTTAGACGAAACGCTTAAATAATTCATTAAATCAAATATCTGGTCGTTTTGTCTGTAGTTTCTGATTTCTCAGCTTCCAAACTTAGTTTTATTGAACAGGGATTCGATTTTCTTGTAAAAAATTCATTCGGAGTTTCGTTAGATTTTCGCCACTTCCGTATTTAGACGAAAACGCGTTAATAATTGATTAAATAAATATCTGGTCGTTTATTTGAGAAGTTTCTGTATTTATCAGCTCCAAACACAGATTTATTGATACAGTGACTCGGTTTTTCACGAAAAATTCATTTCGAGTTTCGTTAAATTTCGCCCACTTTTCATATTTAGACAAAAAGTGTGAATAATTGATTAAGTGAAATATCTTGTCGTTTTTGTTAGCAGTTTCTGTATTTCTCAGCTTTCAAACTCAGATTTATTGATAAAGGGTTTTGATTTTGCATGAAAACTTCATTCCAAATTTAGTGTTTTTCGTTCACTTTCCATATTTAGAAGAAACGCATAAATAATTCATTAAATAAAATAGTTGGTCGTTTTTTGTCAGCAGTTTATGTATTTCTCAGGTTCAAAACTCAGGTTATTGATAAAGAGATTCGATTTCCACGAAAAATTCATTACAAGTTTTGTTTGTTTTCGCTCACTTTCCATATTTAGACGAAATGCGTAAATAATACATTAAATCAAACGTTTGGTTGTTTTCGTTAGCAGTTTCTGTATTTCTCAGATTCCAAACTCAGTTTTATTGATAAAGAGATTCGATATTCACGAAAAATTCATTGCGAGTTTCGTTTGTTTTCGCGCACTTTCCATATTTAGACGAAACGCTTAAATATTTCATTAAATCAAATATCTGTTCGTTTCTGTCCGTAGTTTCTGCATTTGTCAGTTTCCAAACTTAGTTTTCTTGATACAGGGATTCGATTTTCTTGTAAAAAATCATTCGGAAGTTTCGTTAGTTTTGGCCCACTTTCCGTATTTAGATGAAAACACGTTAATAATTGATTAAATAAATATCTGGTCATTTATTTCAGAAGTTTCTATATTATATGCTTCCAAACATAGATTTATTGATACAGTGAATCGGGTTTTCACGAAAAAATCATTTCGAGTTTCGTTAAATTTCGCCTACTTTTCATATTTAGACGAAAACTTGTGAATAATTGATTAAATAAATATGTTGTCGTTTTTGTTAGCAGTTTCTGTATTTCTCAGCCTTCAAACTCAGTTTTATTGATAAAGGGTTTCGATTTTGCACGAAAACTTCATTCCGAATTTCATTTATTTTCGGCCACTTTCCATATTTAGACAAAACGCATAAATAATTCATTAAATAAAATATCTGGTCGTTTTTGTAGTAGTTTATGTATTTCTCAGGTTCCAAACTCAGTTTTATTGATAAAAGGATTCGATTTTCCATGAAAAAATCATTCCGAGTTTCGTTATTTTCTCCCACTTTCCATATTTTGACGAAACGTGTAAATAATACATTAAATCAAATATTTGGTCGTTTTTGTCAGCAGTTTATGTATTTCTCAGTTCCAAACTCAGTATTACTGATAAAGGATTGGATATTCACGAAAACTTCATTGCGAGTTTTTGTTTTCGCGCACTTTCAATATTTAGACGAAACAATTAAATAATTCATTAAATCGAATATCTTGACGTTTCTGTCTGTAGTTTTGGCATTTCTCAGCCTCCAAACTTAGTTTTATTGATACAGTGATTCGGTTTTCATGAAAAATTCATTTCGAGTTTCTTTAAATTTCGGCCACATTTCATATTTATACGAAAACCTGTGAATAATTGATTTAATAAAATATCTTGTCGTTTTTGTTAGCAGCTTCGTATTTCTCAACTTCCAAACTCAGTTTTGTCGAGAAAGGGTTTTGATTTGCACGTAAACTTCATTCCGAATTTCGTTTGTTTTCGCGCACTTTCCATATTTAGGCGAACCGCTTAAAAATAATTCATTAAATCAAATTTCTGGTCTTTACTCTCCGTAGTTTCTGCATTTCTCAACTTCCAAACTTAGTTTTATTGATACCGGGATTTGATTTTTCTTGTAAAAAATCATTCGGAGTTTCGTTAGTTTTCGCCCACTTTCCATATTTAAATGAAAACGCTTTAATAATTGATTATATAAGTATCTGGTCATTTATTTCAGAAGTTTCTGTATTTACCAGCTTCCAAACACAGATTTATTGATACAGTGACTCGGTTTTTCACGAAAAATTCATTTCAAGTTTCGTTAAATTTCGGCCACTTTTCATATTTAGTGAAATATCTTGTCGTTTTTGATAGCAGTTTCTGTATTTCTCAGCTTTCAAACTCAGATTTATTGATAAAGGGTTTCGATTTTGCATGAAAACTTCATTCCAAATTTAGTGTTTTTCGTTCACTTTCCATATTTAGAAGAAACGCATAAATAATTCATTAAATAAAATAGTTGGTCGTTTTTTGTTAGCAGTTTATGTATTTCTCAGGTTCCAAACTCAGGTTATTGATAAAGAGATTCGATTTCCACGAAAAATTCATTACGAGTTTTGTTTGTTTTCGCTCACTTTCCATATTTAGACCAAATGCGTAAATAATACATTAAATCAAATATCTGGTTGTTTTTGTTAGCATTTTCTGTATTTCTTAGGTTCCAAACCCAGTTTTGTTGATAAAGAGATTCGATATTCACAAAAAATTCATTGCGAGTTTCGTTTGTTTTCGTGCACTTTCAATATTTAGACTAAAAGCTTAAATAATTCATTAAATCAAATATCTGTTCGTTTCTGTCCGTAGTTTTCTGCATTTCTCAGTTTCCCAACTTAGTTTTATTGATACAGGGATTCGATTTTTCTTGCAAAAAATCATTCGGAGTTTTGTTAGTTTTCGCCCACTTTCCTTATTTAGACGAAAACGCGTTAATAATTGACTAAATAAATATCTGGTCATTTATTTCAGAAGTTTGTGTATTTTTCAGCTTCCAAACACAGATTTATTGATATAGTGACTCGGTTTTTTCATGAAAAATTCATTTCCAGTTTCGTTAAATTTCGCCCACTTTTCTATTTTAGACGAAAACGTGTGAATAATTGATTAAATGAAATATCTTTTTGTTTTTCTTACTAGCTCCTGTATTTCTCAACTTTCAAACTCATATTTATTGATAAAGGGTTTTGATTTTGCACGAAAACTTCATTCCGAATTTCATTTGTTTTCGTCCACTTTCCATATTTAGAAGAAACGCGTAAAGAATTCATTAAATCAAATATCTGGTCGTTTTTGTCAGTAGTTTCTGTATTTCTCAGGTTTCAAACTCAGTTTTATTAATAAAAGGATTCGATTTTCCATGAAAAATTCATTTCTGAGTTTCGTTGTTTTCGCCCACTTTCCATATTCAGACCAAACGGGTATATAATACATTAAATCAAATATCTCATCGTTTTTGTCAGCAGCATCTGTATTTCTCAGGTTCCAAACTCAGTTTTATTGATAAAGGGATTCGATATTCACGAAAAATTCGTTGCGAGTTTTGTTTGTTTTCGCGCACTTTCCATATTTAGACGAAACGCTTAAATAATTCATTAAATCAAATATCTGGTCGTTTTTGTCAGTAGTTTCTGCATTTCTCAGTTTCCCAACTTAGTTTTATTGATACAGTGATTCGATTTTTCACAAAAATTCATTTCGAGTTTCGTTAAATTTCGCCCACATTTCATATTTAGACGAAAACGTGTGAATAATTGATTAAATGAAATATCTTGTCGTTTTTGTTAGCAATTTCTGTATTTCTCAGCTTCCAAACTCAGTTTTATTGATAAAGGGTTTCTATTTTGAAAACTTCCTTGCGAATTTCGTTTGTTTTCGCGCACTTTCCATATTTAGACGAAACGCTTAAATAATTCATTAAATCGGTCGTTTCTGTCCGTAGTTTCTGCATTTCTCAGCTTCCAAACACAGGTTTATTGATACAGGGATTGGATTTTTCTTGTAAGACGAAACGCTTAAATACTTCATTAAATCCGGTCGTTTCTGTCCGTAGTTTCTGCATTTCTCAGCTTCCAAACACAGGTTTATTGATACAGGGATTGGATTTTTCTTGTAAAAAATCATTCAGAGTTTCGTTAGTTTTTGCCCACTTTCCGTATTTAAACCAAAACGCGTTAATAAGTGATTAAATAAGTATCTGGTGGTTTATTTGAGAAGTTTCTATATTTATCAGCTTCCAAACACAGGTTTATTGATACAGTGACTCGGTTTTTCATGAAAAATTCATTTCAAGTTTCATTAAATTTCACCCACTTTTCATATTTAGACGAAAACGTGTGAATAATTGATTAAGTGAAATATCTTGTCGTTTTTGTTAGCAGTTTCTGTATTTCTCAGCTTTCAAACTCAGATTTATTGATAAAGGGTTTCGATTTTGCACGAAAACTTTATTCCGAATTTTGTTTATTTTCGCCCACTTTCCACATTTAGATGAAACACGTAAATCATTCATTAAATCAAATATCTGGTCGTTTTTGTCAGTAGTTTCTTTATTTCTCAGGTTCCAAACTCAGTTTTATTGATAAAAGGATTCGATTTTCCATGAAAATTTATTCCGAGTTTCGTTGTTTTCGCCCACTTTCCATATTCAGACGAAACGCATATATAATATATTAAATCAAATATCTGCTCGTTTTTGTCATAGGTTTCTCTATTTCTCAGGTTCCAAACTCAGTTTTATTGATAAAGGGATTCGATATTAACGAAAAATTCATTGCGAGTTTCGTTTGTTTTCGCGCACTTTCCACATACAGTTTTATTGATACAATGATTCGTTTTTCGTGAAAAATTTTATTCCGAGTTTCGTTAAATTTCGCCTGCTTTTCATATTTAGATGAAAACGTGTGAAAAATTGTTAAATGAAATATCTTGTCGTTTTTGTCAGCAGTTTCTGTATTTCTAAGCTTCCAAACTCAGTTTTATTGATAAAGGGATTCGATTTTCCACGAAAACTTCATTCCGAATTTCGTTTGTTTTCGCCCACATTCCATATATGAACGAAACGTGTAAATAATTCATTAAATCAAGTATCTGGTCGTTTTTATCAGTAGTTTCTGTATTTCTTTGGTTCCAAACTTAGTTTTATTAATAAAGGGATTCGATTTTCCTCGAAATAATTCAGAGTTTCGTTTGTTTTCACCCACTTTCCATATTTAGATGAAACACGTAAATCATTCATTAAATCAAATATCTGGTCGTTTTTGTCAGTAGTTTCTGTATTTCTCAGTTTCAAACTCAGTTTTATTGATAAAAAGGATCCGATTTTCCCGAAAAATTCATTCCGAGTTTTCGTTGTTTTCGCCCAGTTACCATATTTACACGAAACGCGTCAATAATACATTAAATCAAATATCTGGTCATTTTTGTCAGCAGTTTCTATATTTCTCAGCTTCCAAACTCAGTTTTATAGATAAAGGGATTCGATTTTCCTCAAAATAATTTAGAGTTTCGTTTGTTCTCACCCACTTTCCATATTCAGACGAATGCGTATATAATACATTAAATCAAATATCTTGTTCTTTTTGTCAGCAGTTTCTATATTTCTTAGGTTCCAAACTCAGTTTTATTAATAAAGGGATTTGATATTCACAAAAAATTCATTGCGAGTTTCGTTTGTTTTCGCGCACTTTCCATATTTAGACAAAATGCTTAAAATATTCATTAAATCAAGTATCTGGTCGTTTCTCTTGTAGTTTATGCATTTCTCAGATTCCAAACTTAGTTTTATTGAGACAGTGATTCGTTTTTCACAAAAAAAATCATTTCGAGTTTCGTTAAATTTCGCCCACATCATATTAGACGAAAACGTGTGAATAATTGATTAAATGATATATCTTGTCGTTTTTGTTAGCAGTTTCTGTATTTCTCAGCTTCCAAACTTAGTTTTATTGATAAAGGGTTTCTATTTGCACGAAAACTTCATTCCGAATTTCTTTTGTTTTTGGCACTTTTCAAATTTAGACGAAACGCTTAAATAATTCATTAAATCAAATATCTGGTCGTTTCTGTCCGTAGTTTCTGCATTTCTCAGCTACCAAACTTAGTTTTATTGATACAGGGATTCGATTTTTCTTGTAAAAAATCATTCGGAGTTTCGTTAGATTTCGCCCACTTTCCGTATTTAGACGAAAACGCGTTAATAATTGATTAAATAAATATCTGGTCGTTTATTTGAGAAGTTTCTGTATTTATCAGCTTCCAAACACAGATTTATTGATACAGTGACTCGGTTTTTCACAAAATTCATTTCGAGTTTCGTTAAATTTCGCCCACATTTCATATTTAGACGAAAACATGTGAATAATTGATTAATTGAATTATCTTGTCGTTTTTCTTAGCAGTTTCTATATTTCTCAGCTTCCAAACTCAGTTTTGTTGATAAAGGGTTTCTATTTTGCACGAAAACTTCATTCCGAATTTCGTTTGGTTTCGCGCACTTTCCATATTTAGACGAAACGCTTAAATAATTAATTAAATCAAATATCTTGTCGTTTCTGTCCGTAGTTTATGCATTTCTCAGCTTCCAAACTTAGTTTTATTGATACAAGGATTCAATTTTTCTTGTAAAAAATCATTTGGAGTTTCGTTAGTTTCCGCCCACCTTACGTATTTAGACAAAAACGCGTTAATAATTGATTAAATAAATATCTGGTCGTTTATTTGAGAGGTTTCTGTATTTATCAGCTTCCAAACACAGATTTATTGATACATTGACTCGGTTTTTCACCAAAATTCATTTCGAGTTTCGTTAAATTTCGCCCACTTTTCATATTTAGACTAAAACGTGTGAATAATTGATTAAATGAAATATCTGGTCGTTTTTGTTAGCAGTTTCTGTATTTCTCATCTTCCAAACGTAGTTTTATTGATAAAGGGTTTCGATTTTGAGCGAAAACTTTTTTCAGAATTTCGTTTATTTTCGCCCACTTTCCATACTTAGACGAAACACGTAAATATTTCATTAAATCAAATATCTGGTCGTTTTTGTCAATAGTTTCTGTATTTTTCAGGTTCCAAACTCAGTTTTATTGATAGAAGGATTCGATTTTCCATGAAAAATTCATTCCGAGTTTCGTTGTCTTCGCCCACTTTCCATATTCAGACAAAACGCGTATATACTACATTAAATCAAATATCTGGTCGTTTTTGTCAGCAGTTTCTGTATTTCTCAGGTTCCAAACTCCGTTTTATTGATAAAGAGATTCGATATTCATGAAAAATTCATTACGAGTTTCGTATGTTTTCGCGCACTTTCAATATTTAGACGAAACGCTTTAATAATTCATTAAATCAAATATCTGGTCGTTTCTGTCTGTAGTTTATGCATTTCTCAACTTCCAAACTTAGTTTTATTGATACAATGATTCGGTTTTTCACAAAAAATGATTTCAAGTTTCGTTAAATTTAGCCCACATTTCATATTTTGACGAAAACGTGTGAATAATTGATTAAATGAAATATCCTATCGTTTTTGTTAGCGGTTTCTATATTTCACAACTTCCAAACTCAGTTTTATTGATAAAGGGTTTCTATTTGGCACGAAAACTTCATTGCGAATTTCGTTTGTTTTCACGCACTTTCCATATTTAGACGAAACGCTTAAATAATTCATTAAATCAAGTATCTGGTCGTTTATGTCCCTAGTTTCTGCATTTCTCAGCTTCCAAACTTAGTTTTATGGATACAGGGATTCGATTTTTCTTGTAAAAATCATTCGGAGTTTCGTTAGTTTTCGCCCACCTTCTGTATTTAGACGAAAATGCGTTAATAATTGATTAAATAATATCTGGTCGTTTATTTGAGAAGTTTCTGTATTTATCAGCTTCCAAACACAGATTTATTGATACAGTGACTCGATTTTTCACGAAAAATTCATTTCGAGTTTCGTTAAATTTCGCCCACTCTAAATATGAAAACGTGTGAATAATTGATTAAATGAAATATCTCGTGCGAGTTTCGTTTGTTTTCGCACACTTTCCATATTTAGACGAAACGCTTAATAATTCATTAAATCAAATATCTGGTCATTTCTGTCCGTAGTTTCTACATTTCTTAACTTCCTAACTTAGTTTTATTGATATAGGGATTCGATTTTACTTGTAAAAAATCATTCGGAGTTTCGTTAGTTTTCGCCCATATTCTGTATTTAAACGAAAACGCGTTAATAATTGATTAAATAAATATCTGGTCGTTTATTTTAAGTTTCTGTATATATCAGCTTCCAAACACATATTTATTGATACAGTGACTCGGTATTTCACGAAAAATTCATTTCGAGTTTCGTTAAATTTTGCCGACTTTTCATATTTAGACGAAAACGTGTGAATAATTGATTATATGAAATATCTGGTCATTTTTGTCAGCAGTTTCTGTATTTCTCTGGTTCCAAACTCAGTTTTATTGATAAAGAGATTAGATTTTGCGTGAAAACTTCATTCTGAATTTCGTTTGTTTTGGCCCACTTTCTAAATTTAGACGAAACGCGTAAATAATTCGTTAAATAAAATATCTTATCGTTTCTGTCAATAGTTTCTGCATTTCACAGCTTCTAAACTTAGTTTTATTGGTACAGGGATTCGATTTTTCTTAAAAGATATCATTCGGAGTTTCGTTAGTTTTCGGCTACTTTCCATATTTAGATGAAAACGCGTTAATAGTTGATAAAATATAATATCTAGTGTTTCTGTCAGAAGTTTTTGTATTTCTCAGCTTCCAAACACAGTTTTATTATACAGTGATACGGTTTTTCACGAAAAATTCATTACGAGTTTCGTTAAATTTCGCCCACTTTTCATATTTAGACGAAAATTTGTGAATAATTGATTAAATGAAATATTTGGTCGTTTTTGTCAGCAGTTTCTGTATTTCACAGCTTCCAAACTTAGTTTTATTGATAAAGGGATTCAATTTTGCACGAAAACTTCATATTGAATTTCCTTTGTTTTTGCCCAAATTCCATATTTGGTCGAAACGAGTAAATAATTCATTAAATCAAGTATATGGTCCTTTTTAGGAGTAGTTTCTGTATTTTTGGTTCCAAACTTAGTTTTATTAATAAAGGGATTCGATTTTCCACGCAATAATTCAGAGTTTCGTTTGTTTTCGCCCACTTTCCATATTTAGACGAAGCGCGTAAATAATACATTAAATCAAATATCTGGTCGTTTTCGTCAGCAGTTTCTGTATTTCTCAGGTTCCAAACTCAGTTTTATTGATAAAAGGATTCGATATTCACGAAAAATTCATTGCGAGTTTTGTTTACTTTTGCGCATTTTCCATACTTAGACGAAACGCTTAAATAATTCATTAAATCAAATATCTGTTCGTTTCTGTCCATAGTTTCTACATTTCTCAGCTTCTAAAGTTAGTTTTATTGATACAGGGATTCGATTTTTCTTGTAAAAAATCATTCGGAGTTTCGTTAGTTTTCGCCCACTTTCCGCATTTAGACGAAAACGTGTTAATAGTTGATTAAATGAAATATCTCATCGTTTTTGTTGGCAGTTCCTGTATTTCTCAGCTTTCAAACTCAGTTTTATTGATAAAGGGTTTCGATTTTGCATGAAAACTTCATTCCGAATTTCGTTTTTTCGCCCCATTTCCATATTTAGATGAAACACGTAAATAATTCATAAAATCAAATTACCGGTCGTTTCTGACAGCAGTTTCTTCATTTCTCAGCTTCAAAAATCAGTTTTATTGATAAATGGATTCGATTTTTCTTTAAAAATATCATTCGTTAGTTTTCACCCACTTTCCATATTTAGACGAAACGCATAAATAATTCATTAAATCAAATATCCGGTCGCTTTATCAGCATTTTCTGTATTTCTCAGGTTCCAAACTCAATTTAATTGGAAAAGGATTCGATTTTTCACGAAAAAAATCATTCCGAGTTTCGTTTGTTTTCGCCCACTTTCTATATTTAGATGAAACGCGTAAATAATTCATTAAATCAAATTACTGGTCGTTTTTGTCAGCAGTTTCTTCATTTCTCAGCTTCAAAACTCATTTTTTATTTATATCGGGATTTGATTTTTCTTGAAAAATATCATTCGGAGTTTCGTTAGTTTTTGCCAACTTTGCATATTTAGACGAAAACACGTTAATAGTTGATTAAATAAATATATAGTCGTTTATTTCAGAAAGCAGCTTCTAAACACAGATTATTGATACAGTGAGTCGGTTTTTCACGAAAAATTCATTTCGAGTTTCGTTAAATTTCTCCCACTTTTCATACTTAGACGAAAACGTGAATAATTGATTAAATGAAATATCTTGTTTGATTTATTGAATTCGTTTGATAATGTTTCCGAAATTCTTTCGTAAACCAATTAAAAATTCACCAAAAATGGTAGAAAATTCCAAAAATTCTAAAAGTTTACGTGGACCTTCCTGACAATACCCTAAATCACCACACCAAATTTCATCTGAATCCAAGTTACACGGACCAAGTTATAGCTAAAACAAGATTGTGCCTATGCTAGTTTCGGTTCTCGGATGTTATACCTAGCGATTCTTCCGATTCCAAGCATTTATCTTGAACTCAGAAGTGTGTGAAGGCTATATTCAGTACCTACACATCAAGTACAACCCAAATATGCTAGAACTTAGATCAATCAAGCTTTGTTTCATTGTTTTCGGTTAATCGAATAGTTATGCGATTTTTGTCGAATAGGTGTTGATTAGGGTATCAAAACCCAAAGATTTGTAACCATGGCTGCCATATAACACCAGGGAACTCCCATGGTGTTCTTATTTAGCCTCTAAGCTTGTTTAAACCTTCAAAATTCATGGATTAAAAAGGGTTTTTAGGTTGTAAATCATGTATAATCAAGAAATCATGGTTAAAACTATAAGAAACAAGGCTAATACCTTGGATTTAATGGTGTTTAGGACAAGATCAGCTGAGATTCAAGTGTGAGGGTGCAGGTCTCATGGATTGGATGAAAATGGAATAAATAAAAGGATTAAAAAGAACAAAAATATAATAAAATAAGGGGGTACCCCTACCCCACTAGTAGCTTAGTCGTGCTTCGTAAAATGTGTTAAAAGATGATGTTTATCTTCGGCGTTGCGTATAGGTTCATTTTCGGGTCCCGTACGCTTTCTCGATTTGCGTGACAGACTCCGTTTCGCGCCTACTTAGTGTCAAAAGACTCGGTTTTAAGAACTGAGCATAACCATCTCGAAAACCGAGCATGGTTACATTTTAATCATAAAAGTCTCGTTTGACGTTCTTTTAAGTGTTTTTAAACTTGATCGATTGTTCCTTGCACATTCGGTTGCCTTATGTTATGCCTAAAACGAAGGCGTCTCCCCAACCGGGAGCTGCTTCGTTTTGCGTTCCCGGGCTTTGATTATTTTCAAACCTTATGTCACAGTCTATGGCACAAAACGAAGTTGTTCCTGGAACTCGGAATCTTACATAACGCTACCGATAACCTAATAATCAACGTCAAAGGTTTAACGCGCTGTTAAACGTCAAGTCTCCGTTTAACACGTTGTTCAAGGCTAAGGACGCCAACCTCGCATCGTTGGTCCTTAGTAGTGTCATGTTAACAATGACGTGCTCTCGGGTTCCTCCAAGATATAACATATATTGTTTCGCACCACACACAAGTCATGAAATTTCAAAAGGTTTACGCGCAATTATAGTTTTAATCATGCTTTAAGTTTAGGACCAATTAAGGTGTACCTGGTTTTGTCATGGGTATCACAGTAAGGCCTTAATGGATCACAACGAGCAATAATAGGCGATAAATGTCATAATGAACCACCTTAGGCTTTAATGGATCACAACGGACACTAATAGGTCATATATTTCTTAACGTACAATATTGGGCCTTAACAGATCACAAACTCTTAACGTACTATATGTGCCTTAATGGACCACAATTGGCATTAGTAGGCCATTTATGTCTTAACGACCATATTCGATAGTAATAGATTACAACATGCAATCGTAGGTCATATAATTCTTTACGGACCATATTGGGCTTTAATGAATCACAAACTGAACACTAGGTAATATATGTCTCCATTGATCACAGCGTGCAATAGTAGATCATTTATGTCTTGATGGACCATATTATGCGTTAATGGATCACAACGCGCAATGGTAGGTCATATGAGTTTGAGTGGAACTTTTTGGACCTGGCAATTGGCTCATATAATACTTAGCGCACTGTATTCGACCTTAACATATAGATCACAAGTGGCAGTCGTAGGTCATATATTTTTTGATGGACCATATCGGGCCTTATCGATCATAATGGGTAATATCAGTTATATATGTGATAACGGACCATACTGGGCTTTGATGTATCAGAACTGCAATGGTAGTTTCATAAACGTCTTAGAGAACTATATTGGGCTTTAATGAATCACAACAACAATAGTAGGGCATATAGGATTAACGGGCCATATTAGGCCTTAATGAATTAAAACGGGCAATTGTAGGTCATATATATTTTAGCGAACCATATTGGGCCTTAATGAATAAAATCGAGCAATTGAAGGCCATATATGCCTTAATGGACTATATTGGGAATTAATAGATCACAACGGGCAATCGTAGGTCATATATTTATTCATGGACTTTATCGAACGTTAATGGATCTAAACAAAGAATAGTAGGTCATAAATGTTTTGACGGAATACATTGGGCCTTAATGAATCACGATGGGCAATAGTATGTATATATGTCTTAATTGACTATGTAAGGCCTTAATGAATCATAAAGGGAAATCGTAGGTATATATGTCTTAATTGACCATGTAAGACCTAAATGGATCACAACGGGTAATAATAGGTGATAAATGTCATAATGAACCACATTAGGCTTTAATGGAACCAAACGGGCACTAATATCTCATATCTTTGTTAATGTACAATATTGGGCCTTAATGGATCACAAACTCTTAACATACTATATGTGCCTTAATGGACCACAAATTGGCATTAGTAGGCCATTTATGTCTTAACTACCATATTCGATACTAATAGCTTAGAACACGCAATCGCAGGTCATATAAATATTTACGGACCGTATTGGGCTTTAATGAATCACAACATGAACATTAGGTAATATATGTCTCCATTGATCACAGCGTGCAATATTAGATTATTTATGTATTGATGGACCATATTATGCGTTAATGGATCACAACGCGCAATGGTATGTCATATGAGTCTGAATGGAACTTCTTGGACCTGACAACTGGCTCATTTAATACTTAGCGCACCATATTCGGCCTTAACAAATAGATCACAAGTGGCAATCGTAGGTCATATATTTCTTCATGGTCCATATCGGGCCTTAATGGATCACAATGGATAATACAGGTTATATATGTCATAACAGACCATATTGGGCTTTGATGTATCACAACTGCAATAATAGGTTCATAAACGTCTTAAAGAACTACATTGGACTTTAATGTATCACAACAAGAATAGTAGGTCATATAGGACTAACTGGACCATATTGGGCCATAATGACATAAAACGGGCAATTCTAGCTCATATAAACCTTAAAGAACGATATTGGGCCTTAATGAATAAAATCAAGTAATAGAAGGTCATATATGTCTTAATGGACTATAATGGGTATTAATAGATCACAACGGGCAATCGTAGGTCGTATATTCTTCATGGACTTTATTGGGCATTTAATGGATCAAAACGAGCAATAGTAGGTCATAAATGTTTGATAGAATACATTGGGCCTTAATGAATCACAACAGGCAATAGTAGGTGTATATGTCTTAATTAACAACGTAAGGCCTTAATAAATCACAAAGGGTAATTGTAAGTATATATGTCTAACTTGACCATGTAAGGTTTTTTATGGATCACAACAGGCAATAATAGGTGATAAATGTCATAATGAACCACCTTAGGCTTTAATGGATCACAACGGACACTAATAGGTCATATATTTCTTAACGTACAATATTGGGCCTTAACGGATCACAAACTCTTAACGTACTATATGTGCCTTAATGGACCACAATTGGCATTAGTAGGCCGTTTATGTCTTAACGACCGTATTCGATAGTAATAGATTAGAACAACCAATCGTAGGTCATATAATTCTTTACGAACCATATTGGGCTTTAATGAATCACAACATGAACATTAGGTAATATATGTCTCCATTGATCACAGCGTGCAATAGTAGATTATTTATGTCTTGATGGACCATATTATGCGTTAATGGATCACAACGCGCAATGGTATGTCATATGAGTCTGAATGGAACTTCTTGGACCTGACAACTGGCTCATATAATACTTAGCGCACTGTATTCGGCCTTAATAAATAGATCACAAGCGACAATCATAGGTCATATATTTCTTCATGGTCTATATCGGGCCTTAATGGATCACAATGGATAATATAGGTTATATATGTCATAACAGACCATATTGGGCTTTGATGTATCACAACTGCAATTATAGGTTCATAAACGTCTTAAAGAACTACATTGGACCTTAATGTATCACAACAAGAATAGTAAGTCATATAGTACTAACCGGACCATATTGGGTCGTAATGACATAAAACGGGCAATTCTAGCTCATATAAACCTTAACGAACCATATTGGGCCTTAATGAATAAAATAAGTAATAGAAGGTCATATATGTCTTAATGGACTATAATGGGTATTACTAGATCACAACGGCAATCGTAGGTAATATAATTATTCATGGACTTTATCGAACGTTAATGGATCTAAACAAGCAATAGTAGGTTATAAATGTTTTGACGGAATACATTGGGCCTTAATGAATAGCAACGTGCAATAGTAGGTATATATGTCTTAATTGACTATGTACGGCCTTAATGAATCATAAAGGGTAATCGTAGGTATATATGTCTTAATTGACCATGTAAGGCCTTAACAGATCACAACGGGCAATAATAGGTGATAAGTGTCATAATGAACCAGAATAGGCTTTAATGGATCACGACGGGAACTAATAGGTCATATACTTCTTAACGTACAATATTGGGCCTTAATGGATCACAAACTCTTAACGTACTATATGTACCGTAATGGATCACAATTGGCATTAGTAGGCCATCTATGTCTTAACGACAATATTCGATACTAATAGATTAGAACAGGAAATCGTAGGTCATATAAGTCTTTACGGACCATATTGGGCTTTAATGAATCACAACATGAACATTAGGTAATATATGTCTCCATTGATCACAGCGTGCAACAGTAGATTATCTATGTCTTGATGGACCATATTTTGTGTTAATGGATCACAACGCGCAAGGGTATGTCATATGAGTCTGAATGGAACTTCTTGGACCTGACAACTTGCTCATATAATACTTAGCGCACCGTATTCCTCCTTAACATATAGATCACAAGTGGCAATCGTAGGTCATATATTTCTTGATGGACCATATCGGGCCTTAATGGATCACAATGGGTAATACCGTTATATATGTGATAACGGACCATATTGGGCTTTGATGTATCGGAACTGCAATGGTAGGTTTATAAACGTCTTAAAGAACTATATTCGGCCTTAATGAATCACAACAAGAATAGTAGGTCATATAGGACTTAACGGGCCATACTGGGCCTTAAAGAATTAAAACGGGCAATTGTAGGTCATATATATTTTAGCAAACCATATTGGGCCTTAATGAATAAAATCGAGCAATTGAAGGTCATATATGTCTTATTGGACTATATTGGGCATTAATAGATCACAACGGGCAATCGTAGGTCATATATTTTTCATGGACTTTATCGGACGTAAATGGATCTACACAAGCAATAGTAGGTCATAAATGTTTTGACAGACTACATTGGGCCTTAATGAATCACAATGGGCAATAGTAGGTATATATGTCTTAATTGACTATGTAAGGCCTTAATAAATCACAAAATGCAATCGTAGGTATATATGTCTTAATTGACCATGTAAGGCCAAAATGGATCACAATGGGTAATAATAGGTGATAAATGTCATAATGAACCACACTAGGCTTTAATGGATCACAACGGACACTAATATGTCATATATATTTCTTAACGTACAATATTGGGCCTTAATGGATCACAAACTCTTAACGTACTATATGTGCCTGAATGAGTCCAATTGGCATTAGTAGGCCATTTATGTCTTAACGACCATATTCGATTCTAATAGATTAGAACCGGCAATCATAGGTCATATAAGTCTTGACGGAGCATATTTGGCTTTAATGAATCACAACATGAATAATAGGTAATATATGTCTCCATGGACCCCATTAGGCGATAATGGAACACAACGTGCAATAGTAGGTTATTTATGTCTTGATGGACCATATTATGTGTTAATGGATTACAACGCGGAATGGTAGGTCATATGAGTCTGAATGGAACTTCATGGACCTCACAACTGGCTCATATAATACTTAGCGCACCATATTCGGCCTTAACAAATAGATCACAAGTGGTAATCGTAGGTCATATATTTCTTCATGGACCATATCGGGCCTTCATGGATCACATTGGGTAATATCGGTTATATATGTCATAACGAACCATATTGGGCTTTGATGTATCACAACTGCAATAGTAGGTTCATAAATGTCTTAAAGAACTATATTGGGCCTTAATGAATCACAACAAGAATAGAAGGTCAAATAGAACTTAACGGACCATATTGGGCCTTAATGAATTAAAAATGGAAATTGTAGGTCATATATATCTTAACGAACCATATTGGGCCTTAATGACTAAAAAGGATTTCCAGGATTGTGTGTAGCAGATAGAAGTCTTAGATGTCAATAGTTTTGGATTCCATTACACTTGGACTCAAAAGCCGAAGAAGGGTAATGGTATTCTAAAGAAGATAGACCGTGTCATGGCGAAAATATCTTTGTTGGATTCGTTTCCAGGTGGATGCGCTATTTTCTTCTATGTATGGTGTCGGACAATACTCCATGTATTCTCAAACTTCCATCTGTTAATTCAAATAAGCCAAAACCTTTTAAGTTCCCAAACTTCATAGCATACAAAAAAAAGAGTTTACGGATCTGGTAAAAGAAGAATGGCCTAAGAATATTAGTGGTGTGCCCATGTTTAAGGTTGTAAAGAAACTAAGATCTTTGAAGCACCCGATTAGGAGTTTATGTGTGAAACAAGTGAACCTTCACAGCCGGGTTAAATCATTAAGAGAAGAACTAGACTTGATTCAAAAGGTAATTGATGTGAATACGGATGATGCTAGCATTCGTAGTTGTGAATCTGAGTTGCTAACAAGAAACCAAGAAGCTGTTCTTGATGAAGAGAGGTTTTTAAAACAAAAGTCTAAAGTGCATTGGCTGAAAGTGGGTGATTCGAATTCTGCCTATTTTCATAACTCTTTAAAATCAAGAAACCATAGAAGCCACATAGATATAATTAAAGATAGTGATGGAAATATTTTCGAAGGCAATGCGGCTGCAAATGCTATGGTGGATCATTTCAGGAATTTCTTGGGCCAAAATGGTATAACTACAAGACTTCCTACTCAAGATCTCTTCCCAAAAGTTATTGATTCCCAGGTGGCGAATAACATGACATGATTTGTGATGTTTCAAATGAGGAAGTAAAATCAGTTGTGTTCTCGATTGATGATAACAAAGCTCCTTGTCTAGATGGGTATTCTTCGGCCTTCTTTAAAAAAGCATGGCATATAATTGGTGATGATATTATCTTAGCAATCCAAGATTTCTTTAAGTTTGGACGGCTTCTAAAAGAAATTAATCATACGATTATTGCTTTAGTTCCAAAAGTGCCTACTCCAACTTCAGTTACTGACTATCGTCCTATTTCGTGATGTAATGTTATTTATAAATGTATTAGCAAGATTTTATCCAATCGAATGTTAGAAGGGCTTGGAGATGTAGTTAGTCTAAACTAATCTGCTTTTGTGCCAGGTAGACGCATAACGGACAATATTTTCTAACTCAAGAACTCATGGATAACTACCATTGCAATACTGGGACTCCAAGATGTGCTTTCAAGGTTGATATTCAGAAAGCATACGATACGGTCGATTGGGATTTCTTGAAGGTTGTTCTCTTTGGTTTTGGATTCCATCCAACCATGGTTGAGTGGATTATGAGTTGTGTTTCTTTTGTCTTCATTTTCCGTGAGCATAAATGGAAATATTCATGGATATTTTATGGGGCAAAGGGGTTTAAGACAAGGGGATCCGATGTCCCCCTATCTTTTTACACTGGTAATAAAGGTCTTAACTTCCATTCTTCAACATGCGACTGGTGTTGATTCTTCTTTCAGGTTTCATACAAAATGAGAGGAACAAAGGGTAGTGAATCTATGTTTCGCAGATGATTTATTCTTATTCACAAGGTGAGGTGCATTTGGTAAAAATAATCATGGACTCCCTAAACAATTTCAAAAACATGTCAGGTTTGGTACCAAGTCTGCCAAAAAGTACTGCTTTTTTCTGTAATGTTCCAGCCCGAACCAAAAAATGTATCCTAGATACTATGCCCTTTGGAGAGGGTTCGTTACTAGTTAAGTATCTTGGGGTTCCTCTCATTGCTACCAGATTACTAAACAAGGATTGCCAAATGCTCATCGAGAGAATGGAGAAGAGGATAACGGATTGGAAAGTGAAATTTCTATCGTTTGCTGGTCGGTTACAACTTATCATTTCAATTCTTTCAGATTTTATATATACGGGGCATCAGTTTTCATCCTTCCAAAGAGTATAGTAAAAGATCTTGAGCAGAAAATGCGGAGTTTTCTATGGAGTCAAGGGTCTTTGACCAAGGGTAAAGCTAAAGTTGCATGGAGTATTGTGTGCGTGCCTAAAAAGGAGGGTGGGCTGGGGGTTCGAAAGGTGGCTGATGTAAACAAAGCACTCATGACATATCATATATTCAGTATTCTTTTCGGGTAGGAACTCATTATGGGTGCAATGGATACATGCTTATAGATTAAAAAACCAAAGCTTTTGGGATGTTCCTATTCAGAACAATATCTGTTGGAGCTGGAGAAAGTTACTTACTCTAAGGCCTACAATTAGAGAATACGTCTGGTCTGACATAGGGAATGGTGAAAAGACGTCTTTATGGTTCGATCGTTGATGTGATCTATGTCCCCTAAGTTTGTATGTTTCACCTAGACAAATGAATCAAGAGGGGCTTTCTATTCGGTTTACCGTATCTGAAGTTGTTCGTGATTCTCAATGGGATTGGCCTGAGGTATGGAGGGATATCTTTCCAATCCTTTACCAACTAAGCCCTTTGCCACTAAACCCGTTAAAACCAGATGAGATTAAATGGAGGAACGAGGATGGTAGTCTTGTAACTTTTACCACAATGTTGGCTTGGAACGCCCTAAGAAGTCGTGGCCAGTCTTCTGATTGGCAAATCTGGTATGGTCATCGTTTTCTATTCCAAGACATGCGTTTTTTTGTTGGCTGACCTTTACATAAAAGTTTTACACTCAAGACCGTATTCAGGCATGGAATCAAGCGGCTGGTTCTATGAACTTAATGTGTTGCCTCCTATGTAAACAGGATGCCGAATCTCATAATCATCTTTTCTTTGAATGTTCTCACTCTAATTAAATTTGGTGTTCGCTAAGAGGTAAAGGTGGAATGAGTCATATTCAAGGTAAATGGTATGATATTGCTTCGTGGTTGATTCCTAGAGCTAATTCATTATCAACTCGGGTAGTCATTGCAAAGCACCTAATGACTGCGATAGTATATTACATTTGGCAAGAGAGGAATGCTAGGTATTTCAAGAATCAACTAAGGCCTCTAGAGGAAGTGGAAAAGCTCATTCTGGAAACGGTAAGATTAAAGCTGCATTCTTTCAAGTATAAGAAGACTGACCGGGTTAGAAGATTATTGGAAGATTGTAGGATTGCATATGCGGATGTTATGATGGACGAATAGATAACTATTTATCTAGATGTTAGCTGATTAATTGTGTGTCATGCATGCTTGTGGTTTAGCTTTGTGCTTGTTTTACATTGGTGGTGGCATGTCACTCCAATGAACTAGAGTGGTACTCTGCCCTCTACTTGTTTTTGTTTGGTTGATCGTAATACAAATCACCAGGGTATACCCTTTTACCCAAAAACAATAAAAAATGTCTCAATGGACTATATTGGACATTAATAGATCATAACGGGCAATCGTAGGTCATATATTTCGTCAGGGACTTTATCGGACATTAATGAATCAAAACAAGCAATAGTAGGTTATAAATGTTCTGACGGAATAGATTGGGCCTTAATGAATAGCAACGTGCAATAGTAGGTATATATGTCTTAATTGACTATGTACGACCTTAATGAATCACAAAGGGTAATCGTAGGTATATATGTCTTAATTGACCATGTAAGGCCTTAACAGATCACAACGGGCAATAATAGGTGATAAATGTCATAATGAACCAGATTAGGCTTTAATAGATCACGACGGGAACTAATAGGTCATATACATCTTAACGTACAATATTGGGCCTTAATGGATCACAAACTTTAACGTACTATATGTACCGTAATGGACCACAATTGGCATTAGTAGGCCATCTATGTCTTAACGACAATATTCGATACTAAGATTAGAACAAGCAATCGTAGGTCATCTAAGTCTTTACGGACCATATTGGGCTTTAATAAACCACACCCTGAACAGTAGGTAATATATGTCTCCATGGACCCCATTAGGCGATAATGGATCACAACATGCAATAGTAGGTCATTTATGTCTTGATGGACCATATTATACGTTAATGGATCACAACGCGCAATGGTAGGTCATATGAGTCTGAATGGAACTTCTTGGACCACACAACTGGCTCATATAATACTTAGTGCACCATATCCGGCCTTGATAAATATATCACAAGTGGCAATCGTAGGTCATATATTATTTCATGGACCATATCGGGCCTTAATGGATCACAATGGGTAATACCGGTTATATATGTCATAACGGACCATATTGGGCTTTGATGTATCACAACTGCAATAGTACTTTCATAAATGTCTTAAAGAACTATATTGGACCTTAATGAATCACAACAAGAATAGTTAGTCATATAGGACTTAACGGACCATATTGGGCCTTAATGAATTAAAACGGGAAATTCTAGCTCGTAGATATCTTAACGAACCATATTGGGCCTTTTATGAATAAAATCGAGTAATAGAAGGTCATATATGTCTTAATGGACTATATTGGGCATTAATAGATTACAAAGGGCAATTGTCGGTCATATATTTCTTCATGGATGTGACATTTGTGGTGATTCGATCATGTAACGATTCCGAAAAATTTATCAATCAACGAAATATGTGTTTTATTTCTGAGAATTGTACAATTATCATGACAATAGCACATATTTAATTGTTGCACGATTTCAAACTCTCAAACAACTTTTAGAAGTGAAATCGCAAAGTGTTACGCAAACGTCATCAATCTAACACGACATACACTCCGGAACAATGAAACTAGCTAAACATACCCTAAATACCCTTTACATAACTTAGAAATAAGTTTTGAAGGTTTCGGTATGGCAAAAACAAGTTTATTCAAACTCAGGGGCTATTTTACAAAATCTGCGAAAGTATGCCGATTCGCGTGTTTCTTAACACGGAACACGTACGCACATTCAAAAAATTTTGTAATCATTAAAATCTTGTATTTTAGTGATGAGAATGCAAAAATATCATTCGTTACGCAATTACGGTCATTTTCGCATTAATTAAAGCGTCCGTCGTAATTAAGCGAAAAACGCAACCGTACAACCGAACAAACTGACATCCACAACATTTCCAAGCATATATCAAGTTCCCTATGCTTTATCATCCTTATAAAGACAAAAAAATTAGGTTAACGGGAGTTAAAAGCGACAAAACGCGACAAAACAAGTCCAGGGGCTGAAACTGCCATTTTTGAAACTTGCTGCCCAGGTCTATGCCTTACGGACCATAAGGAGGACCCCATATGATCCGTAAGCAGTGCCCAGACAGCAGGTTGTTAGTTGGAAGCCTCTTATTCACTTCCTTGGCCACCAAGTCATGATTTTTGACACCTCTCACCGGCTTAGGACACCTAGGGGACACTAAGCAATGCCTTAACACCTGGATGAACACTTTTCATGATTTGGTGAGCTCAAGTTCACTATAAATAGCCTTGTTCGTCCACACTCCAAACTTGCACCTTTCACTCTTCTTTCTCTCTTCTCTTGGAGCTTGTTTCCAGCAATTGGAGACCTCCTACTGAGTTCTAAAGACTTCCTAGAGCACAAGTAGTGTTCTTCCTTAGTCTTTTTCATTATTTTAGCTTGTTATAAGCTAAAAGTCAAACAACTGACTTTCTGTTTGACTTTCGTTTCTGACCATTTTTTGTCAAGTCAAAGTTCAACTGAACTTTGCAACGTGATCGTAATCACGAAGGTTATAATCCCTTGCGATTATACCTACCGATTACCAAGTTTACTAGTCGAAGTGACGAGTTAAAGTTTCGGTCAAAAATGCGCATTATGTGCATTTTACGACTGAACTATTTTCGGGAATAAAAACACTAAGTTTTGATACCAAATCAGTTTTGCAACTTAGTTAGACATTGTCAATAATTGATTAAATAAATTATCCTGTCGTTTTTATCAGCAATTTCTGTATTTCTCAGCTTCCAAACTCAGTCTTATTAATAAAGTGATTCGATTTTGCACGAAAACTTCATTCCGATTTTTGTTTGTTTTAGCCCACTTTCCACATTTAGAGGAAACGCTTAAATAATTCATTAAATCAAAAATCTGGTCGTTTTTGTCAGCAGTTTCTGTATTTCTCAGGTTCCAAACTCAGTTTTATTGATAAAGGGATTCGATTTTTCATGAAAAATTCATTCCAAGTTTGGTTTGTTTTCGCCCACTTTCCATATTTAGACGAGACGCGTAAATAATTTATTAAATCAAATATCTGGTCGTTTCTGTCAGAAGTTTCTGCATTTCTCAACTTCCAAACTCAGTTTTATTGATACAGGGATTCGATTTTTCTTGAAAAATATCATTCAGAGTTTTGTTAGTTTTCGCCCACTTTCCATATTTAGACTAAAACGCGTTACTAGTTGATTAAATAAATATCTGGTCATTATGTCAGTAGTTTCCGTATTTATCAGCTTCCAACCACAGTTTTATTGATACAATGATTCGGTTTTTCATGAAAAATTCATTTCAAATTTTGTTAAATTTCGCTCACTTTTCATATTTAGACGAAAACGTGTGTATAATTGATTAAATGAAATATCTTGTTGTTTTTGTTAGTAGTTACTGTATTTCTCAGCTTCTAAACTAAGAGTGTTTATTGATAATGGGATTCGATTTTCCCGAAAAATTCATTCCGAGTTTCATCAGTTTTCTCCCACTTTCCATATTTATACGAAAAACGCGTGAATAATTTACTAAATCAAATATCTAGTCGTTTTTGTCAGCAGTTTCTTTATTTCTCAGCGATACTTGGATTCGGTTTTTCATGAAAAATATCATGCGGAGTTTTGTCAGTTTTTGCCCACTTACCATATATAAACGAAAACGTATGAATAATTGATTAAATCAAATATCTGGTCGTTTTTGTCAGCAGTTTCTGTATTTCTCGGCTTTCAAACACCATTTTATTAATACCAGGATTCGTTTTTGTCAGCAGTTTCTGTGTTTCTGTATTTCGGAAATTCGTTGGTTTTTGCCCACTTTCTATATTTAGTCGATAACGCATGAATAATTAATTAACTAAAATATAAGGTCGTTTATGTCAGCAGTTTCTGTATTTCTCAGCTTCCAGACTCAGTTTTATTGATAAAGGATTCGATTGTTCATGAAAATTTCATTACGAATTTTGTTTATTTACGCCTACTTTCCATATTTAGACGAAAACGTATAATAATTGACTAAATGAAATATTTTGTGGTTTTTGTCAACAGTTTCCGTATTTCTCAGCTTCTAAACTCAGTTTTATTGATAAAGGGATTCGATTTTGCACGAAAAACTCTATTCCGAGTTTCATTTGTTTTCACCCACTTTACATATTTAGACGAAACGCGTAAATAATTCATTAAAACAATTATCTGTTTGTCAGCAATTTCTGTATTTCTCTGGTTCACCAGTTTTATTGAGATAAAGATTCGATTTTCCATGAAAAATTCATTATGAGTATCGTTTGTTTTCGCCTACTTTTCATATTTAGACGAAAACGTGTGAATAATTGACTAAATGAAATATCTTGTCATTTTTGTCGGTAGTTTATGTATTTCTCAACTTCCAAACTCAATTTTATTAATAAAGGGATTCGATTTTGCACGAAAACTTCATTCCGAATTTCGTTTGTTTTCGCCCGCTCTCCATATTTAAACTAAACGCATAAATAATTCAATAAATCAAGTATCTGGTCGTTTTTGTCAGCAGTTTCTGTATTTCTCAAGTTCAAATTCAGTTTTATTGATAAAGGATTTGATTTTTCACGAAAAATTTCATTCCGAGTTTTGTTTGTTTTCGCCCACTTTCCATATTTAGAAGAAACACATAAATAATTTATTAAATCAAATATCTAGTCATTTCTGTCAGCAGTTTTCTACATTTCTCAGCTTTCAAACTCAGTTTTATTGATACATGGATTCGATTTTTCTTGAAAAATATCATTCGGAGTTTGGTTAGTTTCCGCGCACTTTCCATATTTAGACAAAACCGCGTTAATAGTAGATCAAATAAATATCTGGTCGTTTATGTCAGAAGTTTCTGTATTTATCAGTTACCGTTTTATTGGTACAATGATTCGGTTTTTCACGAAAAATTCATTCCGAGTTTCGTTAAATTTCGCCCACTTTTCATATTTAGAGGAAAACGTGTGAATAATTGATTAAATGAAATATCTTGTCGTTTTTGTTAGCAGTTTCTGTATTTCTCAGCTTCCAAACTCAGTTTTATTGATAAAGGAATTCGATTTTGAATGAAAACTTTATTCCGAATTTCGTTTGTTTTCGCCCACCTTCCATATTTAGACGAAACGCGTAAATAATTCATTAAATCAGGTATCTGGTCATTTTTGTCAACAGTTTCTGTATTCCTCAGGTTACAAACACAGTTTTATTGATAAAGAATTCGATTTTTCACGAAAAATTCATTCCGAGTTTCGTTTGTTTTAGCCTACTTTCCATATTTAGACGAAAACGTGTGAATAATTAATTAAATAAAATATCTTATCATTTTTGTCGGCAGTTTCTGTATTTCTCAGCTTCCAAACCCAGCTTTATTGAGAAGAATATTCGATTTTCCATCAAAAAATATTACGAGTTTCGTTTATTTTCGCCTACTTTCATATTTAGACGAAAACGTGTGAGTAATTGACTAAATGACATATCTTGTCATTTTTGTCAGCTGTTTCTGTATTTCTCAACTTCCATACTCAGTTTTATTAATAAAGGGATTCGATTTTGCACGAAAACTTCATTCCGAATTTCGTTTGTTTTCGCCGGCTTTCCATATTTAGACTAAACGCATAAATAATTCAATAAATCAAGTATCTGGTCGTCTTTGTCAGCAGTTTCTGTATTTCTAAGGTTCCAGATTCAGTTTTATTGATAAAGGATTTGATTTTCACGAAAAATTCATTCCGAGTTTCGTTTGTTTTCGCCCACTTTCCATATTTAGAGGAAATGCATAAATAATTCATTAAATCAAATATCTGGCCGTTTCTGTCAGCAATTTCTACATTTCTCAGCTTACAAACTCAATTTTATTGATACGGGGATTCAATTTTTCTTGAAAAAGATCATTCGGAGTTTTGTTAGTTTTCGTCCACTTTCCATATTTGGTGAAACCACGTTAATAGTTGATCAAATAAATATCTGGTCGTTTATGTCAGAAGTTTCTGTATTTATCAGTTACCAAACACAGTTTTATTGGTACAGTGATTCGGTTTTTTCACGAAAAATTCATTTGGAGTTAAGTTAAATTTCGCTCACTTTTTATATTAACACGAAAACGTGTGAATAGTGGACTAAATGAAATATCTTGTCATTTTTGTCAGCAGTTTCTGTATTTCTCAGCTTCCAAACTCAGTTTTATTGATTAAGGGATTAAATTTAGAACGAAAACTTTGTTTCGAATTTCGTTTGTTTTCACTCGCTTTCCATATTTAGCCGAAACGCGTAAATAAAGTTTCGTTAAATTCCACCCACTTTTCATATTTAGACGAAAACGTGTGAATAATTGAGTAAATGAAACATCTTGTTGTTTTTGTTAGCAGTTTCTGTATTTCTGAGCTTCCAAACTCAGTTTTATTGATAAAGGGATTCGATTTTGCACGAAAAATTCATTCCGAATTTCTATTGTTTTCGCCCACTTTCCATATTTAGACCAAACGTGAAATAATTAATTAAATCAATTATCTGGTTGTTTTTGTCAGCAATTTCTGTATTTCTCTGGTTACAAACCCAGTTTTATTGAGTAAAAGATTCGATTTTCCATGAAAAATTCATTACTAGTTTCGTTTGTTTTCGCCTACGTTTCATATTTAGACGAAAACGTGTGAATAATTGACTAAATGAAAATCTTGTCATTTTTGTAAGCAGTTTCTGTATTTCTTAGCTTTCAAACTCAGTTTTATTAATAAAAGGATTTGATTTTGCAAGAAAACTTCGTTATGAATTTCGTTTGTTTTCGCCCGCTTTCCATATTTATACTAAACGCATAAATAATTCAATTAATCAAATATCTGGTCGTTTTTGTCAGCAGTTTCTGTATCTCTTAAGTTCTAAACTCAGTTTTATTAATAAAAGGATTTGATTTTTCATAAAAAAATCATTCTGAGTTTCTTTTGTTTTCGCCTACTTTCCATATTTAGACGAAAATGTGTGAATAATTAAGTAAATTAAATATCTGGTCGTTTTTGTTAGTAGTTTCTGTATTTCTCAGCTTCTAAACCCAGTTTTATTGATACCGGGATTCGATTTTGCACCAAAACTTCATTCCGAGTTTCGTTTGTTTTCACCCACATTACATATTTAGTCGAAACGCGTAAATAATCATTAACTCTATTATATTTTCGTTTTTGTGAGCAATTTCTGTATTTCTCAGGTTTTAAACTCAGTTTTATTATGAAAAGGATTCGATTTTTCACGAAAAATTAATTCAGAGTTTCGTTATATTTCGCCCACTTTTCATATTCAGACGAAAACGTGTGAATAATTGATTAAATGAAATATCATGTCGTTTTTGTCAGCAGTTTCTGTATTTCTCAGGTTCCAATTCAGTTTTATTGATGAAGGATTTTTTTAAATATTTGGTCGTTTCTGTCAGCAGTTTCTACATTTCTAAGTTTTATTGATACAGGGATTCGATTCATCTTGAAAAATATCATTCGGAGTTCCGTTAGTTTTCACCTACTTTCCTATTTAGACGAAACCACGTTAATAGTTGATCAAATAAATATGTGGTCGTTTATGTCAGAAGTTTCTGTATTTATCAGTTACCAAACACAGTTTTATTGGTACAGTGATTCGGTTTTTCACGAAAAATTCATTCCGAGTTTCGTTAAATTTCGCCCATTTTTCATATTTAGAGGAAAACGTGTGAATAATTGATTAAATGAAATATCTTGTCGTTTTTGTTAGCAATTTCTGTATCAGCTTCCAGACTCAGTTTTATTGATAAAGAAATTCGATTTTGAACGAAAACTTAATTCCTAATTTCGTTTGTTTTCGCCCACCTTCCATATTTAGACGAAACGCGTAAATAATTCATTTAATCAAGTATCTGGTCATTTTTGTCAAGAGTTTCTATATTCCTCAGGTTGCAAACTCAGTTTTATTGATAAAGGATTCAAATTTTCACGAAAAATTCATTCCGTGTTTCGTTTGTTTTCGCCGACTTTCCATATTTAGATGAAAACGTGTGAATAATTAACTAAATGAAATATCTTGTCATTTTTGTCAACAGTTTCTGTATTTATCAGCTTCAAAACCCAGTTTTATTGATAAAGCGATTCGATTTTACACGAAAACTTCATTCCGAGTTTCGTTTGTTTTCACTCACATTACATATTTAGACGAAAAGCGTAAATAAGCATTAAATCAATTCTACTTTCGTTTTTGTCTGCAGTTTCTATATTTCTCAGGTCCAAACTCTGTTTTATTGAGAAAAGGATTCGATTTTCCTTGAAAAATTAATTCCGAGTTTGGTTATATTTCGCCCACTTTTCATATTAAGACGAAAACATGTGAATAATTGATTAATAAAATATCTTTTCGTTTTTGTCAGTAATTTATGTATTTCTCAACTTCCAAACTCAGTTTTATTGATAAAGAGATTCGATTTTTCACGAAAAAAATTTATTGCGAGTTTCGTTTGTTTTCGCCCACTTTCCATATTTAGAAAAAATGCATAAACAATTATTTAAATCGAATATTTAGTCGTTTTTGTCAGCAGTTTCTCTATTTCTCAGGTTCCAACTCATTTTTATTGATAAAAGGATTCGATTTTCCACAAAAAATTATTGCGAGTTTCGTTTGTTTTCGCCCACTTTACATATTTAAACGAAACACATAAATAATTCATTAAATCAATTATCTGGTCGTTTTTGTCAGTAGTTTTTGTATTTCTAAGGTTACAAACTCACTTTTATTGATAAAAGGATTCGATTTTCCATGAAAAATTCATTCCGAGTTTCGTTTTTTTCGCCTAATTTCATATTTAGACGAAAACGTGCGAATAGTTGACTAAATGAAATATCTTGTGGTTTTTGTCAGCAGTTTCTGTATTTCTCAGCTTCCAAACTCAATTCTATTGATAAAGGGATTCGATTTTGCACGAAAACTTTATTTTGAATTTCGTTTGTTTTCGCCCCTTTCCATATTTAGCCGAAACGCGTAAATCATTCAATAAATCAAATATCTGGTCGTTTTTATAGCAGTTTCTGTATTTCTCAAGTTCCAAACTCAGTTTTATTAATAAAAGGATTTGATTTTCAACGAAAAATTCATTTCGAGTTTCGTTTGTTTTTGAAAACTTTCCATATTTAGAGGAAACGCGTAATTAATTCATTAAATCAAATATCTGGTCGTTTCTATCAGCAGTTTTTGGATCTCTCTACATCCAAACTCAGTTTTATTGATATAAGGATTCGATTCATCTTGAAAAGTATCATTCGGAGTTTCGTTAGTTTTCGCCCACTTTCCATATTTAGACGAAACCGCGTTAATAGTTGATCAAATAAATATCTGGTCGTTTATGTTAGATGTTTTTGTATTTATCAGTTACAAAACACAGTTTTATTGGTACAGTGATTCGGGTTTTCACGAAAAATCATTCCGAGTTTTGTTAAATTCCGCCACATTTTCATATTTAGACGAAAACATGTGAATAATTGACTAAATGAAATATCTTGTTGTTTTTGTTAGCAGCTTATGTATTTCTGAGCTTCCAAACTCAGTTTTGTTGATAAAGGATTCGATTTTGCACGAAAACTTCATTCCGAATTTCTATTGTTTTCGCCCACTTTCCATATTTAGACGAAACGCGGAAATAATTAAATAAGTCATATATCTTGTCGTTTTTGTCAGCATTTTCTGTATTTCTCAGGTTCTAAACTCAGTTTTTTGATAAAGGGATTCGATTTTGAATGAAAACTTAAATCCGAAATTCGTTTGTTTTCGTCCACTTTCCATATTTAGACGAAACGCGTAAATAATTCATTAAATCAAATATCTGGTCGTTTTTGTCAGCACTTTCTGTATTTCTTTGGTTCCAAACCCAGTTTTATTTAGAAAAAGATTCGATTTTCCACGAAAAATTCATTACTAGTTTCGTTTGTTTTCGCCTACTTTTCATATTTAGACGAAAACGTGTGAATAATTGACTAAATGAAATATCTTGTCGTTTTTGTCAGCGGTTTCTGTATTTCTCGGCTTCCAAACTCAGTTTTATTAATAAAGGGATTCGATTTTGCACGAACACTTCATTCCGATTTCGTTTGTTTTCGCTCGCATTCCATATTTAGACCAAACGCATAAATAATTCAATAAATCAAGTATCTGGTCGTTTTGTCAGCAGTTTCTGTATTTCTCAGGTTCCAAATTCAGTTTTATTGATAAAGGATATGATTTTTCAGGAAAAATTCATTCCGAGCGTCGTCTGTTTTCGCCCACTTTCCATATTTAGAGTAAACGCATAAATAGTTCATTAAATCAAATATCTGGTCGTTTCTGTAAGCAGTTTCTACATTTCTCAGCTTACAAACTCAGTTTTATTTATATAGGGATCCGATTCATCTTGAAAAATATCATTCGGAGTTTCGTTAGTTTTCGCCCACTTTCCATATTTAGACGAAACCGCGTTAATAGTTGATCAAATAAATATCTGGTCATTTATGTTAGAAGTTTTTGTATTTATCAGTTACAAAACACAGTTTTATTGGTACAGTGATTCGGGTTTTCACGAAAAATCATTCCGAGTTTTGTTAAATTTCGCCCACTTTTCATATTTAGACGAAAACATGTGAATAATTGACTAAATGAAATATCTTGTTGTTTTTGTTAGTAGTTTCTTTATTTCTCAGATTTCAAACTCAGTTTTATTGATAAAGGAATTCGATTTTGAACGAAAACTTCATTCCGAATTTCGTTTGTTTTCGCCCACCTTCCATATTTAGACGAAACGCGTAAATAATTCATTTAATCAAGTATCTGGTTGTTTTTTGTCAACACTTTCAGTATTCCTCATGTTCCAAACTTAGTTTTATTGATAAAGGATTCGAATTATCACGAAAAATGCATTCCGAGTTTCGTTTGTTTTCGCCTACTTTCCATATTTAGATGAAAACGTGTGAATAATTAACTAAATGAAATATCTTGTCATTTTTGTTAGCAGTTTATGTATTTCTCAGCTTCCAAACCGAGTTTTATGATAAAGGGATTCGATTTTGCACGAAAACTTCATTCCAAGTTTCGTTTGTTTTCACCCACATTACATATTTAGACGAAACGCGTAAATAATCATTAAATCAATTATATTTTCGTTTTTCTCAGCAGTTTCTGTATTTTCTCATGTTCCTAACTCAGTTTCATTGAGAAAAGGATTCGATTTTTCACGAAAAATTAATTCCGAGTTTCGTTATATTTCGCCCACTTTTCATATTTAGACGAAAACGCGTGAATAATTGATTAAATGAAATATCTTGTCTTTTTTGTCAGCAATTTCTGTATTTCTCAGCTTCCAAACTCAGTTTTATTGATAAAGGGATTCACAAAAAAAATTTATTACGAGTTTCGTTTGTTTTCGCCCACTTTCCATATTTAAATCAAATATTTGGTCGTTTTTGTCAGCAGTTTCTGTATTTCTTAGGTTCCAACTTATTTTTTATTGATAAAGGGATTCGATTTTCCACCAAAAAATTTATTGCGAGTTTCTTTTGTTTTCGCCCACTTTACATATTTAGAAGAAACGCATAAATAATTCATTAAATCAATTATCTGGTCGTTTTTGTCAGTAGTTTTTGTATTTTCTCAGGTTACAAACTCAGTTTTATTGATAAAAGGATTCGATTTTTCATGTAAATTTCATTCCGAGTTTCGTTTGTTTTCGCCTACTTTTCATATTTAGAAGAAAACGTGTGAATAGTTGACTAAATGAAATATCTTGTCGTTTTTGTCAGCAATTCTGTATTTCTCAGCTTCTAAACTCAGTTTTATTGATAAAGGGATTCGATTTTGCACGAAAACTTTATTTCGAATTTCGTTTGTTTTCGCCCGCTTTCCATATTTAGCCGAAACGCGTAAATCATTCAATAAATCAAATATCTGATCGTTTTTGTTAGCAGTTTCTGTATTTCTCAAGTTCCAAACTCAATTTTATTAATGAAAGGATTTGATTTTCCACGAAAAATTTATTCCGAGTTTCGTTTGTTTTCGCCAACTTTCCAATTTTAGAGGAAACGCGTAAATAATTCATTAAATCAAATATCAGCAGTTTTTGGATTTCTCTGCATTCAAACTAAGTTTTATTGATAAAGGGATTCGATATTTCTTGAAAAATATAATTCGGAGTTTCGTTAGTTCTCATCCACTTTCCATATTTAGACGAAACCACGTTAATAGTTGATGAAATAAATATCTGATCGTTTATGTCATAAGTTTCTGTATTTATCAAACTTACCAAACACAGTTTTAGTGGTACAGTGATTCGGTTTTTAACGAAAAATTCATTCTGAGTTTCGTTAAATTTCGCCCACTTTTCATATTTAGAGTAAAACGTGTGAATAATTGATTAAATGAAATATCTTGTCGATTTTGTTAGCAGTTTCTTATTTCACAGCTTCCAAACTCAGTTTTATTGATAAAGGAATTCGATTTTGAACGAAAACTTCATTCTGAATTTCGTTTGTTTTCGCCCACCTTCCATATTTAGACGAAACGCGTAAATAATTCATTTAATCAGGTATCTGGTTGTTTTTGTCAACAGTTTCTGTATTCCTCAGGTTCCAAACTCAGTTTTATTGATAAAGGATTTGAATTTTCACGAAAAATTCTTTCCGAGTTTCGTTTGTTTTCGCCTACTTTCCATATTTAGACGAAAACGTGTGAATAATTAACTAAAGGAAATATCTTGTCATTTTTGTCAGCAGTTTATGTATTTCTCAGCTTCCAAACCGAGTTTTGTTGATAAAGGGATTCGATTTGCACGGAAACTTCATTCCGAGTTTCGTTTGTTTTCACCCACATTACATATTTAGACGAAACGCGTAAATAATCATCAAATCAATTATATTTTCGTTTTTGTCAGCAGTTTCTGTATTTCTCAGTTTCCAAACTCAGTTTTATTGAGAAAAGGATTCGATTTTTCACGAAAAAATAATTCCGAGTTTCGTTATATTTCGCCCACTTTTCATATTTAGACGAAAACGTGTGAATAGTTGACTAGATGAGATATCTTATCGTTTTTGTCAGCAGTTCCCGTATTTCTCAGCCTCCAAACTCAGTTTTATTGATAAAGGGATTCGATTTTGCACGAAAACTTTACTTCGAATTTCGTTTGTTTTCGCCCGCTTTCCATATTTAGCCGAAGCGCGTAAAGCATTCGATAAATCAAATATCTGGTCGTTTTTGTTAGAAGTTTCGGTATTTCTCTAGTTCCAAACTCAGTGTTATTAATAAAAGGATTTGATTTTCCACAAAAAATTCATTCCGAGTTTCTATTGTTTTCGCCGACTTTCAATATTTAGTGGAAACGCGTAAATAATTCATTAAATCAAATATCTGGTTGTTTCTATCAGCAGTTTTTGGATTTCTCTGCATCCAAACTCAGTTTTGTTGATAAAGGATTCGATTTTTCTTGGAACATATCATTCGGAGTTTTGTTAGTTTTCGCCCACTTTCCATATTTAGACGGAACCAGCGTTAATAGTTGATCAAATAAATATCTGTTTGTTTATGTCATAAGTTTCTGTATTTATCACTTACCAAACACAGTTTTATCACGGTTTTTCACAAAAATTCATTCCGAGTTTCGTTAAATTTCGCCCACTTTTCATATTTAGAGGAAAACGTGTGAATAATTGATTAAATGAAATATGTTGTCGATTTTTTAGCAGTTTCTTTATTTCTGAGCTTCCGAACTCAGTTTTATTGATAAAGGAATTCGATTTTGAACGAAAACTTCATTCCGAATTTCGTTTATTTTCGCCCACCTTCCATATTTAGACGAAACGTGTAAATAATTCATTTGATCAGGTATCTAGTCATTTTTGTCAACTATTTCTTTATTCCTTAGTTCCAAACTCAGTGTTATTGATAAAGGATTCGAATTTTCACCATAAATTCTTTCCGAGTTTCGTATGTTTTCGCCTACTTTCCATATTTAGACCAAAACGTGTGAATAATTAACTAAATGAAATATCTTGTCATTTTTGTCAGCACTTTATGTATTTTTCAGCTTCCAAACCGAGTTTTATTGATAAAGGGATTCGATTTTGCACGGAAACTTCATTCCGAGTTTCATTTGTTTTCACCCACATTACATATTTAGACGAAACGCGTAAATAATCATTAAATCATTTATATTTTCGTTTTTGTCGACAATTTCTGTATTTCTCAGGTTCCAAACTCAGTTTTATTGAGGAAAGGATTCGATTTTTCATGAAAAATTAATTCCAAGTTTCGTTATATTTCGCCCACTTTTCATATTTAGGCGAAAACCTGTGAATAATTGATTAAATGAAATATCTTGTCGTTTTTGTCAGCAATTTCTGTATTTAACTCATTTTTATTGATAAAGGGATTGACGAAAAATTTATTGCGAGTTTCGTTTGTTTTCTCCCACTTTCCATATTGAGACGAAACGCATAAATAATTATTTAAATCAAATATTTGTCGTTTTTGTCAGTAGTTCTGTATTTCTCAGGTTCCAACTCAGTTTTATTGATAAAAAGATTCGATTTTCCACAAAAAATTTATTGCGAGTTTCGTTTGCCCACTTTACATATTTAGACGAAATGCGTAAATAATTTTATTAAATCAATTATCTGGTCATTTTTGTCAGTAGTTTTTTTTATTTCTCAGGTTACAAACTCAGTATTATTAGTATTATTGATAAAAGGATTCGATTTTCCATGAAAAATTCATTCCGAGTTTCGTTTGTTTTCGCTACTTTCCATATTTAGACGAAAACATGTGAATACTTAACCAAATGAAATATCTTGTCATTTTTGTCAGCAGTTTCTGTATTTCTCAGCATCCAAACCCAGTTTTATTGATAAAGGGATTCGATTTTGCACGAAAACTTCATTCCGAGTTTCGTTTGTTTTCACCCACATTACATATTTAGACGAAACGCGTAAATAATCATTAAATCAATTATATTTTCATTTTTGTCGGCAGTTTCTGTATTGCTCAGGTTCCAAACTCAGTTTTATTGAGGAAAGGATTCGATTTTTAACGAAAAATTAATTCCGAGTTTCGTTATATTTCGCCCACTTTTCATATATAGACGAAAACGTGTGAATAATTGATTAAATGAAATATCTTGTCGTTTTTGTCAGCAATTTCTGTATTTCTCTGCTTCCAAACTCAGTTTTATTGATAAAGGGATTCGATTTTTCATGAAAAAATTTATTGCGAGTTTTGTTTGTTTTCGCTCACTTTCTATATTTAGACGAAACGCATAAATAATTATTTAAATCAAATATTTGGTCGTTTTTGTCAGCAGTTTTTTATTTCTCAGGTTCAAGCTCAGTTTTATTGATAAAGGGATTCGATTTTCCACAAAAAATTTATTGCGAGTTTCGTTTGTTTTCGCCCACTATACATATTTAGACGAAATGCGTAAATAATTTTATTAAATCAATTATCTAGTCGTTTTTGTCAGTACTTTTTGTATTTCTCAGGTTACAAAGTCAATATTATTGATAAAAGGATTCGATTTTCCATGAAAAATTCTTTCCGAGTTTCATTTGTTTTCGCCTACTTTTCATATTTAGACGAAAACGTGTGAATAGTTGACTAAATAAAATATCTTGTCGTTTTGTCAGCAGTTTTCTGTATTTCTCAGCTTCCAAACTCAGTTTTATTGATAAAGGGATTCGATTTTTCATGAAAAAATTTATTGCGAGTTTTGTTTGTTTTCGCTCACTTTCTATATTAGACGAAACGCATAAATAATTATTTAAATCAAATATTTGGTCGTTTTTGTCAGCAGTTTTTTATTTCTCAGGTTCAAGCTCAGTTTTATTGATAAAGGGATTCGATTTTCCACAAAAAATTTATTGCGAGTTTCGTTTGTTTTCGCCCACTATACATATTTAGACGAAATGCGTAAATAATTTTATTAAATCAATTATCTGGTCGTTTTTGTCAGTACTTTTTGTATTTCTCAGGTTACAAAGTCAATATTATTGATAAAAGGATTCGATTTTCCATGAAAAATTCTTTCCGAGTTTCATTTGTTTTCGCCTACTTTTCATATTTAGACGAAAACGTGTGAATAGTTGACTAAATGAAATATCTTGTCGTTTTTGTCAGCAGTTTCTGTATTTCTCAGCTTCCAAACTCAGTTTTACTGATAAAGGGATTCGATTTTGCACGAAAACTTTATTTCGAATTTCATTTGTTTTCGCCCGCTTCATATTTAGCCGAAACGCGTAAATAATTCAATAAATCAAATATGTGGTCGTTTTTGTCAGAAGTTTCTGTATTTCTGAAGTTCCAAACTCAGTTTTATTAATAAAAAGATTTGATTTTCCACGAAAAATTCATTCCGAGTTTCGTTTGTTTTCGCCAACTTTCCATATTTAGAGGAAACGCGTAAATAATTGATTAAATCAAATATCTGGTCGTTTCTGTCAGCAGTTTTTGGATTTCTCTGCATCCAAACTCCGTTTTATTGATAAAGGCATTCTAATTTTCTTGAAAAATATCATTCGGAGTTTCTTTAGTTTTCGCCCACTTTCCGCATTTAGATGAAAACGCGTTAATTGTTGAATAAATAAATATCTGGTCGTTTATGTCAGAAGTTTCAGTATTTATCAGCTTCCAAACACATATTTATTGATACTGTGATTCGGTTTTTCACGAAAAATTCATTTCGAATTTAGTTAAATTCCGCCCACTTTTCATATTTAGACGAAAACGTGTGAATAATTGAGTAAATGAAATATCTTGTTGATTTTGTTAGCAGTTTCTGTATTTATGAGATTCCAAACTCAGTTTTATTGATAAAGAGATTCGATTTTGCACCAAAACTTATTTCGAATTTCTATTGTTTTCGCCCCATGATTCCTGACTTTTTTGAAATAAGAGAAATCCACCAGGGCAAAAATACGATAGATACAAGATATAAAAGAGGACCGAATGCTTTCTTTTTTGCCATTTTTTTCATCCGTAAATGGTTAATGATCCCCTCTCATTAGTCGAAACACGGAAATAATTAATTAAGTCAAATATCTGGTGGTTTTTGTCAATAGTTTCTGTATTTCTCAGGTTCTAAACTCAGTTTTATTGATAAAGGGATTCGATTTTGAACGAAAACTTAAATCCAAATTTCGTTTGTTTTCGTCCACATTCCATATTTCAACGAAACGCGTAAACAATTCATTGTATCAAATCCGGTCCTTTTTTGTCAGCAATTTCTGTATTTCTTTGGTTCCAAACCCAGTTTTATTGAGAAAAAGATTCGATTTTCCATGAAAATTCATTACTAGTTTCGTTTGTTTTCGCCTACTTTTCATATTTAGATGAAAACATGTGAATAATTGACTAAATGAAATATCTTGTCATTTTTGTCGGCCGTTTATGTATTTCTCAACTTCCAAACATAGTTTTATTGATAAAGGGATTCGATTTTGAATTAAAACTTCATTCCGATTTTCATTTTTTCCACCCGCTTTCCATATTTAGACGAAACGCGTAAATAATTCATTAAATCAAGTATTTGGTCGTTTTTGTCGCCAGTTTCTGTATTTCTTAGGTTCCAAACTCAGTTTTATTGATAAAGGGATTCGATTTTCCACGAAAAATTCATTGCGAGTTATGTTTTTTTTCGCCCACTTTCCATATTTAGACGAAACACGTAAATAATTATTTAATCAAATATTTGGTCGTTTTTGTCAGCAGTTTCTGTATTTCTCAGCTTCCAAACCCAGTTTTATTGATAAAGGGATTCGATTTTGCACGAAAACTCATTCCGAATTTCTTTTTTTTCACCCACATTACATATTTAGACGAAACGCGTAAATAATCATAAATCAATTATATTTTCGTTTTTGTCGGCAGTTTCTGTATTTCTCAGGTTCCAAACTCAGTTTTATTGAGGAAAGGATTCGATTTTTCATGAAAAATGAATTCCGAGTTTCGTTATATTTCTCCACTATACATATTTAGACGAAAACGTGTGAATAATTGATTAAATGAAATATCTTGTCGTTTTTGTCAGCAATTTCTTTATTTCTCAGCTTCCAAACTCAGTTTTATTGATAAAGGGATTCGATTTTTCACGAAAATATTTATTGCGAGTTTTGTTTGCTTTCGCTCACTTTCTATATTTAGACGAAACGCATAAATAATTATTTATATCAAATATTTGGTCGTTTTTGTCAGCAGTTTCTGTATTTCTCAGGTTCCAGCTCAGTTTCATTGATAAAGGGATTTGATTTTCCACAAAAAATTTATTACGAGTTTCGTTTGTTTTCGCCCACTTTACATATTTAGACGAAATGCATAAATAATTTTATTAAATCAATTATCTGGTCGTTTTTGTCAGTAGTTTTTGTATTTCTCATGTTACAAACTCAGTATTATTGATAAAAGGATTCGATTTTTCACCAAACATTCATTTCGAGTTTCGTTAAATTCCGCCCACTTTTCATATTTAGACGAAAACTTGTGAATAGTTGACTAAATGAAATATCTTGTCGTTTTTGTCGGCAGTTTCTGTATTTCTCAGCTTCCAAACTCAGTTTTATTGATAAAGGGATTCGATTTTGCACGAAAACATTATTTCGAATTTCATTTGTTTTCGCCCGCTTCCATATTTAGCCGAAACGCGTAAATAATTCAATAAATCAAATTTGTGGTCGTTTTTATCAGGAGTTTATGTATTTCTGAAGTTCCAAGCTCAGTTTTATTAATAAAAGGATTTGATTTTCCACGAAAAATTCATTCCGAGTTTAGTTTGTTTTCGCCAACTTTTCATATTTAGAGGAAACGCGTAAATAATTCATTAAATCAAATATCTGATCGTTTCTGTCAGCAGTTTTTGGATTTCTCTGCATTCAAACTCAGTTTTTTTATAAAGGCATTCTATTTTTCTTGAAAAATATCATTCGGAGTTTCTTTAGTTTCGTCGCCACTTTCCGCATTTAGATGAAAACCGTTAGTAGTTGAATAAATAAATATCTGGTCGTTTATGTCAGAAGTTTCAGTATTTATTAACTTCCAAACACATATTTATTGATACAGTGATTCGGTTTTTTCACGAAACATTCATTTCGAGTTTCGTTAAATTCCGCCTACTTTTCATATTTAGACGAAAACGTGTGAATAGTTGACTAAATGAAATATCTTGTCGTTTTTGTCAGCAGTTTCTGTATTTCTCAGCTTCCAAACTCAGTTTTATTGATAAAGGGATTCGATTTTGCACGAAAACTTTATTTCGAATTTCATTTGTTTTCGTCCGCTTCATATTTAGCCGAAACGCGTAAATAATTCAATAAATCAAATATGTGGTCGTTTTTGTCAGAAGTTTCTGTATTTCTGAAGTTCCAAACTCAGTTTTTTTAATAAAAAGATTCAATTTTCCATGAAAAATTTATTCCGAGTTTCGTTTGTTTTCGCCAACTTTCCATATTTGGAGGAAACGCGTAAATAATTAATTAAATCAAATATCTGGTCGTTTCTGTCAGCAGTTTTTGGATTTCTCTGCATCCAAACACCGTTTTATTGATAAAGGCATTCTAATTTTCTTGAAAAATATCATTCGGAGTTTCTTTAGTTTTCGCCCACTTTCCGCATTTAGATGAAAACGCGTTAATTGTTGAATAAATAAATATCTGGTCGTTTATGTCAGAAGTTTCAGTATTTATCAGCTTCCAAACACATATTTATTGATATTGTGATTCGGTTTTTCACGAAAAATTCATTTCGAATTTAGTTAAATTCCGCCCACTTTTCATATTTAGACGAAAACGTGTGAATAATTGAGTAAATGAAATATCTTGTTGTTTTTGTTAGCAGTTTCTATATTTATGAGATTCCAAACTCAGTTTTATTGATAAAGAGATTCGATTTTGCACGAAAACTTATTTCGAATTTCTATTGTTTTCGCCCCCATGATTCCTGACTTTTTTGAAATAAGAGAGAAATCCACCAGGGCAAAAATACGATAAATACAGAATATAAAAGAGGAGGGAATGCTTTCTTTTTTGCCATTTTTTCATCTGTGAATTGTTAATGAACCCATCTCATTAGTCGAAACACAGAAATAATTAATTAAGTCAAATATCTGGTCGTTTTTGTCAGCAGTTTCTGTATTTCTCCAGGTTCTAAACTCAGTTTTGTTGATAAAGGGATTCGATTTTCCATGAAAAATTCATTCCGAGTTTCGTTTGTTTTCGTCCACTTTCCATATTTCAACAAAACGCGTAAACAATTCATTGTATCAAATCTGGTCCTTTTTTGTCAGCAATTTCTGTATTTCTCTGGTTCCAAACCCAGTTTTATTGAGAAAAAGATTCAATTTTTCCACGAAAAATTCATTACTAGTTTCGTTTGTTTTCACCTACTTTTCATATTTAGACGAAAACGTGTGAATAATTGGCTAAATGAAATATCTTGTCATTTTTGTCAGCCGTTTATGTATTTCTCAGCTTCCAAACTCAGTTTTATTGATAAAGGGGTTCGATTTTGAACCAAAACTTCATTCCGATTTTCGTTTTTTCAGCCCGCTTTCCATATTTAGACGAAACGCGTGAATAATTCATTAAATCAAGTATTTGGTCGTTTTTGTCAGCAGTTTCTGTATTTCTTAGGTTCCAAACTCAGTTTTATTGATAAAGGGATTCGATTTTCCACAAAAAATTCATAGCGAGTTACGTTTTTTCGCCCCCTTTCCATATTTCGACGAAACACGTAAATAATTATTTAATCAAATATTTGGTCATTTTTGTCAGCAGTTTTCTGTATTTCTCATTTCCAAACTCAGTTTTATTGATAAAGGGATTCGATTTTCCACAAAAAATTTATTGCGGGTTTCGTTTGTTTTCGCCCACTTTATGAACAAGAAAACCTGTCCTTAACGGGATGGTACTTAATCTTATACAGGTGCAGCATGGCTGTCATCAGCTCGTGTCGTGAGATGTTTGGTCAAGTCCTATAACGAGCGAACCCCTCGTTTTGTGTTGCTGAGACATGCGCCTAACGAGAAAGTCTTTGCAGCCGAAGTCAGCCGAGGTACCGAGTGACGTGCCAACGGTAAATATTTATACGAAACGCGTAAATAATTCATTAAATCAATTATCTGGTCGTTTTTGTCTGCAGTTTCTGTATTTCTCAGGTTCCAAACTTAGTTTTATTGATAAAAGAATTCAATTTTCCACGAAAAAATCATTCTGAGTTTTGTTTGTTTTGCCTACTTTTCATATTTAGACGAAAACATGTGAATAATTGACTGAAATAAATATGTTGTCGTTTTTGTCAGCAGTTTCTGTATTTCTCCGCTTTCAAACTCAGTTTTATTGATAAAGGGATTCGATTTTGCACGAAAACTTCATTCCGAATTTCGTTTGTTTTTGCCCACTTTCCATATTTAAACGAAACGAATAAATAATTCATTTAATCAAGTATCTTGTCGTTTTTGTCGGCAGTTTCTGTATTTCTCAGGTTCCAAACTCAGTTTTATTGATAAAGAGATTCGATTTTCCACGGAAAATTCATCGCGAGTTTCATTTATTTTCACGCACTTTCCATATTTAGACGAAACCCGTAAACAATTCAACAAATCAAATATCTAGACGTTTTGGTCAGCAGTTTCTGTATTTCTCAGGTTCCAAATTCAGATTTCTAGATAAAAGGATTCGATTTTCCATGAAAAATTCATTCCGAGTTTCGTTTGTTTTCGCACCCTATCCATATTTAGAGGAAACGCGTAAATAATTCAAAATCTAATATCTAGGCGTGTCTGTCAGCAGTTTCTGGATTTCTCTGCTTCCACACTGACTTTTATTGACACATGGATTCGATTTTTCTTGAAAAATATCATTAGAGGTTTCGTTAGTTTTCGCCCACTTTCCGTATTTAGATAAAAACGTATTAATAGTTGATTAAACAAAAATCTGGATGTTTATGTCAGAAGTTTCTGTATTTATCAGCTTCTAAACACATATTTATTGATACATTGATTCGGTTTTTCACGAAAAATTCATTTCAAGTTTCGTTAATTTCGCCCACTTTTCATATTTAGATGAAAACGTGTGAATAATTGATTAAATGAAATATCATGTTGTTTTGCAGTATCTGTATTTCTGAGCTTCCAAACTCAGTTTTATTGATAAAGGGATTCGATTTTGCACGAAAACTTCATTCGGAATTTCGTTTGTTTTCGCCCACTTTCCATATTTAGACGAAACGCGTAAATAATTCATTAAATCAAATATCTAGTCTTTTTTGTCAGCAGTTTCTGTATTTCTCAGGTTCCAAACTCAGTTTTATTGATAAAGGATATGATTTTTCACGTAAAATTCATTCCTGTTTCGTTTTTTTCGCCCACTTTCCAAATTCAGACGAAACGCAAAAAAATTTAACTAAGTCAAATATCTGGTCGTTTCTATCAGCAGTTACTGCATTTCAAGCTTCCAAACTCAGTTTTATTGATACAAGGATTCGATTTTTCTTAAAAAATGTCATTCGAAGTTTCGTTAGTTGTCGCCCACTTTCCATATTTAGACCAAAACGAGTTAATAGTTTATTAAATAAATATCTCGTCGTTTACATCAGAAGTTTCTGTATTTATCAGATTCCAAACATATATTTATTGATACAGTGATTCGGTTTTTCATGAAAAAGTCATTTTGAGTTTCATTAAATTTCGCCCACTTTTCACATTTAGACCAAACGTGTGAATAATTGATTAAATGAAATATCTTGTTGTTTTTGTTAGTAGTTTCTGTATTTCTGAGCTTCCAAACTCAGTTTTATTGATAAAGGAATTCGATTTTTTAAGAAAACTTCATTCCGAATTACATTTGTTTCCCCCACTTTCCATATTTAGACGAAACGCGTAAATAATTCATTAAATCAAATATCTGGTCGTTTTTCTCAGCAGTTTACGTATTTTTCAGTTTCTAAACTCAGTTTCATTGATAAAGAATTCGATTTTTCACGAAACATTCATTCTGAGGTTCGTTTGTTTTCGCCCACTTTCCATATTTAGATGAAAGGCTTAGATAATTCATTAAATCAAACATCTGGTCGTTTCTGTCATCAGTTTCTGCATTTCTCGGCTTCCTAACTCAGTTTTATTGATATTGAGATTCAATTTTTCATGAAAATATCATTCAGAGTTTCGTTAGTTTTCGCACACTTTCCATATTCAGACGGAAAACGCTTAAATAATTCATTAAATCAAACATCTGGCCGTTTCTGTCAGAAGTTTCTTCATTTCTCAGCTTCCAAACTCAGTCTTATTGATACTTGGATTCAATTTTTCTTGAAAAATATCGTTCAAAATCCATTAGTTTTGGCCCAATTTCCATATTCAGACGAAAACGCGTTAATAGTTGATTAAATAAATATCTGGTCGTTTATGTCAGAAGTTTTTGTATTAATAACTTCCAAACACAGTTTTATTGATACAGTGATTCGGTTATTCACGAAAAATTCATTCCGAGTTTAACCGAAACGCGTAAATAATTCATTAAATCAAACATCTGGTCGTTTTTGTTAGAAGTTTCTGTATTTCTCATGTTCAAACTCAGTTTTATTGATAAAAGGATTCAATTTTCACGAAAAATTCATTCCGAGTTTCGTTTGTGTTCGCCCACTTTACATATTTAGACGAAACACGTATATAATTCATTAAATCAAATATCTGGTCGTTTCTGTCAGCAGTTTCTGCAGGTCTCTGCTTTCAAACTCAGTTTTATTGATACAGGTATTCGATTTTTCTTGAAAAATATCATTCGGAGTTTCGTTAGTTTTCGCCGACTTTCCGTATTTAGATGAAAACGCGTTAATTGTTGATTAAAAAAATATCTGGTCGTTTATGTCAGAAGTTTCTGTATTTATCAGCTTCCATACACAGTTTTATTAATACAGTGATTCGGTTATTCACGAAAAATTCATTCTGAGTTTCGCCTACTTTTCATATTTAGACGAAACGCGTAAATGATTCATTAAATCAAACATCTGGTCGTTTTTGTTAGAAGTTTCTGTATTTCTCAGGTTCCAAACTCAGTTTTATTGATAAAAGGATTCAACTTTCATGAAAAATTCATTCCGAGTTTCGTTCAACAGTTTCTGCATTTGCATTTCTCAGCTTCCAAACTCAGTTTAATTGATACAGGGATTCGATTTTTCTTGAAAAATATCATTCGGAGTTCGTTAGTTTTTGCCCACTTTCCATATTTAGACGAAAACGCGTTAATAGTTGATTAAATAAATATCTGGACGTTTGTGTCAGAAGTTTCTCTATTTATCTGCTTCCAAACACATATTAATTGATACATTGATTCGGTTTTTCTCGAAAAATTCATTTCGAGTTTGGTTAAATTTCGCCCACTTTGCATATTTAGATGAAAACGTGTGAATAATTGATTAAATAAAATATCTTGTTGTTTTTGTTTGCAGTTTCTGTATTTTTAAGCTTCCAAACTCAGTTTTATTGATAAAGGGAATCGATTTTGCACGAAAACTTTATTTCGAATTTCATTTATTTTCGCCCGCTTCCATATTTAGCCGAAACGCGTAAATAATTCATTAAATAATATATCTGGTCTTTTTTGTCGGTAGTTTCTGTATTTCTCAGGTTTCAAACCCAGTTTTGTTGATAAAGGATACGATTTTTCATGGAAAATTCATTCCGAGCTTCGTTTGTTTTCACCCACTTTCCATATTCCGAAGAAACGCAAAAAAAATTCATTAAATCAAATATCTGATGGTTTATGTCAGCAGTTTCTTCATTTCTGAGCTTCCAAACTCAGTTTTATTGATACAGGTATTCGATTTTTTTGAAAAATGTCATTCGCTGTTTTGTTAGTTTCGCCCACTTTCCATATTTAGTCGAAAACGAGTTAATAGTTGATTAAATAAATATCTCATCGTTTATGTCAGAATTTCCTGTATTTATCAGCTTCCAAACACAGATTTATCGATATAGTGATTTGCTTTTTCACGAAAAATTCATTTCTAGTTTCGTTAAATTTCGCCCCCTTTGAATATTTAGACAAAACGTGTGAATAATTAATTAAATGAAATATCTTGTTGTTTTTGTTAGTAGTTTATGTATTTCTGAGCCTCCAAACTTAGTTTTATTTATAAAGGGATTCGAATTTTTAAGAAAACTTCATTCTGAATTACATTTTCCCCCACTTTCCATATTTAGACGAAACGCGTAAATGATTCATTAAATCAAATATCTGGTAGTTTTTCTAAGCAGATTTTATATTTCTCAGGTTCTAAGCTTAGTTTATTGATAAAGGATTCGATTTTTCACGAAAAATTCATTCCGAGTTTTGTTTGTTTTTGCCCACTTCCATATTTAGATGAAACGCTTAAATAATTCATTAAATCAAACATCTGATCGTTTCTGTCAGCAGTTTCTGCATTTCTCATCTTCCTAACTCAATTTTATTAATACATGGATTCAATTTTTCTTGAAAAATATCATTCAGAGTTTGGTTAGTTTTCGCCCACTTTCCATATTCAGACGAAAACGCTTAAATAATTCATTAATCAAACATTTGGTCGTTTCTGTCAGCAGTTTTTGCATTTCTCAGCTTTCAAACTCTGTTTTATTGATACAGGGATTTGATTTTTCTTGAAAAATACCGTTCGGAGTTCGTTAGTTTTGGCCCAATTTTCATATTCAGACAAAAACGCGTTAATAGTTGGTTAAATAAATATCTGGTCATTTATGTCAGAAGTTTCTGTCTTTATCAGCTTCCAAACACAGTTTTATTGATATAGTGATTCGGTTATTAACGAAAAATTCATTCCAGGAGTTTCGCCTACTTTTCATATTTAGATGAAACGCTTAAATAATTCATTAAATCAAACATCTGATCGTTTTTGTTAGCCGTTTCTGTATTTCTCAAGTTCCAAACTCAGTTTTATTTATAAAAGGATTCAATTTTCATGAAAAATTCATTCCGAGTTTCGTTTGTGTTCGCCCACTTTACATATTTAGACGAAACACGTATATAATTCATTAAATCAAATATCTGGTCATTTCTGTGAGCAGTTTCTGCATTTCTCTGCTTCTAAACTCAGTTTTATTGATACAGGGATTCGATTTTTCTTGAAAAATATCATTCGGAGTTTCGTTAGTTTAGCCCACTTTCCATATTTATACGAAAACAAGTTAGTAGTTGATTAAATAAATATCTCGTCGTTTATGTCAGAAGTTTATGTATTTATGAGCTTCCAAACACAAATTTATTGATATAGTGATTCGGTTTTTCACGAAAAATTCATTTCAAGTTTTGTTAAATTTCGCCCACTTTTCATATTTAGACGAAACGTGTGAATAATTGATTAAATGAAATATCTTGTTGTTTTTATAGTAGTTTCTGTATTTCTTTTCTGAGTTTCCAAACTCAGTTTTATTGATAAAGGGATTCGATTTTTTAAGAAAACTTCATTCCGAATTACATTTGTTTTCCCCGACTTGCTATATTTAGACGAAACACTTAAATAATTCATTAAATCAAATATCTGGTTGTTTTTGTCAGCAGTTTCTACATTTCTCAGGTTCTAAACTCAGTTTTATTGATAAAGGATTCGATTTTTCACGAAAAATCCATCCGAGTTTCGTTTGTATTCGCCCACTTTCCATATTTAGATGAAACGCTTAAATAATTCATTAAATGAAACATCTGGTCGTTTCTGTCAGCAGTTTCTGCATTTCTCAGCTTCGAAACTCAGTTTTATTGATACAGAGATTGAATTTTTCTTGAAAAATATCATTCAGAGTTTGGTTAGTTTTCGTCCACTTTCCATATTTAGACGAAAACGCTTAAATAATTCGTTAAATCAAACCTCTGGTCGTTTCTGTCTGCAGTTTCTGCATTTCTTAGCTTCCAAACTCAGTTTTATTAATATAGGGATTCGATTTTTCTTGAAAAATATTGTTCGGAGTTCGTTAGTTTTGGCCCAATTTCCATATTCAGACGAAAACGCATTAGTAGTTGATTAAATAAATATCTGGTCGTTTATATCAGAAGTTTCTGTATTTATCAGCTTCCAAACACAGTTTTATTGATACAATGATTCGGTTATTCATGAAATATTCATTCCGATTTTCGCCTACTTTTCATATTTAGATGAAACGCGTAAATAATTCATTAAATCAAACATCTGGTCGTTTTTGTTAGCAGTTTCTGTATTTCTCAGGTTTTTGTCAACAGTTTCGGTATTTCTCAAGTTCCAAACTCAGTTTTATTGATAAAAGGATTCAATTTTCCACGAAAAATTCATTTCTTGTTTCGTTTGTTTTCGTCCACTTTCCATATTTTGACAAAACGCGTAAATAATTCATTAAATCAAATATCTGGTGGTTTCTATCAGCAATTTCTTCATTTCTCTGCTTCTAAATGAAGTTTTATTGATACAGGGATTCGATTTACTTGAAAAATATCATTCATAGTTTCAGTTTTCGCCAACTTTCTGTATTTAGATGAAAACGCGTTAATAGTTGATTAGATAAACATCTGGTCGTTTATGTCAGAAATTTCTGTATTTATCAGCTTCCAAAAATTCAAAGATTCGGTTTTTTCACCAAAAATTCATTTCAAGTTTCGTTAAATTTCGCCCACTTTTAAATAAATATCTGGTCGTTTATGTCAGAAGTTTCTATCTTTATTAGCTTCCAAACACAGTTTTATTGATATAGTGATTCGGTTATTCAGGAAAAATTCATTCCAGGAGTTTCGCCTACTTTTCATATTTAGATGAAACGCATAAATAATTCATTAATCAAACATCTGGTCGTTTTTGTTAGAAGTTTCTGTATTTCTCAGGTTCCAAACTCAGTTTTATTTATAAAAGGATTCAATTTTCACGAAAAATTCATTCCGAGTTTCGTTTGTGTTTGCCCACTTTACATATTTAGACGAAACACGTATATAATTCATTAAATTAAATATCGGTCATTTATGTCAGCAGTTTCTGAATTTCTCTTCTTCCAATCTCAGTTTTATTGATACAGGGATTCGATTTTTCTTGAAAAATATCATTCGGGGTTTCGTTAGTTTTCGCCCACTTTCCATATTTATACGAAAAAGAGTTAAGAGTTGATTAAATAAATATCTCGTCGTTTATGTCAGAAGTTTCTGTATTTATCAGATTCCAAACACAGATTTATTGATACAATGATTCGGTTTTTCATGAAAAAGTCATTTTTAGTTTCGTTAAATTTCGCCCACTTTTCATATTTAGACGAAACGTGTGAATAATTAATTAAATGAAATATCTTGTTGTTTTTGTTAGTAGTTTATGTATATCTGAGCTTCCAAACTCAGTTTTATTGATAAAGGGATTCGATTTTGCACGAAAACTTCATTCGGAGTTTTGTTTGTTTTCGCACACTTTCCATATTTAAACGAAACGCGTAAATAATTCATTAAATCAATATCTGGTTTTTTTGTTAGCAGTTTCTGTATTTCTCAGGATCCAAACTCAGTTTTATTGATAAAGGATTTCATGCAAAATTCATTCTGAGTTTCGTTTGTTTTCTCCCACTTTCCATATTCAGAAGAAACGCAAAAAAATTCATTAAATCAAATATCTGGTCGTTTCTGTCAGCAGTTTCTACATTTCTCAGCTTCCAAACTTAGTTTTATTGATACAGGGCTTCGATTTTTCTTGAAAAATGTCATTCGGAGTTTCGTTTGTTTTCGCCCACTTTCCATATTTAGACGAAAACGAGTTAATAGTTGATTAAATAAATATCTGGTCGTTTATGTTAGAAATTTCTGTATTTATCAGCTTTCAAACACAGATTTATTGATATAGTGATTCGTTTTTTCACAAAAAATTCATTTCAAGTTTTGTTAAATTTCGCCCACTTTTCATATTTAGACGAAACGTGTGAATAATTGATTAAAAGAAATATCTTGTTGTTTTTGTTAGTAGTTTCGATTTTTTAAGAAAACTTCATTGCGAATTACATTTGTTTTCCTCCTCTTTCTATATTTAGACGAAACGCATAAATAATTCATTAAGTCAAATATTTGGTTATTTTTGTCAGCAGCAGTTTCTGTATTTCCTAGGTTCTAAACTCAGTTTTATTGATAAAGGATTCGATTTTTCACGAAAAATTCATTCCGAGTTTCGTTTGTTTTCGCCTACTTTCCATATTTAGATGAAACGCTTAAATAATTCATTAAATGAAACATCTGGTCGATTCTGTCAGCAGTTTCTGCATTTCTCAGCTTCCAAACTCAGTTTTATTGATACAGGGATTCAATTTTTCTTGAAAACTATCATTAGGAGTTTCCTTAGTTTTGGCCCAATTTCCATATTCAGACGAAAACGCGTTAATAGTTGATTAAAGAAATATCTGGTCGTTTATATCAGAAGTTTCTGTATTTATCAGCTTCCAAACAAAGTTTTAATGATACAGTGATTCGGTTATTCACGAAAAATTCATTCCGAGTTTCGGCTACTTTTCATATTTAGACGTAACACGTAAATAATTCATTGAATCAAACATCTAGTCGTTTTTGTTAGCAGTTTCTGTAATTCTGAGGTTCCAAACTCAGTTTTATTGATAAAAGGATTCAATTTTCAAGAAAAATCATTCCGAGTTTCATTTGTTCGCCCACTTTACATATTTAGACGAAACGCGTATATAATTCATTAAATCAAATATCTGGTCATTTCTGTCAGTAGTTTCTGCATTTCTCTGCTTCCAAACTCAGTTTTATTGATACAGGGATTCGATTTTTCTTGAAAAATATCATTCGGAGTTTCGTTAGTTTTCGCCCACTTTCCGTATTTAGATGAAAATGCGTTAATTGTTGATTAAACAAATATCTCGTTTATGTCAGAAGTTTCTGTATTTATGAGCTTCCAAACACAGATTTATTGATATAGTGATTCAGTTTTTCACAAAAAATTCATTTCGAGTTTCGTTAAATTTCGCCAACTTATCATATTTAGATGAAACGTGTGAATAATTGATTAAATGAAATATCTTGTTGTTTTTGTTAGTAGTTTCTGTATTACTGACCTTCCAAACTCAGTTTTATTGATAAAGCGATTCGATTTTGTGCGAAAACTTCATTTCGAATTTCATTTGTTTTCTCCCAATTTCGATATTTAGACGAAACGCGTATATAATTCATTAAATCAAATATCTGGTCATTTTTGTCAGCAGTTTCTGTATTTCTCAGGTTACAAACTCAGTTTTATTGATAAAAGAATTCGATTTTCCACAAAAATTCATTCCTTTCGTTTGTTTTCGCCCACTTTCCATATTTAGACGAAAACGCTTAAATAATTCATTAAATCAAACATCTGGTCGTTTCTGTCAACAGTTTCTGCATTTCTTAGCTTCCAAACTCAGTTTTATTGATACAGGGATTCGATTTTTCTTGAAAAATATCATTCGGAGTTCCGTCAGCTTCCAAACACAGATTTATTGATATAGTGATTCAGTTTTTCACCAAAAATTCATTTCGAGTTTCGTTAAATTTCGCCCACTTATCATATTTAGATGAAACGTGTGAATACTTGATTAAATGAAATATGTTGTTTTTGTTAGTAGTTTCTGTATTTCTGACATTCCAAACTCAGTTTTATTGATAAAGCGATTCGATTTTGTAAGAAAACTTCATTCCGAATTTCATTTGGTTTTGCTCACTTTCGATATTTAGACGAAACGCGTATATAATTCATTAAATCAAATATTTGGTCGTTTTTGTCAGCAGTTTCTGTATTTCTCAGGTTACAAACCCATTTTTATTGATAAAAGAATTCGATTTTCCACGAAAAATTCATTCTGAGTTTCGTTTGTTTTCGCCTACTTTCCATATTTAGACGAAACGTGTAAATAATTTATTAAATGGTCGTTTCTTTGAGCAGTTTCTGCATTTCTCAGCTTACAAACTCAGTTTTTTATACAGGGATTCGTTTTTTCTTGAAAAATATCATTCGGAGTTCCGTTAGTTTTCGCCCACTTTCCATATTTAGACGAAAACACGTTAATAGTTGATTAAATAAATATCTGGACGTTTATGTCAGAAATTTATCTATTTATTAGCTTCCAAACACATATTTATTGATACATTGATTCGGTTTTTCACGAAAAATTCATTTTGAGTTTCGTTAAATTTCGCCCACTTTTCATATTTAGATGAAAACGTGTGAATAATTGATTAAATGAAATATCTTGTTGTTTTTGTTTGCAGTTTCTGTATTTCTGAGCTTCCAAACTCAGTTTTATTGATAAAGGATTTCGATTTTGCACGAAAACTTCATTCGGAATTTCGTTTGTTTTCGCCCACTTTCCATATTTAAACGAAACGCATAAATAATTCATTAAATCAAATATCTGGTCTTTTTGGTCAGCAGTTTCTGTATTTCTCAGGTTCTAAACTCAGTTTAATTGATAAAGGATACAATTTTTCACGCAAAATTCACTCCGAGTTTCGTTTGTTTTCGCCCACTTTCCATATTCAGAAGAAACGCAAAAAAATTCATTAAATCAAATATCTGGTCGTTTCTGTCAGCAGTTTTTGCATTTCTCAGCTTCCAAACTTAGTTTATTGATACAGGGATTCAATTTTTCTGAAAAATGTCATTCGGAGTTTCGTTTGGTTTCGCCCACTTTCCATATTTAGACGAAAACGAGTTAATAGTTTATTAAATAAATATCTGGTCGTTTATGTCAGAAATTTCTGTATTTATCAGCTTTCAAACACAGATCTATTGATATAGTGATTCGTTTTCACAAAAAATTCATTTCAAGTTTCGTTAAATTTCGCCCACTTTTCATATTTAGACGAAACGTGTGAATAATTGATTAAATGAAATATCTTGTTGTTTTCTTAGTAGTTTCGATTTTTTAAGAAAACTTCATTGCGAATTACATTTGTTTTCCTCCTCTTTCTATATTTAGACGAAACGCGTAAATAATTCATTAAGTCAAATATTTGGTTGTTTTTGTCAGCAGCAGTTTCTGTATTTCCTAGGTTCTAAACTCAGTTTTATTGATAAAGGATTCGATTTTTCACGAAAAATTCATTCCGAGTTTCGTTTGTTTTCGCCCACTTTCCATATTTAGATGAAACGCTTAAATAATTCATTAAATGAAACATCTGGTCGATTCTGTCAGCAGTTTCTGCATTTCTCAGCTTCCAAACTCAGTTTTATTGATACAGGGATTCAATTTTTCTTGAAAACTATCATTAGGAGTTTCGTTAGTTTTGGCCCAATTTCCATATTCAGACGAAAACGCGTTAATAGTTGATGAAATAAATATCTGGTCGTTTATGTCAGAAGTTTCTGTATTTATCAGCTTCCAAACACAGTTTTATTGATATAGTGATTCGGTTATTCACGAAAAATTCGTTTCGAGTTTCGGCTACGTTTCATATTTAGACGTAACACGTAAATAATTCATTGAATCAAACATCTAGTCGTTTTTGTTAGCAGTTTCTGTAATTCTGAGGTTCCAAACTCAGTTTTATTGATAAAAGGATTCAATTTTCACGAAAAAATCATTCCGAGTTTCGTTTGTGTTCGCCCACTTTACATATTTAGACGAAACGCGTATATAATTCATTAAATCAAATATCTGGTCATTTCTGTCAGTAGTTTCTGCATTTCTCTGCTTCCAAACACAGTTTTATTGATACATGGATTCGATTTTCTTGAAAAATATCATTCGGAGTTTCGTTAGTTTTCGCCCACTTTCCGTATTTAGATGAAAACGCGTTAATTATTGATTAAACAAATATCTCGTTTATGTCAGAAGTTTCTGTATTTATGAGCTTCCAAACACAGATTTATTGATATAGTGATTCAGTTTTTCACGAAAAATTCATTTCGAGTTTCGTTAAATTTCGCCAATTTATCATATTTAGACGAAACGTTGTGAATAATTGATTAAATGAAATATCTTGTTGTTTTTGTTAGTAGTTTCTGTATTACTGACCTTCCAAACTCAGTTTTATTGATAAAGCGATTCGACTTTGTAAGAAAACTTCATTTCGAATTTCATTTGTTTTCGCCACTTTCGATATTTAGACGAAACGCGTACATAATTCATTAAATCAAATATCTGTTCGTTTTTGTCAGCAGTTTCTGTATTTCTCAGGTTACAAACTCAGTTTTATTGATAAAAGAATTCGATTTTCCACAAAAATTCATTCGGAGTTTCGTTTGTTTTCGGCCACTTTCCATATTTAGACGAAAACGCTTAAATAATTCATTAAATCAAACATCTGGTCGTTTCTGTCAACAGTTTCTGCATTTCTTAGCTTCCAAACTCAGTTTTATTGATACAGGGATTTGATTTTTCTTGAAAAATATCATTCGGAGTTCCGTGGGCTTCCAAACACAGATTTATTGATATAGTGATTCAGTTTTTCAAGAAAAATTCATTTCAAGTTTCGTTAAATTTCGCCCACTTATCATATTTAGATGAAACGCGTGAATAATTGATTAAATGAAATATGTTGTTGTTTTTGTTAGTAGTTTCTGTATTTCTGACCTTCCAAACTCAGTTTTATTGATAAAGCGATTCGATTTTGTAAGAAAACTTCATTCCGAATTTCATTTGTTTTTGCTCACTTTCGATATTTAGATGAAACGCGTTTATAATTCATTAAATCAAATATCTGGTCGTTTTTGTCAGCAGTTTCTGTATTTCTCAGGTTACAAACCCATTTTTATTGATAAAAGAATTCGATTTTCCACGAAAAATTCATTCCGAGTTTCGTTTGTTTTCGCCTACTTTCCATATTTAGACGAAACGTGTAAATAATTTTCCTAAATGGTCGTTTCTTTGAGCAGTTTCTGCATTTCTCTGCTTCCAAACTCAGTTTTATTGATACATGGATTCGATTTTTCTTGAAAAATATCATTCGGAGTTTCGTTAGTTTTCGCCCACTTTCCGTATTTAGATGAAAATGCGTTAATTGTTGATTAAACAAATATCTCGTTTATGTCAGAAGTTTCTGTATTTATGAGCTTCCAAACACAGATTTATTGATATAGTGATTCAGTTTTTCACGAAAAATTCATTTCGAGTTTCGTTAAATTTCGCCAACTTATCATATTTAGATGAAACGTGTGAATAATTGATTAAATGAAATATCTTGTTGTTTTTGTTAGTAGTTTCTGTATTACTGACCTTCCAAACTCAGTTTTATTGATAAAGCGATTCGATTTTGTGCGAAAACTTCATTTCGAATTTCATTTGTTTTCTCCCAATTTCGATATTTAGACGAAACGCGTATATAATTCATTAAATCAAATATCTGGTCATTTTTGTCAGCAGTTTCTGTATTTCTCAGGTTACAAACTCAGTTTTATTGATAAAAGAATTCGATTTTCCACAAAAATTCATTCCTTTCGTTTGTTTTCGCCCACTTTCCATATTTAGACGAAAACGCTTAAATAATTCATTAAATCAAACATCTGGTCGTTTCTGTCAACAGTTTCTGCATTTCTTAGCTTCCAAACTCAGTTTTATTGATACAGGGATTCGATTTTTCTTGAAAAATATCATTCGGAGTTCCGTCAGCTTCCAAACACAGATTTATTGATATAGTGATTCAGTTTTTCACCAAAAATTCATTTCGAGTTTCGTTAAATTTCGCCCACTTATCATATTTAGATGAAACGTGTGAATACTTGATTAAATGAAATATGTTGTTTTTTGTTAGTAGTTTCTGTATTTCTGACATTCCAAACTCAGTTTTATTGATAAAGCGATTCGATTTTGTAAGAAAACTTCATTCCGAATTTCATTTGTTTTTGCTCACTTTCGATATTTAGACGAAACGCGTATATAATTCATTAAATCAAATATCTGGTCGTTTTTGTCAGCAGTTTCTTTATTTCTCACGTTACAAACCCATTTTTATTGATAAAAGAATTCGTTTTTCCACGAAAAATTCATTCCGAGTTTCGTTTGTATTCGCCTACTTTCCATATTTAGACGAAACGTGTAAATAATTTATTAAATGGTCGTTTCTTTGAGCAGTTTCTGCATTTCTCAGCTTGCAAACTCAGTTTTTTTATACAGGGATTCGTTTTTTCTTGAAAAATATCATTCGAGTTCCGTTAGTTTTCGCCCTTTTTCCGTATTTAGATGAGAACGCGTTAATTGTTGATTAAACAAATATCTCATTTATGTCAGAAGTTTCTGTATTTTTGAGCTTCCAAACACAGATTTATTGATATAGTGATTCAGTTTTTCACGAAAAATTCATTTCGAGTTTCGTTAAATTTCGCCAACTTATCATATTTAGAGAAACGTGTGAATAATTGATTAAATGAAATATCTTGTTGTTTTTGTTAGTAGTTTATGTATTACTGACCTTCCAAACTCAGTTTTATTGATAAAGCGATTCGATTTTGGAAGAAAACTTCATTCCGAATTTCATTTGTTTTCGCCCACTTTCGATATTTAGATGAAACGCGTATATAATTCATTAAATCAAATATCTGGTCGTTTTTGTCAGCAGTTTCTGTATTTCACAGGTTACAAATTCAATTTTATTGATAAAAGAATTCGATTATCCACAAAAATTCATTCCGAGTTTCGTTTGTTTTCGCCCACTTTCCATATTTAGACGAAAACGCTTAAATAATTCATTAAATCAAACATCTGGTCGTTTCTGTCAACAGTTTCTGCATTTCTTAGCTTCCAAACTCAGTTTTATTGATACAGGGATTCGATTTTTCTTGAAAAATATCATTCGGAGTTCCGTCAGCTTCCAAACACAGATTTATTGATATAGTGATTCAGTTTTTCACCAAAAATTCATTTCGAGTTTCGTTAAATTTCGCCCACTTATCATATTTAGATGAAACGTGTGAATACTTGATTAAATGAAATATGTTGTTTTTGTTAGTAGTTTCTGTATTTCTGACATTCCAAACTCAGTTTTATTGATAAAGCGATTCGATTTTGTAAGAAAACTTCATTCCGAATTTCATTTGTTTTTGCTCACTTTCGATATTTAGACGAAACGCGTATATAATTCATTAAATCAAATATCTGGTCGTTTTTGTCAGCAGTTTCTTTATTTCTCACGTTACAAACCCATTTTTATTGATAAAAGAATTCGTTTTTCCACGAAAAATTCATTCCGAGTTTCGTTTGTATTCGCCTACTTTCCATATTTAGACGAAACGTGTAAATAATTTATTAAATGGTCGTTTCTTTGAGCAGTTTCTGCATTTCTCAGCTTGCAAACTCAGTTTTTTTATACAGGGATTCGTTTTTTCTTGAAAAATATCATTCGGAGTTCCGTTAGTTTTCGCCCTTTTTCCGTATTTAGATGAGAACGCGTTAATTGTTGATTAAACAAATATCTCATTTATGTCAGAAGTTTCTGTATTTTTGAGCTTCCAAACACAGATTTATTGATATAGTGATTCAGTTTTTCACGAAAAATTCATTTCGAGTTTCGTTAAATTTCGCCAACTTATCATATTTAGAGAAACGTGTGAATAATTGATTAAATGAAATATCTTGTTGTTTTTGTTAGTAGTTTATGTATTACTGACCTTCCAAACTCAGTTTTATTGATAAAGCGATTCGATTTTGGAAGAAAACTTCATTCCGAATTTCATTTGTTTTCGCCCACTTTCGATATTTAGATGAAACGCGTATATAATTCATTAAATCAAATATCTGGTCGTTTTTGTCAGCAGTTTCTGTATTTCACAGGTTACAAATTCAATTTTATTGATAAAAGAATTCGATTATCCACAAAAATTCATTCCGAGTTTCGTTTGTTTTCGCCCACTTTCCATATTTAGACGAAAACGCTTAAATAATTCATTAAATCAAACATCTGGTCGTTTCTGTCAACAGTTTCTGCATTTCTTAGCTTCCAAACTCAGTTTTATTGATACAGGGATTCAATTTTTCTTGAAAAATATCATTCGGAGTTCCGTCAGCTTCCAAACACAGATTTATTGATATAGTGATTCAGTTTTTCACGAAAAATTCATTTCGAGTTTCGTTAAATTTCGCCCACTTATCATATTTAGATGAAACGTGTGAATAATTGATTAAATGAAATATGTTGTTGTTTTTGTTAGTAGTTTCTGTATTTCTGACCTTCCAAACCCAGTTTTATTGATAAAGCGATTCGATTTTGTAAGAAAACTTCATTCCGAATTTCATTTGTTTTTGCTCACTTTCGATATTTAGACGAAACGCGTATATAATTCATTAAATCAAATATCTGGTCGTTTTTGTCAGCAGTTTCTGTATTTCTCAGGTTACAAACCCATTTTTATTGATAAAAGAATTCGTTTTTCCACGAAAAATTCATTCCGAGTTTCGTTTGTATTCGCCTACTTTCCATATTTAGACGAAACGTGTAAATAATTTATTAAATGGTCGTTTCTTTGAGCAGTTTATGTATTTCTCAGCTTACAAACTCAGTTTTTTTATACAGGGATTCGTTTTTTCTTGAAAAATATCATTCGGAGTTCCGTTAGTTTTCGCCCACTTTCCATATTTAGACGAGAACGCGTTAATAGTTGATTAAATAAATATCTGGACGTTTATGTCAGAAATTTCTCTATTTATTAGCTTCCAAACACATATTTATTGATACATTGATTCGGTTTTTCACGAAAAATTCATTTTGAGTTTCGTTAAATTTCGCCCACTTTTCATATTTAGATGAAAACGTGTGAATAATTGATTAAATGAAATATCTTGTTGTTTTTGTTTACAGTTTCTGTATTTCTGAGCTTCCAAACTCAGTTTTATTGATAAAGGATTTCGATTTTGCACGAAAACTTCATTCGGAATTTCGTTTGTTTTCGCCCACTTTCCATATTTAAACGAAACGCGTAAATAATTCATTAAATCAAATATCTGGTCTTTTTGGTCAGCAGTTTCTGTATTTCTCAGGTTCTAAACTCAGTTTAATTGATAAAGGATACAATTTTTCAGGCAAAATTCACTCCGAGTTTCGTTTGTTTTCGCCCACTTTCCATATTCAGAAGAAACGCAAAAAAATTCGTTAAATCAAATATCTGGTTGTTTCTGTCAGCAGTTGTTGCATTTCTTAGCTTCCAAACTTAGTTTTATTGATACAGGGATTTGATTTTTCTTGAAAAATGTCATTCGGATTCCGTTTTTCACGTTTTTAGTGTCAAAAGACTCGATTTAGAAACTAAGCATAACCGTCTCGAAATCCGAACCCAGTTATGTTTTAATCATAAAAGTCTCGTATTAAGGTGGTTTAAGTGTTTTTAAGCTTGATCGATCGCTCCTTGCACATTTGGTTGCCTTTCGTCGCTCTTAAAACAAAATGTTTCCCTAACCGGGAATCGTCTTGTTTTGCATGCCCGAGCTCTGATTTGTTTCTAATCTTATGTTGTAGTCTATGGCATGTAATCAAAATGATTCGTGCTTTTAGAATCAAAAGGGCCCTATCGTTGGCCTAGTAATCAACATTGAATGTTTAATCCGTTGTTAAACGTCAAGTCTCCGTTTAACACGTTGTTCAAGGCCAAGGACACCAACCTTGCACCGTTGGCCCTTATTAGTGTCATGTCAACCATGACGTGCTCTCAGATTCCTCTGAGACATAATAACGATTGCTCAGTATAGCACACAAGTCATACAAGTTCGCAAAGTTTACGTGCAATTATTGTTTTAATCATGCTTAAAGTTTAGGACCTATTAAGGAGTACCTGGTTTTGTCATGGGTATCACATTCTCAGCTTCCAAACTTAGTTTTATGATAAAGGGATTCGATTTTCCCGAAAAATTCATTCCGAGTTTCATCAGTTTTCTCCCACTTTCCATATTTATACGAAAACATGTGAATAATTGACTAAATCAAATATCTAGTCATTTTTGTCAGCAGTTTCTTTATTTCTTAGCTTCCAAATTCAGTTTTATTGATACCTGGATTCGGTTTTTCATGAAAAATATCATGCGGAGTTTCGTCGGTTTTCGCCCACTTTTCATATATAAACGAAAACGCGTGAATAATTAACTAAATCAAATATCTAGTCGTTTTTGTCAGCAGTTTCTTTATTTCTCAGCTTCCAAACTCATTTTATTGATACTTGGATTCGGTTTTTCATGAAAAATATCATGCGGAGTTTCGTCGGTTTTCACCGACTTTTCATATATAAACGAAAACGCGTGAATAATTGATTAAATCAAATATCTGGTCTTTTCTGTCAGCAGTTTCTTTATTTCTCTACTTTCAAACTCCATTTTATTAATACTAGGATTCGATTTTTCTAGAAAAATATCATTCGGAAATTCGTCAGTTTTCGGCCACTTTCTATATTTAGTTGAAAACGCGTGAATAATTAATTAAATAAAATATATGGTTATTTATGTCAGCAGTTTTTGTATTTCTTAGCTTCAAGACTCAGTTTTATTGATAAGGAGATTCGATTTTTTACGAAAAATTCATTCCGAGTTTCGTTTGTTTTCGCCCATTTTTCATATTTAGACGAAAACGTGTGAATAATTGATTAAATGAAATATCTGCTCGTTTTTGTCAGCAGTTTCTATATTTCTCATCTTTCAATCTCAGTTTTATTGATAAAGCGATTCGATTTCCCGAAAAATTCATTCCAAGTTCCATCAGTTTTCGCCCACTTTCCATATTTAGACGAAAACGCGTGAATAATTGATTAAATCAAATATCTAGTCATTTTTGTCAGTAGTTTCTTAATTTCTCAGCTTCCAAACTCGTTTTAATACTGGGATTCGATTTTTCTTGAAAAATATCATTCGTAAATTCGTCATTTTCGGCCACTTTCTATATATAGTCGAAAACACGTGAATAATTAATTAAATAAAATATATGGTCGTTTATGTCAGCAGTTTTTGTATTTCTCATCTTCCAAACTCAGTTTTATTAATAAGTAGATTTGATTTTGCACGAAAAATTCATTCCGAGTTTCTTTGTGTTCGTTCAGTTTACATATTTGGAGGAAATGTTTAAATAATTCATTAAATCAAATATCTGGTCGTTTCTGTCAGTAGTTTCTATATTTCTCAAGTTCCAAACTTAGTTTTTTTTTTGATAAACTGATTCGATTTTCCACGAAAAATTCATTCTGAGTTTCGTTTGTTTTCGCCCATTTTCCATATTTAGACGAAACCCGTAAATAATTCATTAATCAAATATCTGGTTGTTTTTGTCAGCAGTTTTTCCATTTCTCAGCTTCCAAACACAATTTTATTGAGATAGTGACTCGATTAAATGAAATATCTTGTTGTTTTTGTCAGCAGTTACTGTATTTCTCAGCTTCCAAACTCAGTTTTATTGATAATGAGATTTGATTTTCCCGAAAATTTCATTCCGAATTTCTTCAGTTTTCTCCCACTTTCCATATTTATACGAAAACGCGTGAATAATTGACTAAATCAAATATCTAGTCGTTTTTGTCAGCAGTTTTTTTATTTCTCAGCTTCTAAACTCGGTTTTATTGATACTTAGATTCGTTTTTTCATGAAAAATATCATGCGGAGTTTCGTCGGTTTCGCCCACTTTTCATATATAAACGAAAACGCGTGAATAATTGATTAAATCAAAATCTGGTCGTTTATGTCAGCAGTTTCTGTATTTCTCGGCTTTCAAACACCGCTTTATTAAGACTATGATTCATTTTTTCTTGAAAAATATCATTTGGAAATTCATCAGTTTTCTCCCACTTTCTATATTTAGTCGAAAACGCGTGAATAATTAATTAAATAAAATTTATGGTCATTTATGTCAGCAATTTTTGTACTTCTCAGCCTCCAGACTCGATTTTATTGATACGGGGATTCGATTTTGCACGAAAAATTCATTCTGAGTTTTGTTTGTTTTCGCCCACTTGCCATATTTGGATGAGACACGTAAATAATTCATTAAATCAAATATTTGTAGTTTTTGTCAGCAGTTTCTGTGTTTCTCAGGTTCCATACTTAGTTTTATTGATAAAGGGAATCGATTTTCCAAGAAAAATCCACTCCGAGTTTCGTTTCTTTTCGCCCACTTTCCATATTTAGACGAAACGCGTAAATAGTTTATTAAATCAAATATCTGGTCGTTTCTATCAGCAGTTTCTGTATTTCTTAGCTTCCAAACTCAGTTTTGTTGATACAGGTATTTGATTTTTCTCGAAATATATCGTTCGGAGTTCTTCACTTTTCGCCCACTTTCCATATTTAGATGGAAACGCGTGAATAATTGACTAAATCAAATATATGGTCATTTTTGTCAACAGTTGCTGTATTTCTCAGCTTCAACACTCAGTTATATTTATACTTGGATTAGATTTTGCCTGAAAATTTATTCCGAGTTTAATCAGTTTTCGCCACTTTTCATATTTAGACGAAAACACTTGAATAATTGATTAAATCTGGTTGTTTCTGTCAGCAGCTTCTGTATTTCTCAGCTTCCAAACTCAGTTTTATTGATACAGGGATTCGATTTTTCTTGAAAAATATCGTGCAGAATTCGTTAGTTTTCGCCGATTTTCCATATTTAGATGAAAACGTGTGAATAATTAATTAAATCAAATATCTGGTCGTTTTTGTCAGCGGTTTTTGTATTTCTCAGCTTCCACACTCAGGTATATTGATACCTGGATTCGATTTTGCCCGAAAAATTTATTACGAGTTTCATCAGTAGTTTTCACCACGTTCCATATTTAGATGAAAACACGTGAATAATTGATTAAATAAAATATCTGGTTGTTTCTGTCAATAGTTTCTGTATTTCTCAGCTTTCAAACTTAGTTTTATTGATACGGGGATTGGATGTTTCTGGAAAAATATCATTTGGAGTCTCGTTAGTTTTCGCCCACTTTCAATATTCAGACGAAAACGCGTTAATAGTTAATTATATAAATATCTAGTCGTTTATATATCAGAAGTTTCTGTATTTATCAGCTTCCAAACACAGTTTATTGAACAATGATTCGGTTTTTTGAAAAAATTCATTACGAGTTTCGTTAATTTTCACCCATTTTTCATATTTAAACGAAAACGTGTGAATAATTGATTAAATGAAATATCTGGTCGTTTTTGTCATCAGTTTCTGTATTTCTCAGCTATCAAACTCAATTTTATTGATAAAGGGATTCGATTTCCCGAAAAATTCATTTCGAGTTTTATCAGTTTTCGCCCACTTTCCATATTTAGACGAAAACACGTGAATAATTGATTAAATCAAATATCTAGTAATTTTTGTCAGTAGTTTCTTAATTTCTCAGCTTCCAAACTCGGTTTTTTAATACTGGGATTCGATTTTTCTTGAAAAATATCATTCGTAAATTCGTCATTTTCGGCCACTTTCTATATATAGTCGAAAACACGTGAATAATTAATTAAATAAAATATATGGTCGTTTATGTCAGCAGTTTTTGTATTTCTCAGCTTCCAAACTCAGTTTTATTGATAAGTAGATTCGATTTTTCACGAAAAACTCATTCCGAGTTTCGTTTGTTTTCGTTCACTTTCCATATTTAGATGAGACGCGTAAATAATTCATTAAATCAAATATCTGGTCATTTCTGTCAATAGTTTCCGTGTTTCTCAAGTTCTAAACTTAGTTTTATTGATAAAGTGATTCGATTTTCCACAAAAAATAATTCTGAGTTTCGTTTGTTTTCGCCCACTTCCGTATTTAGACGAAACCCGTAAATAATTAACTAAATGAAATATCTGGTTGTTTTTGTCAGTAGTTTTTCCATTTCTCAGCTTCCAAACTCAGTTTTATTGATACATGGATTCGATTTTTATTGAAAAATATCATTCGGAGTTTCGTTAGTTTTCGACCACTTTCCATATTTAGAAGAAAACTGGTTAATATTTGATTAAATAAATATTTAGTCGTTTATGTCAGAAGTTTATGTATTAATCAGCTTCCAAACATAGTTTTATTAATACATGGATTCGATTTTTCATGAAAAATATCATTCGGAGTTTCGTTAGTTTTCGCCCACTTTCCATATTTAAACTAAAATGCGTTAATTCTTGATTAAATAAATATCTGGCCGTTTATCTCAGTAGTTTTTGTATTTATCAGCTTCCAACGACAGTTTTATTGATACAACGATTCGGTTTTTCACGAAACAATCATTCCGAGTTTCGTTAAATTCCGCCCATTTTTCCTATTTAGACGAAAACGTTTTAATAATTGATTATATGAAATATCTTGTCGTTTTTGTCAGCAGTTACGGTATTTCTTAGCTTCCAAACTCAGTTTTATTGATAAAGGGATTCGGTATTTATTCCGAGTTTCATCAGTTTTCTCTCACTTTCCATATTTAGATGAAAATGCGTGAATAATTAACTAAATCAAATATCTTGTAGTTTTTGTCAGCAGTTTCTTTATTTCTCAGTTTCAAACTCAGTTTTATTGATACTTGGATTCAATTTTTCATGAAAAGTATAATGCGGACTTTCGTCACTTTTCGCCCACTTTCTATATATAAACGAAAACGCGTGAATTATTGATTAAATCAAATATCTGGTCGTTTCTGTCAACAGTTTCTGTATTTCTCGGCTTTCAAACTATGTTTTATTAATACTAGGATTTGATTTTTCTAGAAAAATATCATTCGGAAATTCGTCAGTTTTCGCCCACTTTCTACATTTAGTTGAAAACGCGTGAATAATTAATTAAATAAAATATATGGTCGTTTATTGTTGGTGCATATGTCTGTTGCCTACGTCATTATGTATCAAGTCTGAGCGATTAGGGCTTAATCTGTTAGAAACGAGGCGTAATTAAGTGAGTTGGAGGTCAAGTTCGCTGGTCATGGTGATGACGATGTTAAGTTCGGCCGAACTTGACTAGGTCAAGTTCGCCCGAACTTAATCCTTCACCAGCGAACTTGTAAACCTATATATAGGTGCCTTGGGATTTCATTTGCAACAACCTGTAACTTTGGCAACTAAGAGGCGAAGCTCTATCGGATCCGGTTTTAGATCAATGAAAACAACATTTAAATGAGTAATTCTTGTTATTTGGTTAACTTGTCATTAGTTTCCGCCTAATTGGACAATAGATAACAAATTTAGGTTCCCGTGCTAATCGTGGACGTTCCTACATTTATGTCAGTAGTTTTTGTACTTCTCGGCTTCAAGACTCAGTTTTATTGATAAGGAGATTCGATTTGGCATGAAAAATTCATTCCGAGTTTCGTTTGTTTTCATCCACTTTTCATATTAAGATGAAAACGTGTGAATAATCGATTAAATGAAATATCTGGTCGTTTTTGTCCGCAGTTTCTGTATTTCTCAGCTTCCAAACTCAGTTTTACTGATATAGGGATTCGATTTCCCCAAAAAATTCATTCCGAGTTTCATCAGTTTTCGCCCACTTTCCATATTTAGAAGAAAACGCGTGAATAATTGATTAAATCAATTATCTAGTCGTTTTTGTCAGCGGTTTCTTTATTGCTCAGCTTCCAAACTCTGTTTTATTAATACTGGGATTCGATTTTTCTTGAAATATATCATTCAGAAATTCATTATTTTTCGCCCACTTTCTATATTTAGTCGAAAACACGTGAATAATTAATTAAATAAAATATCTAGTCGTTTATGTCAGCAGTTTTTGTATTCTGAGCTTCCAAACTCAGTTTTATTGATAAGTAGATTCGATTTTGCTCGAAAACTTCATTCTGTTTTCGTTTGTTTTCGTTCACTATCCATATTCAGATCGTTAAATAATTCATTAAATCAAATATCTTGTCGTTTCTGTCAGTACTTTATGTATTTCTCAAGTTAGTTTTATTGATAAAGTTATTCGATTTTCCACGAAAAATTCATTCTAAGTTTCGTTTGTTTTCGCTCACTTTCCATATTTAGACGAAAGTGTAAATAATTCATTAAAATATCTGGTTGTTTTTTGTCAGCATTTTTCCATTTCTCGGCTTCCAAACTCAGTTTTAATGATACAGGGATTCGATTTTTTAAAATATCATTCGAGGTTCGTTAGTTTTCGCCACTTTCCATATTTAGAAAAAAACCGTTAATATTGATTAAATAAATATTTAGTGTTTATGTCAGAAGTTTATTTATTTAGCAGCTTCCAAAACAGTTTTATTGATACACGATTCGTTTTTCATGAAAAATTCATTCCGAGTTTCATTATATTTCACCCAATTTTCATATTTAGACGAAAAACATGTGAATATTGATTAAATGAAATGTCTTGTCGTTTTGTCAGCAGTTTACTGTATTTCTCAGCTTCCAAACTAAGTTTTATTGATAAAGGATTCGATTTTCCGAAAAATTCATTCTGAGTTTCATCAGTTTTCCCCACTTTCATATTTATACGAAAACGTGAATAATTGACTAAATCAAATTCTATGTCGTTTTTGTCAGCAGTTTCTTTATTTCTCAGCTTCCAAACTCAGTTTTTTTGATACATGGATTCGGTTTTTCATGAAAAATATCATGCGGAGTTTTGTCGGTTTTCGCCGACTTTTCATACATAAACGAAAACGCGTGAATAATTGATTAAATCAAATATCTGGTCTTTTCTGTCACGGTTGGTATATCTCTTTTTTTTTCTTTCAAATTCGTTTTATTAATTAATTAGGTTCTTTTTTCTCAGTAAAAAAATCATTCAAATATCCGGAAATTCATCAGTTTTCGCCCACTTTCTATATTTAGTTGAAAACGCGTGAATAATTAATTAAATAAAATATATGGTCATTTATGTCAGTAGGTTTTGTATTTGTCAGCTTCAAGACTCAGTTTTATTGATAAGGAGATTCGATTTTTCACGAAAAATTCATTCCGAGTTTCATTTGTTTTCACCCATTTTTCATATTTAGACGAAAACGTGTGAATAATTGATTAAATAAATATCTACTCGTTTTTGTCAGCACTTTCTGTATTTCTCAGCTTTCAATCTCAGTTTTATTGATAAAGCGATTCGATTTCCCGAAAAATTCATTCCAAGTTTTATTAGTTTTCGCCCACTTTCCATATTTAGACGAAAACGCGTGAATAATTGATTAAATCAAATATCTACTCGTTTTTGTCAGCATTTTCTTAATTTCTCAGCTTCCAAACTCCGTTTTTTAATACTGGGATTCGATTTTTGCTTGAAAAATATCATTCTTAAATTCGTCATTTTTCGCCCACTTTCTATATTTAGACAAAAACGTGTGAATAATTGATTAAATGAAATATCTTCTTGTTTTTGTCAGTATTTATGTATTTCTCAGCTTCCAAACTCAATTTTATTGATAATGTGATTTGATTTTCCTGAAAAAATCATTCCGAGTTTCATCAGTTTTCTCCCACTTTCCATATTTTGACGAAAACGCATGAATAATTGACTAAATCAAATATCTAGTCGTTTTTGTCAACAGTTTCTTTATTTCTCAGCTTCCAAACTCCGTTTTATTAATATTAGGATTCGATTTTTCTGGACGAATATCATTCGGAAATTCATCATTTTTCGCCCTTTCTATATTTAGTCGAAAACACGTGAATAATTAATTAAATAAAATATCTGGTCGTTTATGTCAGCAGTTTTTTTATTTCTTAGATTCCAAACTCAGTTTTATAGATAAGGAGATTCGATTTGCACGAAAAATTCATTCCGAGTTGTAGGACCGATCCTGATAGCATAGGAACCTAGATTTGATATCTAATGTCCATAATAGCGAAAATATTACGACATGATTACCAAACAACAAGAATTAATAAGTTAAACGTCAATTTTATTGATATAACATCAAGTCTCCAATTTGACAGAGCTTCGCCTCAAAGTGCGCAAAGTTACAAATGACCATGACATGCTAGCTATTTATAGTTGTACAAGTCCGCTGGTGGGGGAGGAAGTTTGGGCGAACTTAACTATGTCACGTTCGGCCGAACTTGACTTCACAATACCTTCACTAGCGAACTTGACAACAAAACCTATAAATACTTGATTTCCCTAGCCTATTCACATCTAATCTATACAGACTCGATAAAAGACTAAGACATAGACATTCTGCACCAACAGACTCCCCCTTTGGATATCGTCTTCGTCTTTTATCAGTCTTCAAAACTCTGTCTTCAAATAAAACTTTAACGTGTACGACCGAAGAAGTTCTTGAATGGCTTCTTACGTCTTTCCTGCTTTGGATATGGCGTCTGATCAGTAGGAGGCACTTTAGTCATATACTGAAACCTTCTTAGCCTTGCCACCCTACCTCTTTCATGTATCTCTTCAAGACGCGTTTCCTCTTTCAGAAATTCAACCCGTTCTAAATCCCTCCAACTCGTTTTCCACATCTTTCCAGAGTTAACTTCTCGAGCATAGCATACGTTAACGACCCTTTGATATTGCATGGCTTATTCTTTTTCACATTCTTCAAACACTATCTTGCTGTAGAACAAGCATTTGATATCTTCTCTCGAGCAGTTTACCAACCACATAGGATCTAGAATCCTGATCGTTCTCCAAAGCCCTCTCATACCTTGCACCCTGAACATTTTAACCTTCTCCTTTGTAATATCCAGATGATCCTCAAATCAAAGTACAATCGCTGCTTCACACGTATTCGGATCAATCTGCCACCATTTGAACAATGGATAAAAGTCTTGTTCGATCGGCATCAAAGGCATGTTTCTCATTGCTCTCGGTCGTTTCATGATTAACGTTATATCTTTTTCCCATGTCTTCTTGTTTGTTTTGATACGACGACCTGGAATGAAAGGCTTCCAGTGTTCAAAACCCTTTGTTGCTTCATACTTGATCATTTTCCATAGTAATTGATCAATAAACTTCATGTGGTACGTTACGTTCCTTGTCTGAACAAGTTCTTCAACATCCCAAAAAGGTAGTGTTTTGAAATCTGCCAGATACTTGAAGTATTGAACTCCAAATTCCCGTTTGATGGCATACACAATTAGCTCCTTAAACCACCCCCAACTTAGAATATCTCCCAATGACACATCTTTATCTCTGGTAAAGAATGCTAGAGGACGTCGAAACTTACGTTCACGCGACATCTCTTTAAACCAAGATTTCTTAAGTTGAGCTATTTCCTCCTTTGTCATCGGCTCCGGGATTTTACCTTCACGAATAGATTCCTCAATCTTTTCTTTAAGCATATCCTCGTTCAACTGCTTATACATTTCCTCGAACGTAGGAAAACTATCTGTGTTTTGACCAACATACTTCACATCTTCGTCTTTCTCTTCATCAGAAGACCAATCTTCCACTACCACCCTGTTATATTCATCAGCCTCATATCTTCGTCGATAACGATACTCGTTAGGCTCAAATGCGTTCACGCTCAACACTTGCTCTTCGAAATCAAAATCTAATGATTCAGCATCAACTTCAATCAACTTAGCCAAATCTTCTTTGGTATAACTGTGAACATATTCTCCCTCTTCAACGTTATGCTCAAGCATGAGTATCAACGGCTTTGTCAGAACTGCAGCAACAAGATTTGCAATAGTAATAGTATCAGACATATCAACATCATCAGATGGCCCTGTTTGCCCTGACTCCCCCTCATTCTGTTCATTCGTAGCATTCACCTCATCATTCAGAAGAATTGAGAAACCAAAACTTTCATTCACTGTCGCATCAACCACCTTTATACCTGTACCACTCGGATCATCATCATTACCTCCATCGTGGTTAGAATCATCTTTCGGATTATCTGTCGGTGGTTCATCATCTTTAATTTCATCTTCTACTTCATCATCGTCCTTTTCTTCAGTAATAATTTCAACATCAAAAGGCTTGACAGATTCGTCAACCTTAGAAATATTGGACTCAGAAGCTTTTTCCACATTCTCATCAATAGGCTTTTCAGCAGCTTCAGAAAATTTAGGTGCTTCACCTTCAACACCTTTGCCTTTGCCACTAGCTGCTAATTCTTTCTCTGCTCTTTCTTTTGCCTCTTGTCTATCCAATCAATCGTATTCATTGATAAAAGCAATACCAAGGCTATTAGATGTCACTTTCTGCATCCTTGTAAATCTTCGATCATTTAGAGCATGTATCTTTTTCAGATCAGCAATTTCTGTCTGCAGCTTTTCATTCGCATCTTGCAAACTCTCAATCAATGCCTTGAAGAATTCACGCTCACTTTCCAACACCTCGATCTTATCATCCATCATTTCTTTCTCTACTGAACTTTGATTCACCTTTTTTATTAGCTCGGCTTTCTCTTCTTCATTCTTTTGTACTTTATCCTCTAAAATCTTGACACGCTTTTCGAGAACATCTACATCAGATTCAGGAAAGAAATCATCTAGATATTGAAGATCCACTGGCACATTTGGAATATCACCAAATAGATTTGTCTTTGGAGTTTTTAGTGTAGATTTCGGAGTAGCAGCCTTTGGTGTAGATTTCTTTGGAGTTGAGCTTTCAAGTTGAACACCTTTAGGATCAAGAGATTGTATCACCGATACTTCAAGTAAATTAGACTCAGGAGGTTCTTGTGGCTCCTGGCCTTTCTGCCTCAGATGAAATGATAACAGGAGGTTCTTGTGTAACTCCTGGACGTTCAGCTTCAGATGAAATAACAACAGGAGGTTCTTCTGTAGGAGGTTCTTGTGTAACTCCTCTCACCTGTGCACAAGAAGGTTCTTGTGTAACTTCTGTGCTTTTAGGCTTTCCCTTGTATCTCCTACTAGCTGGTTTCTGAGCTTTCTTTGTCTTTTTGCCTTTTGCCGATGGAGATCCTGTAGTCTTTGTTGTTGAAACTACTGCAGACTTAACACGCTTAGTTCTTTTCTTAGGTCTCTCCTCGTCGGACTCTTTTTCAAGATTCGGATCAAAGTCAGCATCAGTTTCTTTGATCTTTTCAGCTTCCTTTTCAGCCATAGCCTTCTTTGTTTCCTTCTCGAGAGAATGATCAGAATCATCATCGTTCTCGGAAGTAGCAGAAATAACATCATCCTCTTGAGTAGTCTTTTCAGTTTCCTGACTCTCAACAACAACCGCTGCACTTGAACCAGCCTCTGTTTGCACATTATTAGGCTCATCTTCATCTATCAGCATTGTGTCAACTTTCTTAGCACCATGTTTCTTTTTCTTTTCGATTTCAGCTTTGACAAACCATTCACTATGCGCTTTAGGTTTGAACGTCGCGAACCATTCTTTCTCTACATTCAACTCATTCTCATCACCACTACCATCGTTCCTCCATTTATTTCCTGGCGGTGCAACATATTTTTCATCTTTCAACGCCCCAAATATTGGTTTCGCTACAGGTGCTGAATCCTGCTTCTGGAACTTTAACAACTTTTTCAGTGTAGTCTCATCGAGGTGACTGAAATATAGAATGTCGTTTGGATCACGTGCAATGTCTGTAAACTTTTCGTCGATAAGCATCTGCACGAACCTCAGATATAAACACAATCTTGTGTCTTCCATATTCTTTGACATGTGAGTGAATACAAGCTTAGAATAGTTATACGGCTTTTTCAGAATCAACGTCGTTGCCATGCAGGTCATATAATCTTGAACATCATCAAGACCCGCCTTTCTGTGACTAAAAGTGTGAACGATTGCGTGCATGAGGAGTTTGTAGGGGTTAGGAACTTCCCCTTTCTTTAATGTCGGCTTATTGACACTTCCCTTGTAGCCCATACGGTAGAAACAACCTCGTACCATCTTCTCATCTAAGAAAATAGGATCATCTTTGTCATCGTTGAATTGCAAGATCCTGCGTATATCATCCTCAGTGACAGTGATCGCTTTGTTCTCGTCACCAACTTGTACTGACGACGTAATAGTCTTCTTGTCTTCACTTAAACTTGCATTCATCCATAAATGATATGTATGCGATCTATAAGACACTGGTCGCTCGTGATAGCTCTGTGAATCGGAGAATCCTTCAGAAACTTCAAGATGCTTTCATATTCCTTCAGCAATAGACACAATGCCTTATCGAGAGTGATACAGGTGTTATGAAACTTAGAATAATCCATAGTGATTACACGCGCTGGTACTTGAACCTAAAAAACGACACAAAACACTTAGCACGTATTTCGAGGAAAATTACAAAAATTTTCAACACTTTAACATCAAGTTCGGGCGAACTTGATGTTGGTATAACAACCAGTTTTGAGTCAAGTTCGTCCGAACATGCATATCAACATGTTTAGTGATTCAAACATAAGTTTGGGCGAACTTATAGTCAACACAATTTTCAGATTTCAAAACATAAGTTCGGGCGAACTTCTCAGATAATTCTCAAAATCAGGTTTCAATCGAAGTTCGGTCGGACTTGTGTTTTTATTAGTGTTTATACAAGTTTTATTAGCAAGTTCGGTCGAACTCGATAACAAGTTCGGCCGAACTTGTTATCTTCTTCAACAAAAACTACTCATCACAATAATGACCATTTTAACAAAATCCAATGCAAATCCATGGTCGATTTTAGTTGTTTATTATAGTTACAAGTTCAATTTGACCACACAAACCCTAGATCTATCATTTTTAACAAGTTTCAGAACTCAGTTAATCAATTAGGTCCAATTAACGGTTCAAAGATCAATTACACGCCTCGGCCATTGAGAATGGTGTGTGAATCACCACAATTAAATGAAATTTCAGCAGAGTAACGGTGGATTCTTGCCAAATTTGAAAAATCACTCAAATAGGTTAAGTTCGCTCAGAGGTTCTGTTTAGAGATAATGAAGTTCGGCCGACCTTGCAAGGTATATATACCTTAGCAAGTTCGGATGAACTTGAGAGCCCAAGTTATAAAGCCCATGTAAGTCCGGGCGAACTTACCTTCTATCAACCAGCCATCACACAAGTTCGGTCGAACTTGTTTTAAACAGAAAAATTTGAACATTAAGCAAGTTCGGCCGAACTTGCCTAAAACCCCCCTGAACTTTTCACCTTTTACCAGTTCTGAAAATTCACTCAGTTGACCAAGTCCAAGTTAATGACCTTGTTAACCGATTTGTCTGCCGAGTCAAAGTTAATGACCCCGGTTTGACCCGATACAAACAAACTGTTGAACTTTTCAAATTTTTCAAAAATCAAAGCTTCAAATTAATGAACTTTTTCATTGTTTTTAGCTTTTCGGATTTTATAATTAGATTCCCACCAGTTTAGCACCTTACCAGACTTCATAGACCCGTTCTCCAACATTGGTTTGCTGAAAACAATGTAGAAACAAAATCTTTTTGTATTTTTGTAAGTTTATGCTAGAACACACTAAAAATCTTTTCGGATTTAATCTGTAAAGCAGATAAACTATGTACAGAACAAAGTAAACTATGTACAAACATATTTACAGACATATTTTTGTGAATTCGTGTCTATGGATCATATCAGTTAATTAAGACATATCACCAGTACCGTTGACCTTTAGATGACTTTCAGTTTTAAACTCGTTTACCTAGATTGTCGATATGTTTGTCCATTTAAACTTTACCACGTTTCTCAACTGTTCCAAGATATGTTAAGGTATGATTTATGAAACTTGACTTATCTGTAGTTCCCACTTCTTGAATATACTCCCGTATCAAGATTCCCTAGATTTCATCTTACAGGTGAATATAGCGTAATTGATATCTGTATCTTGGTTAATGCGAGGCCTTTAGATCTCAGGTTAGTACTACCGTACAGACAAAGAGATGAAGGCTCAACTTTTAAGGTGTGTTCCATTTAAGGAATCTTTTTAGCACTGCAATTGATTAGATCTTTTGATACTTTTCAAGTTTGCATGCAGTTTAGGGGTTTATAGCGAAAGTATTATAGAAGTTCTAGGCTATTGCTTCCGCAAAATCAGAAGAACTTGTATAATACCCCAGATATCAACTATCTATAAAGACCTCATATATTAGAATCAGGCAATCTCTCAAACGAAATGTCGGAGTACTAAGTCCATATATCCAAGATGTGTTAATCCACAAGATTAAGCAGTTGTAAAATTTAGTTTATATCTCGGAAACAATTTATTGAACGTGTTAAGTCTATCGACACATCCACAGTAAGACTTGTTTATCACTTTTAAACTTTACATTTCTTTAGCATACTGTGATAGTCCACTGATGTACTATCATTTCCTTTTTGTGACACCAAATTCTTTTTGTCTTTTCAATGTTTTTGTACTTTTTTTGAAAATTTTCATATGTTTTTGTATTTTCTCAAATATTTCTCCACCTAAAATCAAAAACATATTTTTGGATTTTAGTTTTAAGAAATAACTAATCTAGAAAAATATATACAAACTAATGTGGATCACGTGAAATCTTCGTCCGATTCGTATTCAACCTCAGCTTCCGCACCTGTAAGCAAATTTTTAATACCATTAAGCCTCATGAGATATTTAAATCGTGTTAAAGGAAATGCTTTGGTATAAAAATCAGCCTCTTGTTCGTCGGTGTGTATTTTTTCTATTCGCACCAACTTCTTTTCTAACAGTCACGAATGAAGTGATAACGAATTTCAATGTGTTTAGTATGTGAGTGATGAACCGGATTTTTGATTATACAGATGGCTGCTTTGTTATCTACGAATAAAGGTGTATCAAGAAACTGCAGACCATAATCCCTCATCTGTTGTTGAATCTAGAGGATTTGAGAACAACAGCTGGAAGCAAAAATGTATTCTGCCTCACAGGTAGAGAGAGAGACTGTGGTCTGTTTCTTGCACTGCCATGTTACTAAACGTGTTCCGAAGAACTGGCATTCTACCATTGTAGATTTTGAGTTCAGCTTGTCCACCGCGAAGTCTGAGTCAGCGTATCCCGTTAGATCAAAATTGTCGTTCTTTGGATACCACAAGCCGGTGCTTGGACATCCCTTCAAGTAACGGAAGATTCGCTTGACTATCTGCATGTGTGAAACTCGAGGACTAGACTGATATCTTGCACATAAGCCGGTAGGATACATGATGTCTGGGCGAGATGTCGTCAGATACATCTCTGATCCTATCATCGATCGATAGATAGAGTGTGACATCGACTTTGGTTCCGTCTCGTCAATGCAAATCACATGATTCAGTGCCAGCGGAGTCGAAAGCCGCTTCGAGCTATCCATTTCAAACTTCTAGAGAAACAATGTAGAAACTTTTTGTTCATTACTATTCGAGAATTCACTAGTTTCAAGATTTGAAAACTTAGTAATAACTGGTTTCACCTTGTTTGTAGTTTCTATACATTGTTTCAAAACCTTAGTTGGTATTTTCACATCTTCAAAATTTTTTTTATCAATATGAACAGGTTTAGTATTAATTTGAAAACATTTTCTAGCAATGTGTCCAGTTACTCCACATTTATGACACTTCCTGTTCTCATATTGATCCTTTTTAGCAAACCATACACTCAAATCATAACATTGATTTAAATTATGGTAGCCATCTTTCCTGCTTCTTCTATAACTTTGATTTGACGTTGAAGCACTGAGGTTCGACCTGCACCACTTATTCACAAATTTTTGTGAGTTTTGTTTTTCAAATTTGTTTGAATTTTTATAATGATTGGATGATTGTTCCGATGAGCTTTATTTTTGTTTTGAAAACTTTTAAAATTTGTTTTTGTTCTTCATTCTGCTTAGAAGGTTTTTGCGTTGAACATTCACCTTTTTCAGTAGATTGTAGAACAGTTTCTTAAAAAAAATTTAGTTTTAAAAATATTTCATGTTTATCATTTTTAGCTCTTTCATCATCGGTATTATCATCACAATCTTCAATTATGACATCGTCGTAATTTGTAACAATGTTACTTATTGGAATTTCCTTTTTATTATTATTGATCAGTTTTGGACATATATGATCTAACTTTAATAAGGAAGTCACAAAACCTTTCAATAACTTTTCTGAATTAACAACTTTATTTTTAACAGTCTCAACTTCTTTTTCAAGTTGAGCAATTTTCTCAATATGAGAATTTATTGCTTTTGATTTTCTATATTTAATTTTTCAAAAACATTTTTTTCATTTTTAAACATCTTTATTTCATTTTGAAAATCTACTAACATTTGTACTTTTTCATTTTCTAAATTTTTATTTTGTTTTCAAAATTCTTTTCATTTTCTTTTAGCGTTTTATTTTCTAATGTCAAACTCTTCAAATCATTCAAGAGTTTAGCATTATCTGCCAGATAATCGTTCAGATCTACATCAAATCCTTGGTAGACTGGTTTAGAACTTAAAGACTCTTTTCTTTCACAGTTCTTTGCCATTATACTCCCTTCTCTCTTCAACTGAACATTTGAACTTTGTGCTTCCCGATCATTTCCTTGATCACTAACACGATCAGACTTCTTCTTAATTAGCACCTTCTTGTTCTTAATCATCTCAACATTTTCCAAATATTTAGCGCCTAGAGATTTCCACAAATCATGTGCAGTTTTGTACTCTGGTAATAAAACCAAGATATCTTCTTTTATCGATTGCTGTAACGAGGTTAGGATCTTCTTCTCATGGGCATATGCAGCATTCAGTTGAGTTGTAAACTTTGATACTGAAAGCTCAGCTCGACGTTCATCGACTGGCCATTTAAATCCAGTTTGAATAGCAGCCCAACCATAGAGGTGATTTGCCCGTACCCAGTCCTCGAATTTTTCATTCTAGGCTTCATACTCTTCTAATCTCATCAACATTGGCGGCTTCACAGACCCATTTCGTTTTCCAAACTAATATGTTGTTCAAAACACTTGAAAAATGATTAGCAAACAGACAATTTTTAGAAAAATTTGACTTTTTAATCGACAATATTAACGTATCGGTTTGCTAAAAACGTTTAAATTTTTTCGGAAAACTGTTTTTACCAGATTAGAGCTTTAAACTCGTCTCGTCGATACGAATCTAACGATATATGATGTCCGAGATGTTTTTCTGAATTTTCATGCCTTTTTTTAGAAACCCTTAGACAAGTTCGGGCGAACTTGTAATAGCGTGTGAGACAAGTTTGGGCGAACTTGTGCTAACAAACAATCATATTTAACAAGTTCGGGCGAACTTGTATGAAAGTTTAGAAAAATTTCACCTTTAACCAAGTTCAGGCGAACTTGTATGAAATTTATACAAGTTCGAGCGAACTTGTGATGATTTTCAAGAGAGATGATAAGTTCGGGCGAACTTGTATGAATTTCATCAACTTTGATCAAGTTCGGGCGAACTTGATTACAATTGATGAAAAAAGCTAAGTTCGAGTGAACTTGAGTGAAATTTCTTGAAAAATCAGTCAAGTAAGTTCGGGCGAACTTGATTACAATTGATGAAAAAAGCTAAGTTCGAGTGAACTTGAGTGAAATTTCTTGAAAAATCAGTCAAGTTCGGGCGAACTTGATGAAAAATCACTCAAAATGTGAGTTTTTCATTCAAGTTCGAGCGAACTTGCTTACAAGTTCGAGCGAAGTTGTTATTTCAAACATGGTTTTTTCAATTTTTCGGCATGAATTAGTTTGTTTTAAGCTCTGATCTTTTCAAGGGTTTTACTATTATGGATTTTACGTATTATACTTGAGAATCAGTCCATTTTGTCTGTGAATTGTCCAAGAAAAGTTAAAAATAGAAGAAATGAGTAGAAGATGAGATGTTCTATGTCTAATGTCTTCAAATTAGGCCAATCCTGCTCTGATACCACCTGTAGGACCGATCCTGATAGCATAGGAACCTAAATTTGATATCTAATGTCCATAATAGCTGAAATATTACGACATGATTACCAAACAACAAGAATTAATCAGTTAAACGTCAATTTTATTGATATAACATCAAGTCTCCAATTTGACAGAGCTTCACCTCAAATTGTGCAAAGTTACAAATGACTATGACATGCTAGCTACAAGTCCGCTGGTGGGGGAGGAAGTTCGGGCGAACTTGACTATGTCAAGTTCGGCCGAACTTGACTTCACAATACCTTCACTAGCGAACTTGACAACAAAACCTATAAATACTTGATTTCGCTAGCCAATTCACATCTAATCTATACAGGCTCGATATCAGACTAAGACATAGACATTCTGCACCAACACGAGTTTCGTTTGTTTTCGTCCACTTTCCATATAGACGAAAACGTGTGAATAATTGATTAAATCAAATATCTAGTCGTTTTTTGTCAGAAGTTTCTTTATTTCGCAGCTTCCAAACTCAGTTTTACTGATTCTTGGATTTGGTTTTTCATGAAAAATTTCATGCGGAGTTTCGTCAGTTTTCGCCCACTTTCCATATTTAGACGAAAACGTGTGAATAATTGATTAATCAAATATCTGGTCGTTTTTGTCAAAAGTTTCTGTATTTATCAGCTTCCAAACATAGTTTTATTGATACAATGTGTAACGCCTCGCGTTTCCATACTTTCTATTTATAGCTAGCTCGTATTGTAATTCTATTTTTTGAAAGCATTGTATCTCGTATACGTATTGTCGTTGTAATCGTTGTATTCTAAGACTTGGATCATAATGAAAACTCGTATTTTATTAATGTAATGCTTATTCATAACCATTTTGTACTTATACGTATGCATACACTTGGAACATAATTGTGATACTCGTAATCGTGTGACAAACTTGCAAAACATGATGACCATACTTATTCTAGACTTAAACGTGATATTCATACTCAATCGTATTCATCTTATACATACATATACCTTGTGACACATTATTTATGCTTATAATACATTACATGTTCATAAAATACCTTAGAAATGCACTTAAACCCGTCACATATCAACAAAGCAACAAAAATTGAAATTGTGGCCCGGACCAGGCCCCATGCGGACCGCATGGGGATATGTTTGCGGTCCGCGTGGGGTGTCTAGGCGGGACAGATTGTTTTGGCTTGCGAATTTGCACGGATCCACACATCACCACCTCACGCTCTAAACCCCCATTTAACACCTCCAACAACCTCCTAACTCACCCTTATAAATACCAACACTCCTCCAAGCCATTTTCCACTTTCATAACTCTCTAATCTCACCAAAATCACTCTCAAATCATCTCAAGTTCTTGCAACATCAGAATTTTCGGGCAGATTCATACACCCTCACAAAAGTGAGCATAACTTGCTCAAATCTTGTTCTTTTTGCTTGTTTCTTCTTTCTAAAGACTTGGATAAACTTTAGGTTTGAATCCTAGGGTTCTCCTGGAGAATCCAGACCTGGAAATACCCCTAAAGTGTCCAAAACTTTTTATTGTGTTTTATACTATTTCAAAATTGTTTAATCTTACCAAACTTGAGTCTAACTCATCTCAAACCTATGTCCTAATGCTTACAACACTACTTGTGGTTGGTTAGGCTTAAAAACAAGGTTGAGACATTCAAACGGAGGATTTATCCTCACAAATATTATGTTTTCATAGAGCTTTAAGCTCACAAGTGATGCAAGTCATGAACTTGTTCATGTGTGTCCACCTTGGTTAGCTTGGGCTATCCTAACTTTGAGACCACACATCACTTGATGATTTTCATCATTATCCCAAGTTAGTTTGCTAGTTTGAAAATGTCACAACCCCGTCTATCTTTTGACGTGTGTTAAAGTGTGCTCACCGGGTTGTATTTCACTTTGCTACTTGGTATCATGGTGACACACTTTACATTCTTGTCATTTACATTCTTGTTCATATCCTTGTTCTAAGACCCTCCTTGTTACCTATGGTAACTTGTGTAGCAGTGAACATCATATGAGGTTTCAAAGTGGATGGTTAATCCTCCCACCTCCTACTTGACTTACATGACACTAAGAGGTACCAAAGTGGATGGTTCATCCTCCCACCTCCTACATGATATTATAAATATATATGTATCTATAGACTATAATGTAAATCCTTAAAACTGAACCCTTGATAATGACTAAGTAGTCACCTATCAAGTTAATAAGTTTATCACTAACGTATATAATTCCTTGTCACGATTCTAATAGGTCTTGAACCTATGAAACCATATTCAATCCTTATGGATTATTATAGTGTCAAAGACAAGTGCTAATACCTTAGTGACTATTTTCGTATCATATACTTTGTCCCATTTTGAATCTTAAATCCGAATGTTCCATCATCATCCCCAAAATACTCATACGCCATTGTTTTCCTCTTGTCGGATAACTCGGCGTTCATCCCATCAAAACAACTACCTTCACGGACTTGTCAAGTTAGAAGACTTAGCAAAACCGTGAGTACACTCGACCCACTTTTCGTTTATAACACTTTTGGGCATAACATGGTTCCATATACAAAAATCACAACTCTTAAACTTTATAAAATGCACAAACAATCCTATATCCATGAATACTTGAATCTATCACTTGATGCTTATATCTTGGACATTCTTTATGTAATACCTTAGTCATTAACTATTTTAAGCCTTCGTCATGTATAGCGCTAGGAAGTAACGCATCCCCCTCCTCAGGAAATCTAGAGGCCATGTTAAAATATCGTTTTTGCGTTAAGGGTTTGACTAGTAGTATTGCATGCCTTGTATATGCTCTTGTAAAGTCATAGTTGCCATGAGGATTTGTTTAAACTTTATTCATATACGTATGCTATGCTTAAATTTGTGTACTCGCCTTTGCTTTTGCATTGAATTGTTATTTTAAAACATGTTACAGGTTGATGGAGATGATGCTATGAAATCAAAGTAGCAAGGACGATAGATACACATTTAGACGTTTAGGTTTATATTGTTGTATCAAATGTTGCCAAGTTTATGTTGTTATTTGAATTTCCCTTCTAATGTGTTGAACTTTGTTATGAAATGAAATCTGGTTTATCTGAATATTGTTGCAACTAGTATTTATGAGCAATGAGCAATCTCTTTCGTCCCACCTCGATGTTTCCGCCATCGGTTGGGATGTGACAGATTGGTATCAGAGCCATAACTATAGGGAATTAGGTAGGATTGCCATGTTCGACCTAGTCTATAGTTTAAGTGTCCATTTTGACCATTCTTATCTCATGCTTAAAAATTTTATTCTTCCTCATTGTTTCTTCCTTATCTTTTGATCTTAAAATTTACATAATGTCTTTCCTAAGACATTTTACACAATACACTTGAAGACTTGAAGACACTCATGATGCAAACGAGGCGATTTGCACCAAGATAGGTCCATTGACTTACAATTTTTGGTGAAATACCTCAATCCGCGTATTCGATTTTTCACGAAGTTATACCATCAAGTTAGGAGTGATATCCACATCTTGATGGAAACTTCCATTTCATACTCTAGTGGATCTTACAAACGAGTCAGAAATATGCTCCTCGTTTAGTAAGAAACAACCACATTTAGGGTATGAAATCGTCAAGTTAGGGGTGAAACCCGCACCTTGACGACTAAGTCCCATTCCTCGATTCAACCTCGCCAAAGTCTCGAATTTTCAATCGACTAGGGACATGTAGTAACTGGAAGGGTAAAATGACGTTAATCGCTTCTCGACTAGAGTGTTTTACCTATTAGGCCAAAGCATGTTCCCTAACTCGAAAGATCTTACGAATCACTTTGGAATAGTCGAAGTTTTCTCTGCCCGAAACAATCTCATGTTTTATTGAGCCAATCTTTTATGTTATCTTAATTTTTATGTGATTTTATACTTGTTACCTTATTCGTTTCGAACCGTTACACATTTCGCACGTTTATCGCAATCAAAAACAATACTAATTCTCATGAACACACTAAATTTACACTCCTTATTTGCATTCATATGTGATTATACATGCCACACTTGATACACTCATGCAATCTTATGTGAACCATACTTGAGCCTTATACATGCTTATACATGCAAATCTTGTTTTTTCATATTATGATCAAGTCTCATCCCTTTTCTTCTATGTTGAACCTCTAGATGAACTACCCAAACTCTACCAAGAAGTCCAAGAGGTCCAATAAGGGGTCCAACAGCAACAACAACAATGAAGACTCCATCTCCAAACAAGACCTCGCTGGTCTTGTCGCTGAGTAAATGGCCGATCAAATGGCCCGTGTCATCCCTGATATTGTTAGCCAACTTCAAACCATCCATATCAAGACACCCAAATCCTCTGCCAATTCGAAAACCGACAACCCCAAAATGCCTTACCAGTTCAAGCACTTCATGGCTTGTAAACCCGTCGAGTTCACTTCACTGGCATGGACGGGGCCACGGCCATGATAAACTGGTTCGACGCAATGGAGCTAACCTTTCTTCAGGGCGGGTGCCCTGATGAACTTCGAACCCTCAACGCTACCGGGGTCTTCGCTAGAGAGCCCTCGACTGGTGGACTACTGAATGCAACAAGTGTGGCAACGAAGCAGCCCACGCTCTACCTTGGGACGAGCTTAAGCAGCTCATGAGAGATCATTTATGTCCTCCCCATGAGACCCAGAAACTCGGGAACGAGTTCTGGAACCTCACTCAACAAGGGAGCGACACCGAAGGTCTGACCGTGCGCTTCAAACAACTTAGTATCATCTGTCCTGGACAGGTTGATACTGTTCCCAAGGCGATCGCCAAGCTCATCCATTACCTGTCTCCTGTGATTATAAACCATGTAGCCGCCGCACGTCCCAAAACCATCGAAGAAGCCTCTAATACTATCATAGAGCTTAATCACAATTGCATCCTTCAGGGGCCTACGACAAGGTTCCTACGAAGCATGCACACCAAGCCATCACTGATACCACCACCACCACTACCGAATCTCCTTCCTCCCAAACCAAGAAGAACATCAACCGGAACAAGAAGCGGAAGGCTTCTGTTCAAAATGATGAGGTCGTCACTCCGCAAAACCCTCAACCTCTCCAAACCCTTGCAGCCATCACCCCCACTACCACCGAACAACTGAAGCATGGCTACACTGGACCTCATCCCCAGTGTGCTAACTGCTCCTACCACCATCCCGTTGGCACGCCATTTCGCAAGTGTGCCCAATCTCAAAGGTTAGGACATTTTGCTAACCGTTACCAAAACTTCCTCCACCCCAAAACCAGCAAGTCCAAGCCATCATGAAAAACCCTAACCCTAACCAGAACCAAGCTCAACCGCAACGCCAAAATGCTCCTGTGCGAGCGTATTTCAAATGTGACAATTTAAATCATCTCGCCAATGTTTGCCCTCTTCTCAACCAACCACGCCAGCAACAGCAGCAGCAGCAGCAGCCTGAGCCTGCTAAAGGACGAGCTTTCATGCTTACCTTCGCTCAAGCCCAAAGCTCAAACGATGTCATTACTGGTACATTCCTTGTGAACCATATTTATGCTACATGTCTATTTGGTACTGGTGCCGATAGAAGCTTTGTGTCCTTGGAATTTGAACCCTTACTTAAGTGCGAAAGAACTAAAATGCCTAATCCTTTCGCTATCGAAGTCGCTAATGGTAAAACCATCTCCGTTGATTCCGTTCTTTCTGGTTGCTCTTTGATTCTTAACGATCATACATTCTCCATCGATCACATTCCCATGCAAATGGGTAGTTTCGACAGCATAGTAGGCATATATTGGCTTATGCAAGTTTGTGCCGAAGTTGTTTGTTCCGAAATTCATCCACCTTCCACTTCCTCAAGGTGATTCTCTACACGTCTATGGCGAGAAACCTTCTAAAGGTCTCAAGCTGATGCCGTGCATCAAAGCCAACAAGTACTTGCATAAGGAGTACTTTGCCTTTCTCGCCCACATTGTGGAAAAGAGAGACAAAGGTCCAAGCATAAGTGATGTTCCTGTCATCTGTGAATTTCCTTTCGTTTTTCCTGAGGATCTTCTTGGTCCTTCGCCCCCTCGATCTGTCGATTTTCACATTGATCTTATCCCTGGCGCAACTCCTGTTGCGAAAGCTCTCTGTCGATTAGCACCGTCGGAGAGATGCAAGAACTATCGAGCCAGCTTCAAGAACTTCTTGATAAAGGCTTTATACGCCCTAGTACTTCTCCTTGGGCGCTCCCGTCCTTTTCGTAAAAAAGAATGATGGATCTTTCCACTTGCGTATTGACTATCGTGAGCTCAACAAGCTTACATTCAAAAACCGCTATCCACTTCCTCGTATTGACTATCTCTTCGATCAATTGCAAGGCGCAACGTGCTTCTCAAAGATCGATCTCCGTTCTGGTTATCATCAACTTTGAGTTTCCGAGGAAGATGTACCCAAAACCGCTTTCCGCACTCGATATGGACACTACGAGTTCGTGGTCATGCCTTTTGGTTTGACCAACGCGCCCGCCGTGTTCATGGATCTCATGAACCACGTGTGTAAGCCTTTTCTCGATCATTTTGTCATTGTATCATTGATGATATCCTAATCTACTCCAAGACGAAAGAAGAGCATGGACGACATTTGCGTCTCATTCTTCAGCTTTTGCAAACCAAACGTCTTTATGCCAAATTCTCCAAGTGTGAATTTTGGCTAAAAGAGGTTCAATTCTTAGGTCACACCGTCAATGAACTCGGTTTTCATCTGGACCCTGCAAAGATAGATGCTGTGAAGAATTGGATTGCACCTAAGTCGCCCTCTGAAATTCGTTCGTTTCTTGGCCTAGCTGGGTATTATCACCGTTTCAACTCGAACTTCTCAAAGATTTCCGTTCCTTTGACCTCGTTGACTCAAAAAGATAAACCTTTTGTTTGGGGTCCCGAACAAGAGGAATCTTTCCAAACGCTCAAGGACATGCTTTGTAATGCTCCTATCCTCACTCTCCCCGATGGGAACAATGATTTCGTCGTGTATTGCGATGCCTCTAACCAGGGTCTTGGTTGCGTTCTCATGCAATGAGACAAAGTAATCGCTTACGCGTCGAGACAACTCAAAATTCATGAGAAAAACTACACTACCCACGACCTTGAACTTGGTGCAGTTGTTTTTGCATTAAAGATTTGGCGACACTACCTTTATGGTACAAAGTGTACGGTCTTCACCGACCACAAGAGCCTCCAACAATCTTTGATCAAAAGGAATTCAACATGCATCAACGTCGTTGGGTAGAATTGTTAAACGACTACGATTGCGACATTCGCTACCATCCTGGTAAAGCAAATGTTGTAGCTGATGCACTTAGTCGTAAGACTCATGTTAAGAGTGTTCGTTGCTACCAAATTGTGGGAAAACTCAACGAGTTGATTCGTCAAGCACAATTTGTCGTTATTAATAAGGGTAACCTTGCCAACGAGTTGAATTGTGGAGTCGAAAACCCACTCGAAGCTAAGCCTGATGGTATTCTTTAGTACCATAGTCGTATTTGGATTCCCGATCGTCTCAATCTTCGAAACATTTTGATGGATGAAGCCCACAAATCCCGATACGCTGTTCATCCTGGAGCGGATAAGATGTACCATGATTTGCGTGCATCCTATTGGTGGCCTGGGATGAAAGGTGATATCGCTCTTTACGTGTCCAAATGCCTTACGTGTTCCAAAGTCAAGGCAGAACATCAACGTCCATCTGGCTTGCTCAAACAACCAGAAATCCCTGTCTGGAAATGGGAAAGCATAGCCATGGATTTCATCACGAAATTGCCTCGTACTCATTCTGAACATGACAACATTTGGGTTATCATCGATCGTTTGACCAAATCCGCACACTTCCTCGCCATTCGTGAAGATTACAAAGTCGAGAAATTGGCTCGTATCTACACGAGTGAAATCATTAGTCGTCATGGTACTCCTCTTGTTATTATCTCTGATCGTGACACTCGTTTCACCTCTCGCCTCTTGCAAACCTTTCAATCCGCCCTTGGCACTCAGCTTAATCTTAGCACCGCTTTTCATCCGCAGTCTGATGGTCAAACCGAGCGTACTATCCAAACCTTAGAGGATATGCTTCGGCCATGCGTAATCGATTTTGGCGGCAATTGGGATTCACACTTACCCTTGGTTGAGTTCTCGTACAACAATAGTTATCACGCTAGTATTCAAATGGCTCCATTTGAATCATTGTATGGTCGCAAGTGCCGTTCGCCTATTTGTTAGCACGAGATTGGAGACGTACAAATCACCGGTCCCCGATCTAATACAAGTGACAATGGATAAAATCTTACAAATACGTGATAATCTCCTCAAAGCACGAAGCCGACAAAAGAGCTACGCTGACAAAAGACGCAAACCCTTGGAATTTAATATAGGTGATCAAGTACTTCTCAAGGTATCACCTTGGAAAGGAGTTGTCCGTTTTGGTAAAAAAGGCAAACTCGCTCCTCGCTACGTAGGTCCTTTCAAGATTCTCGAGAGGGTTGGCAAGGTAGCGTATCGATTGGACCTACCTCAAATGCTCAACAATGTTCATCCTGTGTTTCACGTTTCAAATCTAAAGAAATGTCTAGCTGAAGAAGGACTTCAAGTTCCACTCGAAGATCTTCAAATCAATGATACTTGCACTTTGTGGAAAAGCCGGTCGAAACCATGGATCGAGGAGTCAAGCAACTAAGGCGCAGTCAAATCCCTATCGTCAAGCTTCGATGGGAAGGAAAACGTGGCGCTGAGTATACTTGGGAACTCGAGAGTGATATGAAGAATAAGCATCCGCATCTCTTCGTCGCATCTTCCTAAATTTTGGGACGGAATTTCCTAAAGGAGGGGAGATTGTAACGCCTCGCGTTTCCATACTTTCTATTTATAGCTAGCTCGTATTGTATTTCTATTTTTGGAAAGCATTGTATCTCGTATTCGAATTGTCATTGTAATCCTTGTATTCTGAGACTTGGATCATAATGAAACTCGTATTTTATTAATGTAATGCTTATTCATAACCATTTTGTACTTATACGTATGCATACACTTCGAACATAATCGTGATACTCGTAATCGTGTGACAAACTTGCAAAACATGATGGCCATACTTATTTGAGACTTAAACATGATATTCGTACTCAATCGTATTCATCTTATACATACATATACCTTGTGACACATTATTTATGCTTATAATACATTACATGTTCATAAAATACCTTAGAACTGCACTTAAACCCGTCACATATCAACAAAGCAATGAAAATTGAAATTGTGGCTCGGACCAGGCCCCATGCGGACCGCATGGGGATATGTTTGCGGTCCGCATGGGGTGTCTGGGCTGGACAGATTGTTTTGGCTCGTCAATTTGCACGGATCCACACATCACCACCTCACGCTCTAAACTCCCATTTAACACCTCCAACAACCTCCTAACTTACCCTTATAAATACCAACACTCCTCCAAGCCATTTTCCACTTTCACAACTCTCTAATCTCACCAAAATCACTCTCAAATCATCTAAAGTTCTCGCAACATCAGAATTTTCGGCCAGATTCATACACCCTCACAAAAGTGAGCATAACTTGCTCAAAACTTGTTCTTTTTGCTTGATTCTTCTTTCAAAACTTTAGGTTTGAATCCTAGGGTTCTCCATGTAGAATCCAGACCTTGAAATACCCCTAAAGTGACCAAAACGTTGTGTTTTAAACTATTTCAAAACTTGTTTAATCTTACCAAACTTGAGTCTAACTCATCTCAAACCTATGTCCTAATGCTTACAACACTACTTGTGGTTGGTTAGGCTTAAAAACAAGGTTGAGACATTCAAACTGAGGATTTATCCTAACAAATATTCTGTTTTCATAGGGCTTTAAGCTCACAAGTGATGCAAGTCATGAACTTGTTCATGTGTGTCCTCCTTGGTTAGCTTAGGCTATCCTAACTTTGAGACCACACATCACTTGATGATTTTCATCATTATCCCAAGTTAGTTTGCTAGTTTGAAAGTGTCACAACCCCGTCTAGCCTTTGACATATGTCAAAGTGTGCTCACCGGGTTGTATTTCACTTGGCTACTTGGTATCATGGTGACACACTTTACATTCTTGTTCATATCATTGTTCTAAGACCCTCCTTGTTACCTATGGTAACTTGTGTAGCGGTGAACATCATATGAGGTTTCAAAGTGGATGGTTAATTGTAACATCCGTCGAAAAACGGGTTTTCCAAACCCGCTTCGTTTATTAATCGAATATCCAGTCATAATTTTTCATTTCACATTTATTGCTCAAATTAATTTTAAACAATACATAATTAATAAATATATTAGAATAAAAAACTATAATTGATAATTAATAAAAAATAAGTGAATAAAAAATAAATAGGGCTGCCGGGTTTCGAACCCGGGTCAGCCGCTTCAACAAACACACAACATACCACTCCGCCACTTGCCTTCTTTGTTAATATACTGAAACAAATAATACTTAAATTCAAAACCGGACCTCAGCGCGGTAGAACTTGCAATCACCGGAAAATCCGGCAATCCGCGAGTTTAGCCATTTTCATTTTGACTAAGACGCTATAACCGACTTCGACATCGGTTATAACCGACGTCTAACGTTCAATTGCGGTCGTAACCGCCGGAGAAACTTTGACCACGAATCAAGACCAAATTCGGACTCAATACATTCTGTTTCTTCCTTATAAATACCCACCCAAACCTCTGGTAATCTTTTCGCTTAAATCGCACAACCTCTCGAAGCGTTAGCACTCGCCGGAGATATTTTACAGTCGCCGGACTTTCACCGGAAACCCGAGACTCACTTCAAATCGGTAAAATTCTCGACTCTTTTGCTTGTAATCCATTATTAGACATGTATTAACTTCAATCCTCCAACCAGAATCTGTCCCAGACTACGCTGCCGGGAAATCCCACACTCGCCGGAATTTCACTGAAAATTCCGAAGTCTCGCTGTGAATCGGTACAATCATCTAAACCCCCTGATATCCCTTGTTTAGTACCTTAATTGCACAACTCATTGATCAAAACCGTTAATTGATTCACTCAGACGGAGATCACCAATCAGAGCCGACGCCTCTTGCCGGAAATCTGAGAAAAAGCAACTATTCGGTACAACAACCTTAAATCCTTTTCTGTTTAAATTATTTTCGTTATCAGTAATAATCAATCAACTAATTCAATAAGAATGGCTGATTAAACAGTCGGGTTGATTCTCTGGTTTCATAAAACGAAGAAGATGAACAGCGAGTCGTGTATAAATATAATTAAAATCAGTAATTTAAATGGGTTAGACACACAGTCCAGCGGTGGACTGTGTGCATTTTACATACATGATACCGGGTTCGAGTCTGTTTGTGTTCCGATCCACTGAAATTAAATCCATTGTTTTTAGAACAAGTCATATCGCTTCACAGAAAGTGTTTAAATAAAATAAAGATCAAGAAAACTAACAGGTTAGACACACAGCCCAACTGGTTGGGCTGTGTGCACACGAACCGTAGGTCCCGAGTTCGAATCCTGCTTCTGTAATCGGTTCTAGCAATTATCAAAGCTTTTTAAATAGAAACAGAAATGGATTAATCTAATTTGTATATATATATAATTAAAAACGAGATTATTTCGGGTTAGACACGTAGCTTAGTTGGTAGAGCTGCGTGCATGTATACGGGAGGTCACGAGTTCGAACCTCACTCAGCGCATAGAATAAACACGGTCCGACCGGTCAACGGTCAACGGTCAGAGTCAAAAAGTCAACATTTTTTATTATTTTCTTTATTTATTTATTTTTATTTAATCAGAAAATTATTTAAAAATACTTAAATATAATATTTTTAAAGTTAGAAAATGTCCTTAAACTCACAAAAATAAATCTAAAAATCCTATTAAGATTATGAATTAAATGTATTAATCTCAAATAAAATCCACTTATTTTACCGAACCATTTCGTTATTATTTTAGGTTAGTTTTTCCTCGTCGATCAAATCCTAAAATTCGTGCGCATCCAACGTCATCAAAGAAACGCACCCACGGTGAGTGTATCCTTACAAATTCCCCTTTTTATTCATGTTTTGGGGTGTATCATGTGTCACTTTAATTATTTCATTTACTCAAACTCGTGCTATTACCATTATATGATCGAAACTCGAGATGTAAATATTGTTTGTTGTGATGTGTGTTTACATTCTGTCAAGTTGCGTGCAAATCATTCATTAGGCCCATCAGTTCCTCGTTGGAGACGGGTTGAGCATCAGGTGCCTCATTATTCATCATTTGGTGTGTCCTTGTGCATTAATTGAGATTATGTGATTATGTTGTTGTTGTGATACGTGTTTACATTCTTGTCAAGTTGTGTGCAAATCATGCATTAGGCCCATCAGTTCCTCGTGGGAGACGAGTTGAGCATCAGGTGCCTCATTCGATCGGCTCCGTTTGATTGAGCCTTGATCTCATTATTCATCATTTGGTGTGTACTTGTGCATTTATTGATATTATGTGTTTTGTGATTAAGTTTACATTTACGTTTATTCATATTTGGTTATGCACAATTTTATACAAATAACCAACATAACTATTCCTTTCAAATGTTTAAATAAGATTCACTCGCCAACTTTTTGTTGACCCAAAACCCTATTTTTACACATGATACAGGTGGACAGGTTGAAGCAAGGAACACGTAGGAAATTGCCTTAGAAGAAAAATAATGAAGTCTTGATAAATGTATAGAACATGTTGTACTTGTATGTTGATTGTAATGTTCTCCTTTAAAAGGAAATAATAAATATGAAACTTAATAGTAAATTTCATGAGCTTGATGAAAACCCAATCATGCCCCGATCACCATTTCCGCTGCGGGTCAGGGTGTGACATTAATCCTCTCACCTCCTACTTGACTTACATGACACTAAGAGGTACCAAAGTGGATGGTTCATCTTCCCACCTCCTACATGATATTATAAATATATATGTATCTATAGACTATAATGTAAATCCTTAAAATCGAACCCTTGTTAATGACTAAGTAGTCACCTATCGAGTTAATAAATTTATCACTAATGTGTATAATTCCTTGTCACGATTCTAATAGGTCTTGAACCTATGAAACCATATTCAATCCTTATGGATTATTATAGTGTCAAAGACAAGTGCTAATACCTTAGTGACTATTTTCATATCATATACTTTGTCCCATTTTGAATCTTAAATCCGAATGTTCCATCATCATCCCCAAAATACTCATACGCCATTGTTTTCCTCTTGTAGGATAACTCGGCATTCATCCCATCAAAACAACTACCTTCACGAACTTGTCAAGTTAGAAGACTTAGCAAAACCGTGAGTACACTCGACCCACTTTTCGTTTATAACACTTTTGGGTGTAACATGTTTCCATATACAAAAATCACAACTCTTAAACTTTATGAAATGCACAAACAATCCTATATCCATGAATACTTGAATCGATCACTTGATGCTTATATCTTGGACATTCTTTATGTAATACCTTAGTCATTAACTATTTTAGCCTTCGTTTGACATGTATAGCGCCATAGGAAGTAACGCATCCCCCTCCTCAGGAAATCTAGAGGCATGTTAAAATATCGTGTTTGCGTTAAGGGTTTGACTAGTAGTATTGGCATGCCTTGTATATGCTTTTGTAAAGTCATAGTTGCCATGAGGATTTGTTTAAACTTTATTCATATACGTATGCTATGCTTAAACTTGTGTACTCGCCTTTGCTTTTGCATTGAATTGTTATTTTGAAACATGTTACAGGTTGATGGAGATGATGCTATGAAATTAAAGCAGCAAGATGATAGATACACATTTAGACGTTTAGATTTAATATTGTTGTATCAAATGTTGCCAAGTTTATGTTGTTATTTGAATTTCCAATGTAATGTGTTGAACTTTGTTATGAAATGAAATCCGGTTTATCTGAATATTGTCGCAACTAGTATTTATGAGCAATGAGCAATCTCTTTCGTCCCGCCTCGATGTTTCCGCCATCGGTTGGGGTGTGACACAATGATTCAGTTTTTTTCGAAAAATTCATTCCGAGCTTCGTTAAATTTCACCCATTTTTCATATTTAGACAAAAAAGTGTAAATAATTGATTAAATGAAATATCTGGTCGTTTTTGTCAACTGTTTCAGTATTTCTCAGCTTCCAAACTCAGTTTTATTTATAAAGGGATTCGATTTTCCCGAAAAATTCATTCCGAGTTTCACTAGTTTTTGCCCACTTTCCATATTTAGACGAAAACGCGTGAATAATTGATTAAATCAAATATCTAGTTGTTTTTGTCAGCAGTTTCTTTATTTCTCAGCTTCCAAACTCCGTTTTATTAATACTGGGATTTGATTTTTCTTGACAAAAATATCATTCAGAAATTCGTCATTTTTCGCACAATTTCTATATTTAGTCGAAAACGCGTGAATAATAAACTAAATAAAATATCTGATCGTTTATGTCAGCAGTTTTTGTATTTCTCAGCTTCCAAACTCAGTTTTAATGATAAGGAGATTCGATTTGCGCGAAAACTTCATTCCGAGTTTCGTTTGTTTTCGTTCACTTTCCATATTTAGATAAAACGCATAAATAATTCGTTAAATCAAATATCTGGTCGTTTATGTCAGTAGTTTCTTTATTTCTTAAGTTCCAAACTTAGTTTTATTGATAAAGTGATTCGATTTTTCACGAAAAATTCATTCTGAGTTTCGTTTGTTTTCGCCCACTTTCCATATTTAGACGAAACCCGTAAATAATTCACTAAATCAAATATCTGGTTGTTTTTGTAAGCAGTTTTTCCACTTTTCAGCTTCCAAACTCAGTTTTAATGATACAGGGATTCGATTTTTCTTGAAAAATATCATTTGGAGTTTCTTTAGTTTTCGCCGACTTTCCATATTTAGAAGAAAACGCGTTAATATTTTATCAAATAAATATCTAGTGGTTTATGTCAGAAGTTTATGTATTAATTAGCTTCCAAACACAGTTTTATTGATACAACGATTCGGTTTTTTCACAAAAAATTCATTCCGAGTTTCGTTAAATTTCGTCCACTTTTCATATTTAGACGAAAACGTGTGAATAATTGTTTAATTGAAATATCTTGTCGTTTTTGTCAGCAATTTCTGTATTTCTCAGCTTCCAAACTCAGTTTTATTGATAAAGAGAAACGATTTTGCACGAAAAATTAATTCCGAGTTTCGCTTGTTTTCACCCACTTTCCATATTTAGATGAAACGCGTAAATAATTCATTAAATCGAATATCTGGTTGTTTCTGTTAGCAGTTTCTGCATTTCTCAGCTTCTAAACTCACTTTTATTGATACAGGGATTCGATTTTTCTTGAAAAATTATCATCCGGAGTTTCGTTTGTTTTCGTCCACTTTCCATATTTAGACTAAAAAGCGTTAATAGTTGATTAAATAAATATTTGTTAGTTTCTGTATTTATCCCCTTCCAAACATAGTTTTATTGATACAGTTATTCGGTTTTTCACGAAAAATGCATTCCGAGTTTCGTTAAATTTCGTCCACTTTTCATATTTAGACAAAATCGTGTAAATAATTGATTAAATGAAATATCTTGTCCTTTTTTGTCAGCAGTTACTGTATTTCTCAGCTTCCAAACTCTGTTTTATTGGTAAAGGGATTCGACTTTCCCGATAAATTCATTCCGAGTTTCATCAGTTTTCTCTCACTTTCCATATTTAGACGAAAACGCGTGACTAATTGACTATATCAAATATCTAATCTTTGTTGTCAGCAGTTTCTTTATTTCTCAGCTTCCAAACTTAGTTTTATTGATACTCGGATTCGGTTTTTCATGAAAAATATCATGCGGAGTTTCCTCAGTTTTCGCCACTTTCCAAATATCTGGTCGTTTTTTGTTAGTAGTTTCTTTATTTCTCAGGTACCAAACTCAGTTTTATTGATAAAGGGATTCGATTTTCTAAGGAAATTCATTCCGAGTTTCGCTTGTTTTCACCCACTTTCCATATTTAGATGAAACGCGTAAATAATTCATTAAATCAAATATCTTGTCATTTCTATCAGCAGTTTCTGCATTTCTCGGCTTCTAAACTCAGTTTTATTGATACAAGGATTCGATTTTTCTTGAAAAATATCATTCGGAGTTTCGTTATTTTTCGCCCACTTTCCATATTTAGACTAAAATGCGTTAATAGTTGATAAATAAATATCTGTTCTTTTATGTTTGCACTTTTTGTATTTATCAGCTTCCAAACACAGTTTTATTGATACAGTGATTCGGTTTTTTACGAAAAATGCATTCCAAGTTTCGTTAAATTTCGTCCACTTTTCATATTTAGACGAAATCGTGTAAATAATTGATTAAATGAAATATCTTGTCCTTTTTTGTCAGCAGTTACTGTATTTCTCAGCTTCCAAACTCTGTTTTATTGGTAAAGGGATTCGACTTTCCCGATAAATTCATTCCGAGTTTCATCAGTTTTCTCTCACTTTCCATATTTAGACGAAAACGCGTGACTAATTGACTATATCAAATATCTACTCTTTGTTGTCAGCAGTTTCTTTATTTCTCAGCTTCCAAACTTAGTTTTATTGATACTCGGATTCGGTTTTTCATGAAAAATATCATGCGGAGTTTCCTCAATTTTCGCCACTTTCCAAATATCTGGCCGTTTTTTGTCAGTAGTTTCTTTATTTCTCAGGTACCAAACTCAGTTTTATTGATAAAGGGATTCGATTTTCTAAGGAAATTCATTCCGAGTTTTGCTTGTTTTCACCCACTTTCCATATTTAGATGAAACGTGTAAATAATTCATTAAATCAAATATCCTGTCATTTCTATCAGCAGTTTCTGCATTTCTCGGCTTCTAAACTCAGTTTTATTGATACAAGGATTCGATTTTTCTTGAAAAATATCATTCGGAGTTTCCTTATTTTTCGCCCACTTTCCATATTTAGACTAAAATGCGTTAATAGTTGATAAATAAATATCTGTTCTTTTATGTTTGCACTTTTTGTATTTATCAGCTTCCAAACACAGTTTTATTGATACAGTGATTCGATTTTTCACGAAAAATGCATTCCGGGTTTCGTTATATTTCGTCCACTTTTCATATTTAGACGAAAACGTGTGAATAATTGATTAAATGAAATATCTTGTCGTTTTGTGTTAGCAGTTACTGTATTTCTCAGCTTCCAAACTCAGCTTTTTTATTGATAAATGGATTCGATGTTCCCAAAAAATTCATTCCGAGTTTCATCAGTTTTCTCTCACTTTCCATATTTTGACGAAAACGCGTGTAATAATTGGCTAAGTCAAATATCTAGTCGCTTTTGTCAGCAGTTTTTTATTTCTCATCTTCTAAAGTCAGTTTTATTGATACTTTGTTTTTCATGAAAAATATCATGCGGAGTTTCGTCAGTTTTCGCCCACTTTCCATATTTAAACGAAAACGCATGAATAATTAATTATATCAATACCTGGTCGTTCTGTCAGCAGTTTCTGTATTTCTCGGCTTTCAAACTCCGTTTTATTAATACTACGATTCGATTTTTCTTGAAAAATATCATTCGGAAATTCGTCAGTTTTCGTCACTTTCTATATTTAGTCGAAAACGCGTGAATAATTAGCTTAATAAAATTTATGATCGTTTATGTCAGCAGTTTTTGTATTTCTCAGCTTCCAGACTCGATTTTATGGATAAGCATATTCGATTTTGCACAAAAAATTCATTACGAGTTTCGTTTGTTTTCGCACACTTGCCATATTTTGATCAGACGCGTAAATAATTTATTAAATCAAATAACTAGTCGTTTCTTTCAGCAGTTTCTGTATTTCTAAGGTTCCATACTCAGTTTTATTGATAAAGGGATTCGATTTTCCAAGAAAAATTCATTCCGAGTTTCGTTTGTTTACGCCCACTTTCCAAATTTAGACGAAACGCGTAAATAATTAAGTAAATCAAATATGTCGTCGTTTCTGTCAGTAGTTTCTGCATTACTTAGCTTCCAAACTCAGTTTTACTAATAAAGGGTTCGATTTTTCTTGAAAAATATTGTTCGGGGTCGTTACTTTTCGCCCACTTTCTATATTTAGACGAAAACGCGTGAATAATTGATTAAATCAAATATATGGTCGTTTTTGTCAGCGGTTTCTGTATTTATCAGCTTCCACACTCATTTATATTGATACTTGGATTCGATTTTGCCCGAAAAATTTATTCCGAGATTAATCAGTTTTCGCCACTTTCCAAATTTAGACGAAAACACGTGAGTAATTGATTAAATCAAATATCTGGATGTTTCTGTCAGCAGTTTCTGTATTTCTCAACTTCCAAACTTAGTTTTATTGATACAAGAATTCGATTTTTCTTGAAAATATCGTTCGGAGTTCGTTAGTTTTCGCCCACTTTCCATATTTAGACGAAAAAGCGTGAATAATTGATTAAATCAAATATCTGGTCGTTTATGTCAGCGGTTTCTGTATTTCCCTGCTTCCACACTCAGTTATATTGATACTTGGATTCGATTTTGCCCCAAAAATTTATTTGGAGTTTCATCAGTTTTCGCCAGTTTCCATATTTTGACGAAAACACGTGAATAATTGATTAAATCAAATATCCGGTTGTTTCTGGGATTCAAACATTTCCTATATTTCTCAGCATTCAAACTCAGTTTTATTGATACAGGTATTCAATGTTTCTTTTGAAAACTATCATTCGGAGTTTCGTTAGTTTTTGCCCACTTTCCATATTCAGATGAAAACGCGTTAATAGTTGATTAAATAGAATATCTGGTCGTTTTTGTCGGCAATTTCTGTATTTCTTCGCTTTCAAACTCCATTTTATTAATACTAGGATTCGATTTTTTTTGAAAAATATCATTCGGAAATTCGTCATTTCGCCCACTTTCTATATTTAGTCGAAAACGCGTAAATAATTGATTAAATAAAATATATGGTCGTTTTTGTCAGCAGTTTTTATATTTCTCAACTTCCAGACTCAGTTTATTGATAAGTCGATTCGATTTTGCACGAAAAATTCAATCCGAGTTTGGTTTGTTTTCGCCCACTTTCCGTATTTATAAGAAAACGCGTGAATAATTGATTAAATCAAATATGTACTCGTTTTTGTCAGCAGTTTATTTATTTCTCAGCTTACAAACTCCGTTTTATTAATACTGGGATTCGATTTTTCTTGAAAAATATCATTCGGAACTCATTTTTCGCCCACTTTCTATATTTAGTCGAAAACACGTGAATAATTAATTAAATAATATATCTGGACGTTTAGGTCATCAGTTTGTGTATTTCTCAGCTTCCAAACTCAGTTTTATTGATAAGAAGATTCGATTTTGCACGAAAACTTCATTCCGAGTTTGGTTAGTTTTCGTTCACTTTCATATTTAGATGAAACGCTTAAATAATTCATTAAATCAAATATCTGGTCGTTTCTATCAGTAGTTTCTATATTTCTCAAGTTCCAAACTGAGTTTTATTGATAAAGTTATTCGATTTTCCACGAAAAATTCATTCTGAGTTTCGTTTGTTTTCGCCCACATTCCATATTTAGACGAAATGCGTAATAATTTATTAAATGAAATATCTGGTTATTTTTGTCAGCGGTTTCTCCATTGCTCAGCTTCCAAACTCAGTTTTAATGATACATGCATTCGATTTTTCTTGAAAAATATCATTCGGAGTTTCGTTATTTTTCGCCCACATTCCATATTTAGAAGAAAACGCCTTAATATTTGACTAAATAAATATCTAGTTGTTTATTTCAGAATTTTATATATTTATCAGCTCTCAAACGCAGTTTTATTAATACAGTGATTCGGTTTTTCACGAAAAATACATTCCGAGTTTAGTTAAATTTCGCCCACTTTTCATATTTAGACGAAAACGTGTGAATAATTGATTAAATGAAATATCTTGTGGTTTTTGTCTGCAATTTCTGTATTTCTCAGCTTCCAAACTTAGTTTTATTGATAAAGAGATTCGATTTGCACGAAAACTTCATTCTGAATTTCGTTTGTTTTCGCCCACTTTCCATAATTAGAGGAAACGCTTATATAATTCATTAAATCAAATATCTGGTCGTTTTTCTCAGCAGTTTCTTTATTTCTCAGGTTCCAAACTCAGTTTTATTGATAAAGGGATTCGATTTCCATGAAAAATTCATTCCGAATTTCGTTTGTTTTCGCCCACTTTCCATATTCAGACAAAAACACGTTAATAGTTGATTAAATAAAATATCTGGTCGTTTATGTCAGAAGTTTCTCTAATTATCAGCTTCCAAACACAGTTTTATTAACACAGTGATTCGGTTTTCTCGAAAAAATAATTTTGAGTTTCGTTAAATTTCACTCACTTTTCATATTTAGAAAAAACGTGTGAATAATTGATTAAATAAAATATCTGATCGTTTTTTACAGCAAATTCTATATTTCTCAGCTTCCAAACTTAGTTTTATTGATAAATGGATTCGATTTTCCCGAAAAATTCATTCCGAGTTTCATCAGTCTTCACCCACTTTCCATATTTAGACGAAAACGCATGAATAATTGATTAAATCAAATATCTAGTGGTTTTTATTAGCAGTTTTTTTATTTCTTAGCTTCCAAACTCCGTTTTATTATTACTGGGATTTGATTTTTTCTTTAAACATATCAATCGGAAATTCGTCATTTTCGCCCACTTTCTATATTTAGTCGAAAACGTGTGAATAATTAATTAAATAATATATCTGGACGTTCATCAGCAGTTTTTGTATTTCTAAGCTTCCAAACTCAATTTTATTGATAAGAAGATTCGATTTTGCACGAAAACTTCATTCCGAGTTTGGTTAGTTTTCGTTCACTTTCTATATTTAGATGGAACGCTTAAATAATTCATTAAATCAAATATCTGGTCGTTTCTATCAGTAGTTTCTATATTTCTCAAGTTCCAAACTGAGTTTTATTCATAAAGTGATTCGATTTTCCACGAAAAATTTATTCCGAGTTTCTCGTTTGTTTTCGCCCATTTTCCATATTTAGACGAAAAGCGTAATAATTCATTAAATGAAATATCTGGTTGTTTTTTTGTCATCAGTTTCTCCATTGCTCAGCTTCCAAACTCAGTTTTAATGATCATTCGTAGTTTCGTTATTTTTAATCCACATTCCATATTTAGAAGAAAACGGTTAATATTTGATTAAATAAATATCTAGTCGTTTATTTCAGAAGTTTATGTATTTCTCAGCTTCCAAACTCAATTTTATTGATAAAGGGATTCGATTTTTCATGAAAAATACATTCCGAGTTTAGTTAAATTTCACCCACTTTTCATATTTAGAGAAAACGCTTAAATAATTCATTAAATCAAATATCTCGTCGTTTTTGTCAGCAATTTCTGTATTTCTCAGCTTCCAAACTCAGTTTTATTAATAAAGGGATTCGATTTTGCATGAAAACTTAATTCTGAATTTCGTTTGTTTTCGCCCACTTTCCATAATTAGAGGAAACGCTTATATAATTCATTAAATCAAATATCTGGTCGTTTTTCTCAGCAGTTTCTTTATTTCTCAGGTTCCAAACTCAGTTTTATTGATAAAGGGATTCGATTTCCATGAAAAATTCATTCCGAATTTCGTTTGTTTTCGCCCACTTTCCATATTCAGACGAAAACACGTTAATAGTTGATTAAATAAAATATCAGGTCGTTTATGTCAGAAGTTTCTCTAATTATCAGCTTCCAAACACGTTTTATTAACACAGTGATTCGGTTTTCTCGAAAAAATAATTTTGAGTTTCGTTAAATTTCACTCACTTTTCATATTTAGAAAAAACGTGTGAATAATTGATTAAATAAAATATCTGATCGTTTTTTACAGCAAATTCTATATTTCTCAGCTTCCAAACTTAGTTTTATTGATAAATGGATTCGATTTTCCCGAAAAAATTCATTCCGAGTTTCATCAGTTTTCACCCACTTTCCATATTTAGACAAAAACGCATGAATAATTGATTAAATCAAATATCTAGTGGTTTTTATTAGCAGTTTTTTTATTTCTTAGCTTCCAAACTCCGTTTTATTATTACTGGGATTTGATTTTTTCTTTAAACATATCAATCGGAAATTCGTCATTTTCGCCCACTTTCTATATTTAGTCGAAAACGTGTGAATAATTAATTAGATAATATATCTGGACGTTCATCAGCAGTTTTTGTATTTCTAAGCTTCCAAACTCAATTTTATTGATAAGAAGATTCGATTTTGCACGAAAACTTCATTCCGATTTGGTTAGTTTTCGTTCACTTTCTATATTTAGATGAAACGCTTAAATAATTCATTAAATCAAATATCTGGTCATTTCTATCAGTAGTTTCTATATTTCTCAAGTTCCAAACTGAGTTTTATTCATAAAGTGATTCGATTTTCCACGAAAAATTTATTCCGAGTTTCTCGTTTGTTTTCGCCCATTTTCCATATTTAGACGAAAAGCGTAATAATTCATTAAATGAAATATCTGGTTGTTTTTTGTCATCAGTTTCTCCATTGCTCAGCTTCCAAACTCAGTTTTAATGATCATTCGTAGTTTCGTTATTTTTAATCCACATTCCATATTTAGAAGAAAACGGTTAATATTTGATTAAATAAATATCTAGTCGTTTATTTCAGAAGTTTATGTATTTCTCAGCTTCCAAACTCAATTTTATTGATAAAGGGGTTCGATTTTTCATGAAAAATACATTCCGAGTTTAGTTAAATTTCACCCACTTTTCATATTTAGAGAAAACGCTTAAATAATTCATTAAATCAAATATCTCGTCGTTTTTGTCAGCAATTTCTGTATTTCTCAGCTTCCAAACTCAGTTTTATTAATAAAGGGATTCGATTTGCACGAAAACTTCATTCTGAATTTCGTTTGTTTTCGCCCACTTTCCATAATTAGAGGAAACGCTTATATAATTCATTAAATCAAATATCTGGTCGTTTTTCTCAGCAGTTTCTTTATTTCTCAGGTTCCAAACTCAGTTTTATTGATAAAGGGATTCCATTTCCATGAAAAATTCATTCCGAATTTCGTTTGTTTTCGCCCACTTTCCATATTCAGACAAAAACACGTTAATAGTTGATTAAATAAAATATCTGGTCGTTTATGTCAGAAGTTTCTCTAATTATCAGCTTCTAAACACAGTTTTATTAACACAGTGATTCGGTTTCTCGAAAAAATAATTTTGAGTTTCGTTAAATTTCACTCACTTTTCATATTTAGAAAAAACGTGTGAATAATTGATTAAATAAAATATCTGATCGTTTTTTACAGCAAATTCTATATTTCTCAGCTTCCAAACTTAGTTTTATTGATAAATGGATTCGATTTTCCCGAAAAATTCATTCCGAGTTTCATCAGTTTTCACCCACTTTCCATATTTAGACGAAAACGCATGAATAATTGATTAAATCAAATATCTAGTGGTTTTTATTAGCAGTTTTTTTATTTCTTAGCTTCCAAACTCCGTTTTATTATTACTGGGATTTGATTTTTTCTTTAAACATATCAATCGGAAATTCGTCATTTTCGCCCACTTTCTATATTTAGTCGAAAACGTGTGAATAATTAATTAAATAATATATCTGGACGTTCATCAGCATTTTTGTATTTCTAAGCTTCCAAACTAAATTTTATTGATAAGAAGATTCGATTTTGCACGAAAACTTCATTCCGAGTTTGGTTAGTTTTCGTTCACTTTCTATATTTAGATGAAACGCTTAAATAATTCATTAAATCAAATATCTGGTCGTTTCTATCAGTAGTTTCTATATTTCTCAAGTTCCAAACTGAGTTTTATTCATAAAGTGATTCGATTTTCCACGAAAAATTTATTCCGAGTTTCTCGTTTGTTTTCGCCCATTTTCCATATTTAGACGAAAAGCGTAATAATTCATTAAATGAAATATCTGGTTGTTTTTTTGTCATCAGTTTCTCCATTGCTCAGCTTCCAAACTCAGTTTTAATGATCATTCGTAGTTTCGTTATTTTTAATCCACATTCCATATTTAGAAGAAAACGGTTAATATTTGATTAAATAAATATCTAGTCGTTTATTTCAGAAGTTTATGTATTTCTCAGCTTCCAAACTCAATTTTATTGATAAAGGGGTTCGATTTTTCATGAAAAATACATTCCGAGTTTAGTTAAATTTCACCCACTTTTCATATTTAGAGAAAACGCTTAAATAATTCATTAAATCAAATATCTCGTCGTTTTTGTCAGCAATTTCTGTATTTCTCAGCTTCCAAACTCAGTTTTATTAATAAAGGGATTCGATTTTGCATGAAAACTTAATTCTGAATTTCGTTTGTTTTCGCCCACTTTCCATAATTAGAGGAAACGCTTATATAATTCATTAAATCAAATATCTGGTCGTTTTTCTCAGCAGTTTCTTTATTTCTCAGGTTCCAAACTCAGTTTTATTGATAAAGGGATTCGCATGAAAAATTCATTCCGAATTTCGTTTGTTTTCGCCCACTTTCCATATTCAGACAAAAACACGTTAATAGTTTATTAAATAAAATATCTGGTCGTTTATGTCAGAAGTTTCTCTAATTATCAGCTTCCAAACGCAGTTTTATTAACATAGTGATTCGGTTTTCTCGAAAAAATAATTTTGAGTTTCGTTAAATTTCACTCACTTTTCATATTTAGAAAAAACGTGTGAATAATTGATTAAATAAAATATCTGATCGTTTTTTACAGCAAATTCTATATTTCTCAGCTTCCAAACTTAGTTTTATTGATAAATGGATTCGATTTTCCCGAAAAATTCATTCCGAGTTTCTTCAGTTTTCACCCACTTTCCATATTTAGACGAAAACGCATGAATAATTGATTAAATCAAATATCTAGTGGTTTTTATTAGCAGTTTTTTTATTTCTTAGCTTCCAAACTCCGTTTTATTATTACTGGGATTTGATTTTTTCTTTAAACATATCAATCGGAAATTCGTCATTTTCGCCCACTTTCTATATTTAGTCGAAAACGTGTGAATAATTAATTAAATAATATATCTGGACGTTCATCAGCAGTTTTTGTATTTCTAAGCTTCCAAACTCAATTTTATTGATAAGAAGATTCGATTTTGCACGAAAACTTCATTCCGAGTTTGGTTAGTTTTCGTTCACTTTCTATATTTAGATGAAACGCTTAAATAATTCATTAAATCAAATATCTGGTCGTTTCTATCAGTAGTTTCTATATTTCTCAAGTTCCAAACTGAGTTTTATTCATAAAGTGATTCGATTTCCACGAAAAATTTATTCCGAGTTTCTCGTTTGTTTTCGCCCATTTTCCATATTTAGACGAAAAGCGTAATAATTCATTAAATGAAATATCTGGTTGTTTTTTTGTCATCAGTTTCTCCATTGCTCAGCTTCCAAACTCAGTTTTAATGATCATTCGTAGTTTCGTTATTTTTAATCCACATTCCATATTTAGAAGAAAACGGTTAATATTTGATTAAATAAATATCTAGTCGTTTATTTCAGAAGTTTATGTATTTCTCAGCTTCCAAACTCAATTTTATTGATAAAGGGGTTCGATTTTTCATGAAAAATACATTCCGAGTTTAGTTAAATTTCACCCACTTTTCATATTTAGAGAAAAACGCTTAAATAATTCATTAAATCAAATATCTCGTCGTTTTTGTCAGCAATTTCTGTATTTCTCAGCTTCCAAACTCAGTTTTATTAATAAAGGGATTCGATTTTGCATGAAAACTTAATTCTGAATTTCGTTTGTTTTCGCCCACTTTCCATAATTAGAGGAAACGTTAAATAATTCATTAAATCAAATATCTGGTCGTTTCTCTCAGCAGTTTCTGTATTTCTCAGGTTCTAAACTCAGTTTTATTGATAAAGGGATTGGATTTCCATAAAAAATTCAATCCGAGTTTCGTTTGTTTTCGCCCACTTTCAATATTCAGACAAAAACGCGTTAATAGTTGATTAAATAAAATACCTGGTCATTTATGTTAGAAGTTTCTGTAATTATCAGCTTCCAAACACAGTTTTATTGATACAGTGATTCGGTTTTTCTCGAAAAATTAATTTCGAGTTTTGTTAAATTTCACCCACTTTTCATATTTAGACGAAAACGTGTGAATAATTGATTAAATAAAATATCTGGTCATTTTTGTCAGCAATTTCTATATTTCTTAGCTTCCAAACTCAGTTTTATTGATAAAGGGATTCGATTTTCCCAAAAAAATTCATTCCGAGTTTCATCAGTTTTCGCCCACTTTCCATATTTAGACGAAAACGCGTGAATAATTGACTAAATCAAATACCTAATCGTTTTTGTCTGCAGTTTCATTATTTCTTAGAATCCAAACTCCATTTTTTTATTACTGGGATTAGATTCTTTTAAAAATATCATTCGGAAATTCGTCTTTTTTCGCCCACATTCAATATTTAGTCGAAAAGGCGTTAATAACTAATTAAATAATATATCTGGATGTTTAGGTCAGCAGTTTTTGTATTTCTCACTTCCAAACTCAGTTTTATTGATAAGAAGATTCGATTTTGCACGAAAACTTCATTCCGAGTTTGGTTAGTTTTCGTTTACTTTCCATATTTAGATGAAACGCTTAAATAATTCATTAAATCAAATATCTCGTCGTTTTTGTCAGCAATTTCTGTATTTCTCAGCTTCCAAACTCAGTTTTATTAATAAAGGGATTCGATTTTGCATGAAAACTTAATTCTGAATTTCGTTTGTTTTCGCCCACTTTCCATAATTAGAGGAAACGTTAAAAAATTCATTAAATCAAATATCTGGTCGTTTTCTCAGCAGTTTCTGTATTTCTAAGGTTCTAAACTCAGTTTTATTGATAAAGGGATTGGATTTCCATGAAAAATTCAATCCGAGTTTCGTTTGTTTTCGCCCACTTTCCATATTCAGACAAAACGCGTTAAAAGTTGATTAAATAAAATATCTAGTCATTTATGTTAGAGTTTCTGTAATTATCAGCTTCCAAAAACAATTTTATTGATACAGTGATTCGGTTTTTCTCTAAAAATTAACTTCGAGTTTCGTTAAATTTCACCCATTTTTCATATTTAGACGAAAACGAGTGAATAATTGATTAAATGAAATATCTGGTCGCTTTTGTCAGCAATTTCTATATTTCACAGCTTCCAAATTCAGTTTTATTGATAAAGGGATTCGATTTTCCTAAAAAATTCATTCCGATTTCATCAGTTTTCGACCACTATCCATATTTAGAACAAAACGGGTGAATAATTTATTAAATCAAATATCTAATCGTTTTTGTCAGCAGTTTCTTTATTTCTTAGCTTCCAAACTCTGTTTTATTAATACGGGGATTCCATTTTTCTTGAAAAATATCATTCCCAAATTCGTCATTTTTCGCGCACTTTCTATATTTAGTCGAAAACGCGTGAATAATTAATTAAATAAAATATTAGTCGTTTTTGTTAGTAGTTTATGTATTTCACAAGTTCCAAACTTAGTTTTATCGATAAAGTGATTCGATTTTCCATGTAAAATTCATTCTAAGTTTCGTTTGTTTTCGCCCACTTTCCATATTCAGACGAAACGCATAAATAATTCATTAAATGAAATATGTGGTTGTTTTTGTAAGCAGTTTTTCCATTTCTTAGCTTCCAAACTCAGTCACAGGGATTCGATTTTCTTGAAAAATATCATTCGTAGTTTCGTTAGTTTTCGCCCACTTTCCATATTTAGAAGAAAACGCGTTAATATTGATTAAATAAATATATGGTCGTTTATGTCAGAAGTTTATGTATTTATCAGCTTCAAAACACAGTTTTATTGATATAGTGATTCGGTTTTTCATGAAAAATTCATTACGAGTTTCGTTAAATTTCGCCCACTTTTCTTATTAAGACGAAAACGTGTGAATAATTGATTAAATAAAATATCTTGTCGTTTTTGTCAGCAGTTACTGTATTTCCGAGCTTCCAAACTCTGTTTTATTGATAAAGGGATTCAATTTTCACGAAAAATTCATTCCGAGTTTCATTAGTTTTCTCCCACTTTCCATATTTAGACGAAAACGCGTGAATACTTGATTAAATCAAATATCTAGTCGTTTTTGTCAGCAGTTTCTTTATTTCTCAGCTTACAAACTCCGTTTTAAATAATACTGAGATTCAATTTTTCTAAAAAAATATCATTCGGAAATTCGTCATTTTCCCCCCACTTTCTATATTTAGTCGAAAACGCGTGAATAATTAATTAAATAAAATATCTAGTTGTTTATGTCAGCATATATTGTATTTCTCAGCTTCCAAACTCAGTTTTATTGATAAGGAGATTCACATTTGCACGAAAAATTCATTCCGAGTTTCGTTTGTTTTCATTCACTTTCCATATTTAGATAAAACGCTTAAATAATTCATTAAATCAAATATCTGGTGGTTTCTGTCAGTAGTTTCTGTATTTCTCAAGTTCCAAACTTAGTTTTATTGATAAAGTGATTCGATTTTCCATGAAAAATTCATTCCAAGTTTCATTTGTTTTTGCCCACTTTCCAAACTCAGGGATTGGATTTCCATGAAAAATTCATTTCGAGTTTCGTTTGTTTTCGCCCACTTTCCATATTCAGACAAAAACGCGTTAAAAGTTGATTAAATAAAATATCTGGTCATTTATGTTAGAAGTTTCTTTAATTATCAGCTTCCAAACACAGTTTTATTGATACAATGATTCGGTTTTTCTCAAAAATTAATTTCGAGTATCATTAAATTTCACCCATTTTTCATGTTTTGTGAATAATTGATTAAATGAAATCCGGTGGTTTTTGTCAGTAATTTCTATATTTCTCAGCTTCCAAACTCAGTTTTATTGATAAAGGGATTCGATTTTCCCGAAAAATTCATTCCGATTTCATCAGTTTTCGACCACTTTCCATATTTAGACGAAAACGCATGAATAATTGATTAAATCAAATATCTAGTCGTTTTTGTCAGCAGTTTCTTTCTTTCCTAGCTTCTAAACCTCGTTTTATTAATACTGGGATACGATTTTTCTTGAAAAATATCATTCCAAAATTCGTCATTTTTCGCGCACTTTCTATATTTATTCGAAAACGCGTGAATAATTAATTAAATAAAATATTGGTCGTTTCGGTATTTCTCAAGTTGCAAACTTAGTTTTATTGATAAAGTGATTCGATTTTCCATGAAAAATTCATTCTAAGTTTCGTTTGTTTTCGCCCACTTTCCATATTTAGACGAAACGCGTAAATAATTCATTAAATGAAATATCTGGTTGTTTTTGTCAGCAGTTTTTCCATTTCTCAGTTTCCAAACTCAGTCACAGGGATTCGATTTTTCATTCGGAGTTTGGTTAATTTTCGCCCACTTTCCATATTTAGAAGAAATAACGCTAATATTTGATTAAATAAATATCTCGTCGTTTATGTCAGAAGTTTATGTATTTATCAGCCTCGAAACACAGTTTTATTGATAAAGTGATTCGATTTTCACGAAAAATTCATTCCGAGTTCCGTTAAATTTCGCCCACTTTTCATATTTAAACGAAAACTTGTGAATAACTGATTAAATGAAATATCTTGTCGTTTTTGTCAGCAATTTCTATATTTCTCAGCTTCCAAACTCTGTTTTATTGATACAGGAATTCGATTTTTCTTGAAAAATATCATTCGGAGTCTCGTTAGTTTTCGCCCACATTCCATATTTTGAAGAAATCGCGTTAACGTTTGATTAAATAAATATCTAGTCGTTTATGTCAGAAGTTTATGTATTTATCAACTTCCAAACACAGTTTTATTGATACAGTGATCCGGTTTTTCACGAAAAATTCATTCCGAGTTTCGTTAAATTTCGCCCAATTTTCATATTTAGACGAAAACGTGTGATTAATTGATTAAATGAAATATCTTGTCATTTTTTTCAGCAATTTCTATATTTCTCATCTTACAAACTCAGTTTTATTGCTAAAGTGATTCGATTTTGCACGAAAACTTAATTTTGAATTTCGTTTGTTTTAACCCACTTTCCATATTTAGAGATAACGCTTAAATAATTCATTAAATCAAATATCTGGTGTTTTTGTCAGCAGTTTCTGTATTTGACAGCTTACAAACTCAGTTTTATTGATAAAGGGATTCGATTTTCCACGAAAAATTCATTACGAGTTTTGTTTGTTTTCGGCCGCTTTCCATATTTAGACAAAACACGTAAATAATTCATTAAATAAAATATCTGGTTGTTTTGTCAGAAGTTTTTGCATTTCTCAACTTCCAAACTCAGTTTTATTGATACAAGAATTCAATTTTTCTTGAAAAATATCATTCGGAGTTCGTTAGTTTTCGCCCACTTTCCTTATTTAGACTAAAACGCGTTAATAGTTGATTTAATAAATATTTGGTCGTTTATGTTTGTAATTTATGTATTTATCAGCTTCTAAACACAGTTTTATTGATACAATGATAGTTTTTTCATGAAAAATTCATTCGGAGTTTCGTTAATTTTCTCCAACATTTTATATTTAGACGAAAACGTGGAATAATTGATTAAATGAAATATCTTATCGTTTTTGTCAGCATTTAGTGTATTTCTTAGCTTCCAAACTCAATTTATTGATACAGGGAAAATTCAATCCGAGTTTCATCAGTTTTCTCCCACTTTCCAAATTTAAGTGAAAACGCGTGAATAATTGATTAAATCAAATATCGAATCGTTTTTGTCAGCAGATTCTTTATTTCTTAGCTTCCAAACTCCGTTTTATTATTACTGGGATTCGATTTTCTTGAAAAATATCATTCAGAAATTTGTCATTTTTCGCCCACTTTCTATATTTAGTCGAAAAGGCGTGAATAATTAATTAAATAATATATCTGGATGTTTAGGTCAGCAGTTTTTTGTATTTCTCAGCTTCCAAACTAAGTTTTATTGATAAGAAGAATCGATTTTGCACGAAAACTTCATTCCGAGTTTGGTTAGTTTTCTTTTACTTTCCATATTTAGATGAAACGCTTAAATAATTCATTCAATCAAATATCTGTCGTTTCTGTCAGTAGTTTCTGTATTTGTCAAGTTCCAAACTGAGTTTTATTGAAAAAGTTATTCGATTTTCCACAAAAAATTCATTCCGAGTTTCCTTTGTTTTCGCCCACTTTCCATAAAGAGGAAACGCTTAAATAGTTCATTAAATCAAATATCTGGTCGTTTTTCTCAGCAGTTTCTATTTCTCAGGTTCCAAACTCAGTTTTATTGATAAAGGGATTGGATTTCCATGAAAAATTCATTCCGAGTTTCGTTTGTTTTCGCCCACTTTCCATATTCAGACAAAACGCGTTAAAAGTTGATTAAATAAAATATCTAGTCATTTATGTTAGAAGTTTCTGTAATTATCAGCTTCCAAACACAATTTTATTGATACAGTGATTCGGTTTTTCTCTAAAATTAACTTCGAGTTTTGTTAAATTTCAACCATTTTTCATATTTAGACGAAAACGTGTGAATAATTGATTAAATGAAATATCTGGTCGTTTTTGTCAGCAATTTCTATATTTCTCAGCTTTCAAACTTAGTTTTATTGATAAAGGGATTCGATTTTCCCGAAAAATTCATTCCGATTTCATCAGTTTTCGACCACTTTCCATATTTAGACGAAAACGCGTGAATAATTTATTAAATCAAATATCTAGTCGTTTTTGTCAGCAATTTCTTTATTTCTTAGCTTCCAAACTCGTTTTAATTAATACTCGGATTCGATTTTTCTTGAAAAATATCATTCCAAAATTCGTCATTTTTCGCGCATAGTCGAAAACGCGTGAATAATTAATTAAATAAAATATTGGTCGTTTCTATCAGAAGTTTCTGTATTTCTCAAGTTCCAAACTTAGTTTTATTGATAAAGTGATTCGATTTTCCATGTAAAATTCATTCTAAGTTTTGTTTGTTTTCACCCACTTTCCATATTTAGAGGAAACGCGTAAATAATTCATTAAATGAAATATGTGGTTATTTTTGTAAGCAGTTTTTCCATTTGTTAGCTTCCAAACTCAGTCACAGGGATTCGATTTTCTTGAAAAATATCATTCGGAGTTTCGTTAGTTTTCGCCCACAATCCATATTTTGAAGAAACCGCGTTAATGTTTGATTAAATTAATATCTAGTCGTTTATGTTAGAAGTTTATGTATTTATCAACTTCCAAACACAGTTTTATTGATACAGTGATTCGGTTTTTCACGAAAAATTCATTGCGAGTTTCGTTAAATTTCGCCCAATTTTCATATTCAGACGAAAACGTGTGAATAATTGATTAAATGAAATATCATGTCATTTTTTCATCAATTTCTATATTTCTTAGCTTCCAAACTCAGTTTTATTTATAAAGTGATTCGATTTTGCACTAAAACTTCATTTTGAATTTCGTTTGTTTTAGCCCACTTTTATTTAAAGAAAACGCTTAAATAATTCATTAAATCAAATATCTGGTGTTTTTGTCAGCAGTTTCTGTATTTCATGGCTTACAAACTCGGTTTTATTGATAAAGGGATTCGATTTTCCAAGAAAAATTCATTACGAGTTTGGTTTGTTTTTGCCCGCTTTCCATATTTAGACGAAACACGTAAATAATTCATTAAATCAAATATCTGGTCGTTTCTGTCAGAAGTTTATGCATTTCTCAACTTCCAAACTCAGTTTTATTGATACAAGAATTCGATTTTTCTTGAAAAATATCATTCGGGTTTTCGCCCAATTTCCATATTTAGACTAAAACGCATTAATAGTTGATTTAATAATTATCTGGTCGTTTATGTCAGTAATTTATGTATTTACCAGCTTGTAAACACAGTTTTGTTGATACAGTCATACGGTTTTTCCCGAAAAATTCATTTCGAGTTTCGTTAATTTTCTCCCACTTTTTATATTTAGACGAAAACATGTGAATAATTGATTAAATGAAATATCTTGTTGTTTTTGTCAGTAGTTACTGTATTTCTTAGCTTCCAAACTTAGTTTATTGATAAAGGGATTTGATTTTCCCGAAAAATTCAATCCGAGTTTCATCAGTTTTCTCCCACTTTCCATATTTAGACGAAAACGCATGAATAATTGATTAAATCAAATATCTAATGGTTTTTGTCAGTAGTTTCTTTATTTTTTAGCTTTTAAACTCCGTTTTATTATTACTGGGATTCGATTTTCTTGAAAAATATCATTCAGAAATTCGTCATTTTTTGCCCAGTTTTGGTATTTCTCAGCTTCCAAACTCATTTTAAATGATAAGAAGATCCGATTTTGCACGAAAACCTCATTCCGAGTTTGGTTAGTTTTCGTTTACTTTCCATATTTAGATGAAACGCTTAAATAATTCATTAAGTCAAATATCTGGTTGTTTCTGTCAGTTGTTTCTGTCAGTAGTTTCTGTATTTCTCAAGTTCGAAACTGAGTTTTATTAAAAAGTGATTCGATTTTCCACGAAAAATTTATTCCGAGTTTCGTTTGTTTTCGTCCACTTTCCTTAATTAGAGGAAACGCTTAAATAATTCATTAAATCAAATATCTGGTCGTTTTTCTAAGCAGTTTCTGTATTTCTCAGGTTCCAAACTCAGTTTTATTGATAAAGGGATTTAATTTTCCAAGAAAAATTCATTCCGAGTTTCGTTTGTTTTCGCCCACTTTCCATATTCAGAAAAAACGCGTTAAAAGTTGATTAAATAAATATCTGGTCATTTATGTTAAAAGTTTCTGTAATTATCAGCTTCCAAACACAGTTTTATTGATACAGTGATTCGGTTTTTCTCTAAAAATTAATTTCGAGTTTCGTTAAATTTCACACATTTTTCATATTTAGACGAAAACGTGTGAATAATTGATTAAATGAAATATCTGGTCATTTTTGTTAGCAATTTCTATATTTCTCAGCTTTCAAACTCAGTTTATTGATAAAATGATTCGATTCCTGAAAAATTCATTCCGATTTCATCAGTTTTCGACCACTTTCCATATTTAGACGAAAACACATGAATAATTGATTAAATCAAATATCTAGTCGTTTTTTGTCAGCAGTTTCTTTATTTCTTAGCTTCCAAACTCGGTTTTATTAATACTGGGATTCTATTTTTCTTGAAAAATATCATCCCGAATTTCGTCATTTTCGCGCACTTTCTATATTTAGTCGAAAATGCGTGAATAATTAATTAAATAAAATATTGGTCGTTTTATCATTAGTTTCTGTATTTCTCAAGTTCCAAACTTAGTTTTATTGATGAAGTGATTCGATTTTCCATGAAAAATTCATTCTAAGTTTCGTTTGTTTTCGCCCATTTTCCATATTTAGACGAAACACGTAAATAATCCATTAAATGAAATATGTGGTTGTTTTTGTAAGCAGTTTTTCAATTTCTCAACTTCCAAACTCAGTCACAGGGATTTGATTTTCTTGAAAAATATCATTCGTAGTTTCGTTAGTTTTCGCCCACTTTTCATATTTAGAAGAAAACGCGTTAATATTTGATTAAATAAATATCTGGTCGTTTATGTCAGAAGTTTATGTACTTATCAGCTTCAAAACACAGTCTTATTGATATAGTGATTCGGTTTTTTCACAAAAAATTCCTTACGAGTTTCGTTAAATTTCGCCCACTTTTCATATTTAGACGAAAATGTGTGAATAATTGATTAAATGAAATATCTTTTTGTTTTTGTCAGCAATTACTGTATTTCCCAGCTTCCAAACTCAGTTTTATTGATAAAGGGATTCGATTTTCCCGAAAAATTCATTACGAGTTTCATTAGTTTTCACCCACTTTCCATATTTAGACGAAAACGCATGAATAATTGGTTAAATCAAATATCTAGTCGTCTTTGTCAGCAGTTTCTTTATTTCTCAGCTTACAAACTCCGTTTTATTAATACTGAGATTGTATTTCTCAGCTTACAAACGCATGAATAATTGATTAAATCAAATATCTAGTCGTCTTTGTCAGAGTTTCGTTAAATTTCGCCCACTTTTCATATTTAGACGAAAATGTGTGAATAATTGATTAAATGAAATATCTTTTTGTTTTTGTCAGCAATTACTGTATTTCCCAGCTTCCAAACTCAGATTTATTGATAAAGGGATTCGATTTTCCAGAAAAATTCATTACGAGTTTCATTAGTTTTCACCCACTTTCCATATTTAGACGAAAACGCATGAATAATTGATTAAATCAAATATCTAGTCGTCTTTGTCAGCAGTTTCTTTATTTCTCAGCTTACAAACTCCGTTTTATTAATATCTGGTTGTTTATGTCAGTAGATATTGTATTTCTCAGCTTCCAAACTCAGTTTTATTGATAAGGAGATTCGCTTTTGCACGAAAAATTCATTCCGCGTTTCGTTTGTTTTCGTTGACTTTCCATATTTAGATGAAACGCTTAAATAATTCATTAAATCAAATATCTGGTCGTTTCTGTCAGTAGTTTCTGTATTTCTCAAGTTCCAAACTTAGTTTTATTGATAAAGTGATTCGATTTTCCATGAAAAATTCATTCCGAGTTTCATTGGTTTTTTCCCACTTTCCATATTTAAATGAAACCCGTAAATAATTCATTAACTGAAATATTTGGAAGCAGTTTTTTCATTTCTCAGCTTCCAAACTCAGTTTTATTGATACATGGATTCGATTTTTCTTGAAAAATATCATTCGGAGTTTCGTTAGTTTTCGCCCACATTCCATATTTTGAAGAAACCGCGTTAATGTTTGATTAAATAAATATCTAGTCGTTTATGTCAGAAGTTTATGTATTTATCAACTTCCAAACACAGTTTTATTGATACAGTGATTCGGTTTTTCACCAAAAATTCATTCCGAGTTTGGTTAATATCGCCTAATTTTCATATTCAGACCAAAACGTGTGATTAATTGATTAAATGAAATATCTTTTCGTTTTTTCAGCAATTTCTGTATTTCTCAGCTTCCAAATTCAGTTTTATTGATAAAGTGATTCGATTTTGTACGAAAACTTCATTTTGAATTTCGTTTGTTTAAGCCCACTTTCTATATTTAGAGAAAACGCTTAAATAATTCATTAAATCAAATATCTGGTGTTTTTTGTCAGCATTTTCCGTATTTCACAGCCTACAAACTCAGTTTTATTGATAAGGTATTCGATTTTCCACAAAAAATTCATTACGAGTTTCGTTTGTTTTCAGCCGCTTTCCATATTTAGACGAAACACGTAAATAATTCATTAAATCAAATATCTGGTCGTTTCTGTCATAAGTTTCTGCATTTCTCAACTTCCAAACTTAGTTTTATTGATACAATAATTCGATTTTTCTTGAAAAATATCATTCGGAGTTTCGTTAGGTTTCGCCCACTTTCCATATTTAGACTAAAACGCGTTAATAGTTGATTTAATAAATATCTGGTCGTTTATGTCAGTAATTTATGTATTTATCAGCTTCTAAACACAGTTTTATTGATACAGTGATACGGTTTTTCACGAAAAATTCATTCCGAGTTTGGTTAATTTTCTCCCACTTTTTATATTTAGACGAAAACGTGTGAATAATTGATTAAATGAAATATCTTGTCGCTTTTGTCAGCAATTACTGTATTTCTTAGCTTCCAACCTCAGTTTATTGAAGAAGGGATTCGATTTTCCCGAAAAATTCAATTCGAGTTTCATCAGTTTTCTCTCACTTTCCATATTTAGACGAAAATGCGTGAATAATTGATTAAATCAAATATCTAATCGTTTTTGTCAGCAGTTTCTTTATTTCTTAGCTTCCAAACTCCGTTTTATTATTATTGGGATTCGATTTTCTTGAAAAATATCATTCGGAAATTCGTCATTTTTCGCCCACTTTCTATATTTAGTCGAAACGGCGTGAATGATTAATTAAATAATATATCTGGATGTTTAGATCAGCAGTTTTTGTATTTCTCAGCTTCCAAACTCATTTTTATTGATAAGAAGATTCGATTTTGCACGAAAATTTCATTACGTGTTTGTTTATTTTTATTTTACTTTCCATATTTTGATGAAACGCTTAAATAATTCATTAAATCAAATATCTGGTCGTATCTGTCAGTAGTTCTATATTTCTCAAGTTCTAAACTGAGTTTTATTGAAAAAGAGATTCGATTTTCCACGAAAAATTCATTCTGAGTTTCGTTTGTTTTGGCCCACTTTCCATAATTAGAGGAAACACTTAAATAATTCATTAAATCAAATATCTGGTCGTTTTTATCAACAGTTTTTGTATTTCTCAGGTTCCAAACTCAGTATTATTATAAAGGGATTGGATTTCCATGAAAATTCATTCCGAGTTTCGTTTGTTTTCACCCACTTTCCATATACAGACAAAAACACGTTAAAAGTTGATTAAATAAAATTTCTGGTCATTTATGTTAGAAGTTTCTTTAATTATGAGCTTCCAAACTCAGTTTTATTGATACAATGATTCGGTTTTTCTCTAAAAATTAATTTCGAGTTTCGTTAAATTTCACTCATTTTTCATATTTAGACGAAAACGTGTGAATAAATGATCAAATGAAATCTGGTCGTTTTTGTCAGCAATTTCTATATTTCTCAGCTTCTAAACTCAGTTTTATTGATAAAGGGATTTGATTTCCTGAAAAATTCATTCCGATTTCATCAGTTTTCAACCACTTTCCATATTTAGACCAAACTCCGTTTTATTAATACTGGGATTCGATTTTTCTTGAAAAATATCATTCCAAAATTCGTCATTTTTAGCGCACTTTCAATATTTAGTCGAAAACGCGTGAATAATTAATTAAATAAAATATTGGTCGTTTCTGTATTTCTCAAGTTCCAAACTTAGTTTTATTGATAAAGTGATTCGATTTTCCACGAAAAATTCATTCTAAGTTTCGTTTCTTTTCGCCCATTTCCATATTTAGATGAAACGCGTAAATAATTCATTAAATTAAATATCTGGTTGTTTTTGTCAGCAATTTTTCCATTTCTCAGTTTCCAAACTCAGTCACAGGGATTCGATTTTTCTCGAAAAATATCATTCGGAGTTTCGTTAATTTTCGCCCACTTTCCATATTTAGAAGAAAACACACTAATATTTGATTACATAAATATCTCGTCGTTTATGTCAGAAGTTTATGTATTTATCAGCCTCCAAACACAGTTTTATTGATACAGTGATTCGAATTTTCACAAAAAATTCATTCTGAGTTTCTTTAAATTTCGCCAACTTTTCATATTTAAATGAAAACTTATGAATAACTGATTAAATGAAATATCTTGTCGTTTTTGTCAGCAATTTCTATATTTCTCAGCTTCCAAACTCATAAAGGGATTCGATACTCATTCCGAGTTTCATCAGTCTTCTCCTACTTTCCATATTTAGACGAAAACACGTGAATAATTGACTTAATCACATATCTAGTCGTTTCTTTCGGTAGTTTCTTTATTTCTTAGCTTCCAAACTCCGTTTTATTAATACTGGGACTCAAATTTTCTTGAAAATATCATTCAGAAATTCGTCATTTTTCGCCCACTTTCTATATTTAGCGAAAAATGCATGAATAATTAATTAAATAAAATATATGGTTGTTTCTATCAGTAGTTTTTGTATTTCTCAAGTTCCAAACTTAGTTTTATTGATAAAGTGATTCAATTTTCCATAAAAAATTCATTCTTAGTTTCGTTTTTTTTCGTCCACTTTCCATATTTAGATGAAACGCGTAATTAATTCATTAAATGAAATATCTGGTTGTTTTTGTCAGCAGTTTTTTCCATTTCTCAGTTTCCAAACTGAGTCACAGGGATTCGATTTTTGTTGAAAAATATCATTCAGAGTTTCGTTAATTTTCACCCACTTTCCATATTTAGAAGAAAACACGCTAATATTTGATTAAATAAATATCTCGTCGTTTATGTCAGAAGTTTATTAATTTATCAGCCTACAAACACAGTTTTATTGATACAATGATTCGAATTTTCATGAAAAATTCATTCCGAGTTACGTTAAATTTCGCCCACTTTTCATATTTAAACGAAAACTTGTGAATAATTGATTAAATGAAATATGTTGTCGTTTTTGTCAGCAATTTCTATATTTCTCAGCTTCCAAACTCAGTTTTATTGATAAAGGGATTCGATATTCATTCCGAGTTTCATTAGTCTTCTCCTACTTTCCATATTTAGACGAAAACACATCACATATCTAGTCGTTTCTTTTAGTAGTTTCTTTATTTCTTAGCTTCCAAACCCCGTTTTATTAATACTGGGATTCAAATTTTCTTGAAAAATATCATTCGGAAATTCGTCATTTTTCGCATACTTTCTATATTTAGCGGAAAACGCGTGATTAATTAATTAAATAAAATATATGGTCGTTTCCGTCAGTAGTTTTTGTATTCTCAAGTTCCAAACTTTGTTTTATTGATAAAGTGATTCAATTTTCCACGAAAAATTCATTCAAAGTTTCGTTTGTTTTCGCCCACTTTCCATATTTAGACGAAATGCGTAAATAATTCATTAAATGAAATATCTGGTTGTTTTTGTCAGCAGTTTTTCCATTTCTCAGTTTCCAAACTCAGTCACAGGGATTCGATTTTTCTTGAAAAATATCATTCGGAGTTTCGTTAATTTTCGCCCAGTTTCCATATTTAGAAGAAAACACGCTAATATTTGATTAAATAAATATTATCAGCCTACAAACATAGTTTTATTGATACAGTGATTCGATTTTTCACGAAAATTCATTCCGAGTTACATTAAATTTCGCCCACTTTTCATATTTAAATGAAAACTTGTGAATAATTGATTAAATGAAATATCTTGTCGTTTTTGTCAGCAATTTCTATATTCTCCAGCTTCCAAACTCAATTTTATTGATAAAGGGATTCGATATTCATTCCGAGTTTCATCAGTCTCCTCCTACTTTCCATATTTAGACACGTGAATAATTGACTAAGTCACATATCTAGTCGTTTCTTTCGGTAGTTTCTTTATTTCTTAACTTCCAAACTCCGTTTTATTAATACTGGGATTCAAATTTTCATGAAAAATATCATTCGGAAATTTGTCATTTTTCTACCACTTTCTATATTTAGCCGAAAACGCGTGATGAATTTAATAAAATAAAATATATGGTCGTTTCCGTCAGTAGTTTCTATATTACTCAAGTTCCAAACTTAGTTTTATTGATAAAATAATTCGATTTTCCACGAAAAATTCATTCTAAGTTTCGTTTGTTTTCGCTCACTTTCCATATTTACACGAAACACGTAAATAATTCATTAAATTAAATATATGGTTGTTTTTGTCAGCAGTTTTTTCCATTTCTCAGTTTCCAAACTCACTCACAGGGATTCGATTTTTCTTGAAAAATATCATTCGGAGTTTCGTTAATTTTCGCCCACTTTCCATATTTAGAAGAAAACACGCTAATATTTGATTAAATAAATATCTCGTCGCTTATGTCAGAAGTTTATGAATTTATCAACCTACAAACACAGTTTTATTGATACAGTGATTCGATTTTTCACGAAAAATTCATTCCGAGTTACGTTAAATTTCGCCCCACTTTTCATATTTAAACGAAAACTTGTGAATAATTGATTAAATGAAATATCTTGTCGTTTTTGTCAGCAATTTATATATTTCTCAGCTTCTAAACTCAGTTTTATTGATAAAGGGATTCGATATTCATTCCGAGTTTCATCAGTCTCCTCCTACTTCCATATTTAGACGAAAACACGTGAATAATTGACTAAATCACATATCTAGTCGTTTCTTTCAGTAGTTTCTTTATTTCTTAACTTCCAAACTCCATTTTATTAATACTGGGATTCAAATTTTCATGAAAAATATAATTCGGAAATTCGTCATTTTTCTCACTTTCTATATTTAGCCGAAAACGCGTGATGAATTTAATAAAATAAAATATATGGTTGTTTCCGTCAGTAGTTTCTGTATTTCTCAAGTTCCAAACTTAGTTTTATTGATAAAGTGATTCGATTTTCCACAAAAAATTCATTCTAAGTTTCGTTTGTTTTCGCCCACTTTCCATATTTAGACGAAACGCGTAAATAATTCATTAAATGAAATATCTGGTTGTTTTTGTCAGCAGTTTTCCATTTCTCAGTTTCTAAACTTACTCACAAGGATTCGATTTTTCTTGAAAAATATCATTCGGAGTTTAGTTAATTTTCCCCCACTTTCTATATTTAGAAGAAAACACGCTAATACTTGATTAAATAAATATATGGTCGCTTATGTCAAAAGTTTATAAATTTACCAACCTGCAAACACAGTTTTATTGATACAATGATTCGATTTTTCACGAAAAATTCATTCCGAGTTACGTTAAATTTCGCCCACTTTTCATATTTAAACGAAAACTTGTGAATAATTGATTAAATGAAATATCTTGTCGTTTTTGTCAGCAATTTCTATATTTCTCAGCTTCCAAACTCAGTTTTATTGATAAAGGGATTCGATATTCATTCCGAGTTTTATCAGTCTTTTCCTACTTTCCATATTTATACGAAAACACGTGAATAATTGACTAAATCACATATCTAGTCGTTTCTTTCAGTAGTTTCTTTATTTCTTAGCTTCCAAACCTCGTTTTATTAATACTGGGATTCAAATTTTCTTGAAAAATATCATTCGGAAATTCGTCATTTTTCGCCCACTTTCTATATTTAGTCGAAAACGCGTGAATAATTAATTAAATAAAATATATTATCGTTTCTGTCAGTAGTTTCTGTATATCTCAAGTTCTAAACTAAGTTTTATTGATAAGTGATTCGATTTTCCACGAAAAATTCATTCTAAGTTTTGTTTGTTTTCGCTCACTTTCCATATTTAGACAAAACGCGTAAATAATTCACTAATGAAATATCTAGTTGTTTTTATCTGCAGTTTTTCCATTTCTCAGCTTCCAAACTCAGGGATTCGATTTTGCTTGTAAAATATCATTCGTAGTTTCGTTAGTTTTCGCCACTTTCCATATTTAGAAGAAAACGCGTTAATATTTGATTAAATAAATATCTGGTCGTTTATGTAAGAAGTTTATGTATTTATCATCTTCCAAACACAATTTTATTGATTCAGTGATTCGGTTTTTCACGAAAAAATCATTATGAGTTTCGTTAATTTCGCCCACTGTTCATATTTAAACAAAAATATGTGAATAATTGATTAAATAAAATATCTTGTCATTTTTGTCATCAGTTACTGTATTTCCCAGCTTTCAAACTCAGTTTTATTGATAAAGGGATTCGATTTTCCCGAAAAATTCATTACAGGTTTCATCAGTTTTCTCCCACTTTCCATATTAAGGCGAAAACGCGTTAATAATTGATTAAATCAAATATCTATTCGTTTTTGTCAGAAGTTTCTTTATTTCTTAGCTTCCAAATTCGGTTTATTAATACTGGGATTCGATTTTTCTTTAAAAATATCATTCGGAAATTCGTCATTTTTTGCCCACTTTGTATATTTACCCGAAAACGCGTGAATAATTAATTAAATAAAATATATGGTCGTTTCCGTCAGTAGTTTCTGTATTTCTCAAGTTCCAAACTTAATTTTATTGATAAAGTGATTCGATTTTCCATGAAAAATTCATTCTAAGTTTCGTTTGTTTTCGCCCACTTTCCATATTTAGACGAAACGCCTAAATAATTCATTAAATGAAATATCTGGTTGTTTTTGTCAGCAGTTTTTCCATTTCTCAGTTTCCAAACTCAGTCACAAGGATTCGATTTTTCTTGAAAAAATATCATTTGGAGTTTCGTTAGTTTTCGCCCACTTTCCATATTTAGAAGAAAACGCGTTAATATTTGATTAAATAAATATCTGGTCGCTAATGTCAGAAGTTTATGTATTTATCAGCTTCCAAACATATATTGATACAGTGATTCGGTTTTTCACGAAAAATTCATTACGAGTTACATTAAATTTCACCCACTTTTCATATTTAGACGATAACGTGTGAATAATTGATTAAATGAAATATCTTGTGGTTTTTGTTAGTAGTTATTGTATTTCCCAGCTTCCAAACTCAGTTTTATTGATAAAGGGATTCGATTTTCCCGAAAAATTCATTATGTGTTTCATCACTCTTCTTCCACTTTCCATTTAGACGAAAACGCGCGAATAATTGATTAAATCAAATATCTAGTCGATTTTGTAAGAATTTTCTTTATTTCTCAGCTTCCAAACTCTGTTTTATTAATACTGTAATTCGATTTTTCTTAAAAAAATATCATTCGGAAATTCGTCATTTTTCACCCACTTTCTATATTTAGTCGAAAACGCATGAATAATTAATTAAATAAAATATTTGGTTGTTTATGTCAGCAGTTTTGTATTTCTCAGCTTACAAATTCAGTTTTATTGATAAGGAGATTCGATTTTGCATGAAAAATTCATTCCGAGTTTCGTTTGTTTTCGTTCATTTTCCATATTAGATGAAACGCTTAAATAATTCAATAACTCAAATATCTGGTCGTTTCTGTCACTAGTTTCTGTATTTCTCAAGTTACAACCATAGTTTTATTGATAAAGTGATTCGATTTTCCACGAAAAATTCGTTCTGAGTTTCGTTTGTTTTTGTCCACTTTCCATATTTAGACGAAACCCGTAAATAATTCATTAAATGAGATATCTGGAAGCCGTTTTTCCATTTCTTAGCTTCCTAACTCAGTTTTATTGATACAAGGACTCGATTTTTCTTGAAAAATATCATTCGTAGTTTCGTTAGTTTTCGGCCACGTTCCATATTTTGAAGAAAACGTGTTAATATTTTATTAAATAAATATCTATTCGTTTATGTCAGAAGTTTATGTATTAATCAGCTTCCAAACACAGTTTATTGATACTGTAATTCGGTTTTTCATGAAAAATTCATTCCGAGTTTCGTTACATTTTGCCTACTTTTCATATTTAGACGAAAACGTGTGAATAATTGATTAAATGAAATATCTTGTCGTTTTTGTCAGCAATTTCTTTATTTCTCAGCTTCCAAACTCAATTTTATATGATAAAGGGATTCTATTTTGCATGAAAACTTCATTCCGAATTTCGTATGTTTTAGCCCACTTTCCATATTTAGAGGAAACGCTTAAATAATTCATTAAATCAAATACCTGGTCGTTTTTGTCAGCAGTTTCTGTATTTCTCAGGTTCCAAACTCAGTTATATTGATAAAGGGATTCGATTTTCAAAGAAAAATTCATTCCAAGTTTCGTTTGTTTTCGCCCACTTTCCATATATTGTCTAAAATACGTTAATAGTTGATTAAATAAATATCTGGTCATTTAGGTCAGTACTTTCTGTATTTATCAGCTTCTAAACACAGTTTTATTGATAAAGTGATACGGTTTTTCACGAAAAATTCATTCCGAGTTTCGTTAAATTTCACCCACTTTTCATATTTAGACGAAAACGTGTGAATAATTGATTAAATGAAATATCTTGTAGTTTTTGTCTGTGGTTACTCTATTTCTCAGCTTACAAACTCAGTTTTATTGATAAAGGGATTCGATTTTGCACGGAAACTTCATTACGAATTTCGTTTGTTTTAGCCCAATTCCATATTTAGAGGACACACTTAAATAATTCATTAAATCAAATATCTGTTCGTTTTTGTCAGCAGTTTCTTTATTTCTGAGGTTCCAAACTCAGTTTTATTGATAAATGGATTCGATTTTCCAAGAAAATTCATTCCGAGTTTCGTTTGTTTTCGCCCACGTTCCATATTTAGTCTAAAATGCATTAATATTGATTAAATAAATATCTGGTCGTTTATGTGAGTACTTTATGTATTTATCAGCTTCAAAACATAGTTTTATTGATATAGTGATACAGTTTTTCACGAAAATTTTATTCCAAGTTTCGTTAAATTTCGCGCACTTTTCATATTTAGACGAAAACTTGTGAATAATTGATTAAATGAAATATCTTGTCATTTTTGTCAGCAGTTACGGTATTTCTCAGCTTCCAAACTCAGTTTTATTGATAAAGGGATTCGATATTCCTGAAAAATCATTCCGAGTTTCATCAGTTTTCTCCCACATTCCATATTTAGACGAAAACGCGTGAATAACTGACTAAATTAAATATCTAGTCGTTTTTGTCAGCAGTTTCTTTATTTCTCAGCTTCCAAACTCAGTTTTATTGATATTTGGATTCGGTTTTTCATGAAAAATATCATGCGGAGTTTTGTCAGTTTTCGCCCACTTTCCATATATAAACGAAAACGCGTGAATATTTGATTAAATCAAACATTTGGTCATTTCTGTCAGCAGTTTCTATATTTCCCGGCTTTCAAACTCCGTTTATTAATACTAGGATTCGATTTTTCTTGAAAAATATCATTTGGAAATTCGTTTGTTTTCGCCCACTTTCAAAATTTAGTCAAAAAACGTGAATAATTTATTAAATAAAATATATGGTCGTTTATGTCAGCAGATTTTGTATTTCTCAGCTACCAGACTCAGTTTTATTGATAAGGATATTCGATTTTGCAAGAAAAATTTGTTTCGAGTTTCGTTTGTTTTCACCCACTTTTCATATTTAGACGAAACGTGTGAATAATTGATTAAACGAAGTATCTGGTCGTTTTTGTCAGCAGTTTCTGTATTTCTCAGCTTTTAAACTCAGTTTTAGTGATACTAGGATTCGATTTGTCTTCAAAAATTTCATTCCGAGTTTTATCAGTTTTCGCCCACTGTCCATATTTAAACGAAAACGCGTGAATAATTGATTAAATTAAATATCTAGTCATTATTGTCAGCAATTTCTTTATTTCTTAGCTTCCAAACTCCGTTTTATTAATACTGGGATTCGAGTTTTCTTAAAATATATCATTCGGAAATTCGTCATTTTTAGCCCACATTCTATATTCAGTAGAAAACGCGTAAATAATTAACTAAATAAAATATATGTTCATTTATGTCAGCAGTTTTTGTATTTCTCAGCTTTAAATTAAGTTTTATTGATAAGGAGATTCAATTTTGCAAGAAAAAATCATTCCGAGTTTCGTTTGTTTTGGTTCACTTTCCATATTTATATGAAACACTTAAATAATCCATTAAATCAAATATTTGGTCGTTTCTGTCAGTAGTTTCTGTTTTTCTCAAGTTCAAAACCCAGTTTTATTGATAACGTGATTCGATTTTCCACGAAAAATTCATTCTAAGTTTCGTTTGTTATCGCCCACTTTCCATATTTAGACCAAACACGTAAACAATTCAATAAATTAAATATCTGGTTGTTTTTTCAGCTGTTTTCCATTTCTCATATTTCAAACTCAGTTTTATTGATATAGTGATTTGATTTTTCTTGAGTAATATCATTCGTTATCGCCCCCTTTCCATTTTTAGAAAAAACGCGTTAATATTTGATTAAATAAATATCTGGTGGTTTATTTCAGATGTTTATGTATTTATCAGCTTCCAAACACAGTTTTATTGATACAGTGATTCGGTTTTTTAAGAAAAATTCATTCCGAGTTTCGTTTGTTTTCGTTCACTTTACATATTTAGATGAAACGCTTAAATAATTCATTAAATCAAATATCTGGTCGTTTCTGTCAGTACTTTTTGTATTTCTCAAGTTCCAAACTTAGTTTTATTGATAAAGTGATTCGATTTTCCATGAAAAATTCATTTTGAGTTTCGTTTGTTTCGCCCACTTCCCATATTTAGACGACACCCGTAAATAATTCATAAATGAAATATGTAGTTGTTTTTGTCGACAATTTTTTCCTTTCTCAGCTTCCAAACTCAATTTTATTGATAAAGGGATTTGATTTTTCTTAAAAAATATCATTAAGAGTTTCGTTAGTTTTCGCCCACTTTCCATATTTAGAAGAAAACGCGTTAATATTTGATTAAATAAATATCTAATCGTTTCCGTCAGTAGTTTCTGTATTTCTCAAGTTCCAAACTTAGTTTTATTGATAAAGTGATTCGATTTTCCACGAAAAATTCATTCTAAGTTTCGTTTGTTTTCGCCCACTTTCCATATTTAGACGAAACGCGTAAATAATTCATTAAATGAAATATCTGGTTGTTTATGTCAGCAGTTTTTCCATTTCTCAGTTTCCAAACTCAGTCTCAAGGATTCGATTTTTCTTGAAAAATATCATTCGGAGTTTCGTTAGTTTTCCCCCACTTTCCATATTTAGAAGAAAACGCGTTAATATTTGATTAAATAAATATCTGGTCGCTAATGTCAGAAGTTTATGTATTTATCAGCTTCCAACCATAGTTTTATTGATACAGTGATTCGGTTTTTCACGAAAAATTCATTACGAGTTACATTAAATTTCACCCACTTTTCATATTTAGACGATAACGTGTGAATAATTGATTAAATGAAATTCTTGTCGTTTTTGTCAGTAGTTATTGTATTTCCCAGCTTCCAAACTCAGTTTTATTGATAAAGGGATTCGATTTTCCCGAAAAATTCATTATGTGTTTCATCACTATTCTTCCACTTTCCATATTTAGACGAAAAACGCGCGAATAATTGATTAAATCAAATATCTAGTCAATTTTGTAAGCAGTTTCTTTATTTCTCAGCTTCCAAACTCTGTTTTATTAATACTGTAATTCGATTTTTCTTAAAAAAATATCATTCGGAAATTCGTCATTTTTCACCCACTTTCTATATTTAGTCGAAAACGCGTGAATAATTAATTAAATAAAATATTTGGTTGTTTATGTCAGCAGTTTTGTATTTCTCAGCTTACAAATTCAGTTTTATTGATAAGGAGATTCGATTTTGCATGAAAAATTCATTCCGAGTTTCTTTTGTTTTCGTTCACTTTCCATATTTAGATGAAACGCTTAAATAATTCAATAAATCAAATATCTGGTCGTTTCTGTCACTAGTTTTTGTATTTCTCAAGTTCCAACCATAGTTTTATTGATAAAGTGATTCGATTTTCCACGAAAAATTCGTTCTGAGTTTCGTTTGTTTTTGTCCACTTTCCATATTTAGACGAAACCCGTAAATAATTCATTAAATGAAATATCTGGAAGCCGTTTTTTCCATTTCTTAGCTTCCTAACTCAGTTTTATTGATACAAGGACTCGATTTTTCTTGAAAAATATCATTCGTAGTTTCGTTAGTTTTCGGCCACGTTCCATATTTTGAAGAAAACGTGTTAATATTTTATTAAATAAATATCTATTCGTTTATGTCAGAAGTTTATGTATTAATCAGCTTCCAAACACAGTTTATTGATACTGTAATTCGGTTTTTCATGAAAAATTCATTCCGAGTTTCGTTACATTTTGCCTACTTTTCATATTTAGACGAAAACGTGTGAATAATTGATTAAATGAAATATCTTGTCGTTTTTGTCAGCAATTTCTTTATTTCTCAGCTTCCAAACTCAGTTTTATTGATAAAGGGATTCGATTTTCCAAGAAAAATTCATTCCAAGTTTCGTTTGTTTTCGCCCACTTTCCATATATTGTCTAAAATACGTTAATAGTTGTTTAAATAAATATCTGGTCATTTAGGTCAGTACTTTCTGTATTTATCAGCTTCTAAACACAGTTTTATTGATACAGTGATACGGTTTTTTCACGAAAAATTCATTCCGAGTTTCGTTAAATTTCACCCACTTATCATATTTAGACGAAAACGTGTGAATAATTTATTAAATAAAATATCTTGTAGTTTTTGTCAGTGGTTACTCTATTTCTCAGCTTACATACTCAGTTTTATTGATAAAGGGATTCGATTTTGCACGGAAACTTCATTACGAATTTCGTTTGTTTTAGCCCATATTCCATATTTAGAGGAAACACTTAAATAATTCATTAAATCAAATATCTGTTCGTTTCAGCAGTTTCTTTATTTCTGAGGTTCCAAACTCAGTTTTATTGATAAATGGATTCGATTTTCCAAGAAAATTCATTCCGAGTTTCGTTTGTTTTCGCCCACGTTCCATATTTAGTCTAAAATGCATTAATATTGATTAAATAAATATCTGGTCGTTTATGTGAGTACTTTATGTATTTATCAGCTTCAAAACATAGTTTTATTAATATAGTGATACAGTTTTTCACGAAAATTTTATTCCAAGTTTCGTTAAATTTCGCGCACTTTTCATATTTAGACGAAAACTTGTGAATAATTGATTAAATGAAATATCTTGTCATTTTTGTCAGCAGTTACGGTATTTCTCAGCTTCCAAACTCAGTTTTATTGATAAAGGGATTCGATATTCCTGAAAAATCATTCCGAGTTTCATCAGTTTTCTCCCACATTCCATATTTAGACGAAAACGCGTGAATAACTGACTAAATTAAATATCTAGTCGTTTTTGTCAGCAGTTTCTTTATTTCCCAGCTTCCAAACTCAGTTTTATTGATATTTGGATTCGGTTTTTTCATGAAAAATATCATGCGGAGTTTTGTCAGTTTTCGCCCACTTTCCATATATAAACGAAAACGCGTGAATATTTGATTAAATCAAACATTTGGTCATTTCTGTCAGCAGTTTCTATATTTCCGGCTTTCAAACTCCGTTTATTAATACTAGGATTCGATTTTTCTTGAAAAATATCATTTGGAAATTCGTTTGTTTTCGCCCACTTTCAAAATTTAGTCGAAAAAACGTGAATAATTTATTAAATAAAATATATGGTCGTTTATGTCAGCAGATTTTGTATTTCTCAGCTACCAGACTCAGTTTTATTGATAAGGATATTCGATTTTGCAAGAAAAATTTGTTTCGAGTTTCGTTTGTTTTCACCCACTTTTCATATTTAGACGAAACGTGTGAATAATTGATTAAACGAAGTATCTGGTCGTTTTTGTCAGCAGTTTCTGTATTTCTCAGCTTTTAAACTCAGTTTTAGTGATACTAGGATTCGATTTGTCTTGAAAAATATAATTCCGAGTTTTATCAGTTTTCGCCCACTTTCCATATTTAAACGAAAACGCGTGAATAATTGATTAAATTAAATATCTAGTCATTATTGTCAGCAATTTCTTTATTTCTTAGCTTCCAAACTCCGTTTTATTAATACTGGGATTCGAGTTTTCTTAAAATATATCATTCGGAAATTCGTCATTTTTCGCCCACATTCTATATTCAGTAGAAAACGCGTAAATAATTAACTAAATAAAATATATGTTCATTTATGTCAGCAGTTTTTGTATTTCTCAGCTTTAAATTAAGTTTTATTGATAAGGAGATTCAATTTTGCAAGAAAAAATCATTTCCGAGTTTCGTTTGTTTTGGTTCACTTTCCATATTTATATGAAACACTTAAATAATCCATTAAATCAAATATCTGGTCGTTTCTGTCAGTAGTTTCTGTTTTTCTCAAGTTCAAAACCCAGTTTTATTGATAACGTGATTCGATTTTCCACGAAAAATTCATTCTAAGTTTCGTTTGTTATCGCCCACTTTCCATATTTAGACCAAACACGTAAACAATTCAATAAATTAAATATCTGGTTGTTTTTTCAGCTGTTTTCCATTTCTCATATTTCAAACTCAGTTTTATTGATATAGTGATTTGATTTTTCTTGAGTAATATCATTCAGAATTCGTTAGTTATCGCCCCTTTCCATTTTTAGAAAAAACGCGTTAATATTTGATTAAATAAATATCTGGTGGTTTATTTCAGATGTTTATGTATTTATCAGCTTCCAAACACAGTTTTATTGATACAGTGATTCGGTTTTTTAAGAAAAATTCATTCCGAGTTTCGTTTGTTTTCGTTCACTTTACATATTTAGATGAAACGCTTAAATAATTCATTAAATCAAATATCTGGTCGTTTCTGTCAGTACTTTTTGTATTTCTCAAGTTCCAAACTTAGTTTTATTGATAAAGTGATTCGATTTTCCATGAAAAATTCATTTTGAGTTTCGTTTGTTTTCGCCCACTTCCCATATTTAGACGACACCCGTAAATAATTCATAAATGAAATATGTAGTTGTTTTTTGTCGACAATTTTTTCCTTTCTCACTTCCAAACTCAATTTTATTGATAAAGGGATTTGATTTTTTCTTAAAAAATATCATTAGGAGTTTCGTTAGTTTTTCGCCCACTTTCCATATTTAGAAGAAAACGCGTTATATTTGATTAAATAAATATCTAATCGTTTCCGTCAGTAGTTTCTGTATTTCTCAAGTTCCAAACTTAGTTTTATTGATAAAGTGATTCGATTTTCCACGAAAAATTCATTCTAAGTTTCGTTTGTTTTCGCCCACTTTCCATATTTAGACGAAACGCGTAAATAATTCATTAAATGAAATATCTGGTTGTTTATGTCAGCAGTTTTTCCATTTCTCAGTTTCCAAACTCAGTCTCAAGGATTCGATTTTTCTTGAAAAATATCATTCGGAGTTTCGTTAGTTTTCCCCCACTTTCCATATTTAGAAGAAAACGCGTTAATATTTGATTAAATAAATATCTGGTCGCTAATGTCAGAAGTTTATGTATTTATCAGCTTCCAACCATAGTTTTATTGATACAGTGATTCGGTTTTTTCACGAAAAATTCATTACGAGTTACATTAAATTTCACCCACTTTTCATATTTAGACGATAACGTGTGAATAATTGATTAAATGAAATATCTTGTCGTTTTTGTAAGTAGTTATTGTATTTCCCAGCTTCCAAACTCAGTTTTATTGATAAAGGGATTCGATTTTCCCGAAAAATTCATTATGTGTTTCATCACTATTCTTCCACTTTCCATATTTAGACGAAAACGCGCGAATAATTGATTAAATCAAATATCTAGTCAATTTTGTAAGCAGTTTCTTTATTTCTCAGCTTCCAAACTCTGTTTTATTAATACTGTAATTCGATTTTTCTTAAAAAAATATCATTTGGAAATTCGTCATTTTTCACCCACTTTCTATATTTAGTCGAAAACGCGTGAATAATTAATTAAATAAAATATTTGGTTGTTTATGTCAGCAGTTTTGTATTTCTCAGCTTACAAATTCAGTTTTATTGATAAGGAGATTCGATTTTGCATGAAAAATTCATTCCGAGTTTCTTTTGTTTTCGTTCACTTTCCATATTTAGATGAAACGCTTAAATAATTCAATAAATCAAATATCTGGTCGTTTCTGTCACTAGTTTTTGTATTTCTCAAGTTCCAACCATAGTTTTATTGATAAAGTGATTCGATTTTCCACGAAAAATTCGTTCTGAGTTTCGTTTGTTTTTGTCCACTTTCCATATTTAGACGAAACCCGTAAATAATTCATTAAATGAAATATCTGGAAGCCGTTTTTTCCATTTCTTAGCTTCCTAACTCAGTTTTATTGATACAAGGACTCGATTTTTCTTGAAAAATATCATTCGTAGTTTCGTTAGTTTTCGGCCACGTTCCATATTTTGAAGAAAACGTGTTAATATTTTATTAAATAAATATCTATTCGTTTATGTCAGAAGTTTATGTATTAATCAGCTTCCAAACACAGTTTATTGATACTGTAATTCGGTTTTTCATGAAAAATTCATTCCGAGTTTCGTTACATTTTGCCTACTTTTCATATTTAGACGAAAACGTGTTAATAATTGATTAAATGAAATATCTTGTCGTTTTTGTCAGCAATTTCTTTATTTCTCAGCTTCCAAACTCAGTTTTATTGATAAAGGGATTTGATTTTTCTTAAAGAATATCATTAGGAGTTTCGTTAGTTTTCGCCCACTTTCCATATTTAGAAGAAAACGCGTTAATATTTGATTAAATAAATATCTAATCGTTTATGTCAGAAGTTTATGTATTTATTAGCTTCCAAACATAGTTTTATTGATACAGTGATTCGGTTTTCCATGAAAAGTTCATTCCGAATTTCGTTTGTTTTAGCCCACTTTCCATATTTAGAGGAAACGCTTAAATAATTCATTATATCAAATATCTGGTCGTTTTTGCCGCAGTTCCTGTATTTCTTAGGTTCCAAACTCAGTTTTATTGATAAAGGGATTCGATTTTACACGAAAACTTCATTACGGTTTCGTTTGTTTTCGCCCACTTTCCATATTTAGACGAAACGCGTAAATAATTCATTAGATCAAATATCTGGTCGTTTCTGTCAGCAGTTTTTTGCATTTCTTAGCTTCCAAACTCAGTTTTATCCATATAGGGATTCGATTTTTCTCGAAAAATATCGTTCGGAAGTTCGTTAGTTTTCGCCCACTTTCCATTTTTAGACGAAAACGCGTGAATAATTTTTAAATCAAATATCTGGTCGGTAGTTTCTGTATTTCTAAGCTATATTGATACTTGTATTCGATTTCGACCGAAAAGTTTATTCCGACTTTCATCAGTTTTTGCCACTTTTATTTAGAACAAAACACGAGAATAATTGATTAAAAAATATATGGTTGTTTCTGGTAAAGGGATTCGATTTTCCACGAAAAATTTATTACGAGTTTCGTTTGTTTTCGCCCACTTTACATATTTAGACGAAACACGTAAATAATTCATTAAATCAAATACCTAGTCGTTTTTTACAGGGGTTTCTGTATTTCTCAGGTTCCAAACTCAGTTTTATTGATAAAATTCCGAGTTTCGTTTGTTTTCGCTCACTTTTCATATTTAGATGAAACGTGTGAATAATTGACTAAATGAAATATCTTGTCGTTTTTGTCAGCGGTTTCTGTATTTCTCAGATTCCAAACTCAGTTTTATTGATAAAGGGATTCGATTTTGCACGAAAACTTCAATCTGAATTTCATTTTTTTCGCCCACTTTCCATATTTAGACGAAACGCATTAATAATTATTTAAGTCAAGTGTCTTGTTGTTTTTATCAGCAGTTTTTGTATTTCTCCTGTTCCAAACCCAGTTTTATGGATAAAGGGATTCGATTTTCCACGAAAAATTCGTTGCGAGTGTAGTTTGTTTTCGCGCACTTTCCAAATTTAGACGAAACGCTACATAATTCATTAAATAAAATATCTAGTTGTTTTTGTCAGCAATTTCTGTATTTCTCCGGTTTCAAACTCAGTTTTATTAATAAAAGTATTCGATTTTCCATGAAAAATTCATTTGAATTTTGTTTGTTTTCGTGCACATTCCAAATTTAGACGAAACGTGTAAATAATTCATTAAATCAAATACCTGTTCGTTTTTGTCAGCAGTTTCTGTATTTTTCAGGTTCCAAACTCAGTTTTATTGATAAAAGGATTCGTTTTTTCCACGAAAAATTCATTCCGAGTTTCGTTTGTTTTCGCCCACTTTTCATATTTAAACGAAAACGTGTGAATGACTAAATGAAATCTCTTGTCGATTTTGTCAGCGGTTTCTGTATTTCTCATATTCCAAACTCAGTTTTATTGAAAAAGGGATTCGATTTTACACGAAAACTTCATTCCGAATTTCGTTTGTTTTCGCCCACTTTCCATATTTAGACAAAACGCATTAATAATTTATTAATTCAAGTGTCTTGTCGTTTTTGTCAGCAGTTTCTGTATTTCTCATGTTCCAAACTCAGTTTTATTGATAAAGGGATTCAATTTTCCACGAAAAATTCTTTGCGGGTTTAGTTTGTTTTTGCGTACTTTCCGTATTTAGATGAAAGACATAAATAATTCAATAAATAAAATATATAGTTGTTTTGTCAGCAGTTTCTGTATTTCTCAGGTTTCAAACTCAGTTTTATTGATAAAGGGATTCAATTTTCCATGAAAAATTCATTTGAGTTTTGTTTGTTTTCGCGCACTTTCCATATTTATACGAAATGCAAAAATAATTCATTAAATCAAATATCTGGTCGTTTTTGTCCGCAGTTTCTGTATTTCTCAGGTTCCAACCTCAGTTTTATTGATAAAAGGATTCCTTTTTCCACGAAAAATTCATTCCGAGTTTTGTTTGTTTTCGCCCACTTTTAATATTTAAACGAAAACGTGTGAATAATTGACTAAATGAAATATCTTGTCGTTTTTGTCAGCAGTTTCTGTATTTCTCAGATTCCAAACTCAGTTTTATTGATAAAGGGATTCGATTTTGCACGAAAACTTCATTCCAAGTTTCGTTTGTTTTCGCTTATTTTCGATATTTAGACGAAACCGTAAATAATTCATTAAATGAAATATCTAGTTGTTTTTGTCAACAATTTTTTCCATTTCTCAGCTTCCAAACTCAGTTTTACTGATGAAGGGATTTGATTTTTCTTGAAAAATATCATTCGGAGTTTTGTTAGTTTTCGCCCACTTTCCATATTTAGAAGAAAATGCATTAATACTTGATTAAATAAATATCAAGTCGTTTATGTCAAAAGTTTATGTATTTATTAGCTTCCAAACACAGTTTGTTGATATAGTGATTCGGTTTTTCACGAAAAATTCATTCGAGTTTCGTTAAATTTCGCCCACTTTTCATATTTAGACGAAAACATGTGAATAATTGATTAAATGAAATATCTTGTTTTGTCAGCAATTTTTGTATTTCTCAGCTTCCAAACTCAGTTTTATTGATAAAGTGATTTGATTTCCACGAAAACTTCATTCCGAATTTCTTTTGTTTTAGCCCACTTTCCATATTTAGAGAAACGCTTAAATAATTCATTAAATCAAATATCTGGTCGTTTTTGTCAGCAGTTTCTGTATTTCAATGGTTCCAAACTCAGTTTTATTGATAAAGGGATTCGGTTTTCCAAGAAAAATTCATTTCGAGTTTCGTTGGTTTTCGCCCACTTTCCATATTTAGACGAAACGCGTATATAATTCATTAAATCAAATATCTGGTTGTTTCTGTCAGCAGTTTCTGCATTTCTTAGCTTCTAAACTCAGTTTTATCCATACAGGGATTCGATTTTCTCGAAAAAGATCGTTCGGAGTTCGTTAGTTTTCGTCCACTTTCCATATGTAGACGAAAACGCGTGAATAATTTATTAAATCAAATATTTGGTCGTTTTTGTCAACAGTTTCTGTATTTCTCAGCTATATTGACACTTGGAGTCGATTTTGACCAAAAAAATTTATTCCGAGTTTCATCAGTTTTCGCCACTTTCCATATTTAGACCAAAACACTTGAATAATTGACTAATTCAAATATCTGGTTGTTTCTAATAAAAGGATTCGATTTTCCACGAAAAATTTACTGTGAGTTTCGTTTGTTTTCGTCCACTTTATATATTTAGACGAAAGGCGTAAATAATTCATTAAATCAAATATCTGGTCGTTTTTGTCAGCAGTTTCTGTATTTCTCAGGTTCCAAACTCAGTTTTATTGATAAAGGGATTCGTTTATCCACAAAAATTAATTTCGAGTTTCGTTTGTTTTACCCACTTTTCATATTTAGACAAAAATGTGTGAATAATTGACTAAATGAAATATCTTGTCGTTTTTGTCAGCGGTTTCTGTATTTCTCATATTCCAAACTCAGTTTTGTTGATAAAGAGATTAGATTTTGCACAAAACTTCTTTCCGAATTTCGTTTGTTTTCGTCCCCTTTCCATATTTAGAAGAAACGCATTAATAATTAATTAAGTCAAGTGTCTTGTCGTTTTTGTTAGCAGCTTCTGTATTTCTCATGTTCCAAACTCAGTTTTATTGATAAAGAGATTCAATTTTCTAAGAAAAATTCGTTGCGAGTTTAGTTTGTTTTCGTGCACAATCCATATTTAGACGAAACGCGTAAATAATTCATTAAATAAAATATCTAGTTGTTTTTGTTAGCAGTTTCTGTATTTCTCAGGTTCCAAACACAGTTTTATTGATAAAAGTATTCAATTTCCATGAAAAATTCATTCGAGTTTTGTTTGTTTCGCGCATTTCCATATTTAGGCGAAATGCGTAAATAATTCATTAAATCAAATATCTAGTCGTTTTTGTCAACAGTTTCTGTATTTCTTAGGTTCGAAACTCAGTTTTATTGATAAAAGGATTCGTTTTTCCATGAAAAATTGATTCCGAGTATGGTTTGTTTTCGCCCACTTTTCATATTTAGACGAAACGTGTGAATAATTGACTAAATGAAATATCTTGTCGTTTTTGTCAGCGGTTTCTGTATTTATCATGTTCCAAACTCAGTTTTATTGATAAAGGGATTCGATTTTGCAGGAATACTTTATTCCGAATTTCTTTGTTTCCGCCCACTTTCCATATTTAGAAGAAATGCATTAATTAATTAATTAAGTCAAGTGTCTTGTCGTTTTTGTCAGCAGTTTCTGTATTTCTCATGTTCCAAACTCAGTTTTATTGATAAAGGGATTCGATTTTCCATGAAAAATTCGTTGCGAGTTTAGTTTGTTTTTTCACACTTTGCATATTTAGACGAAACACGTAAATAATTTATTAAATAAAATATATAGTTGTTTTTGTCAGTAGTTTCTGTATTTATAAGGTTCCAAAATCAGTTTTATTGATAAAAGTATTCGATTTTCCACGAAAAATTCATTCGAGTTTTGTTTGTTTTCACGCACTATCCATATTTATACGAAAAGCATAAATAATTCATTAAATCAAATATCTGGTCGTTCTTGTCAGTAGTTTCTGTATTTCTCATGTTCCAAAGTTTTATTGATAAAAGGATTCGTTTTTCAACGAAAAATTCATTCAAAGATTCGTTTGTTTTCGCCCACTTTTCATATTTAGACGAAAACTTGTGAATAATTGACTAATTGAAATATCTTGTCGTTTTTGTTAGCGGTTTCTGTATTTCTCATATTCCAAACTCAGTTTTATTGAAAAAGGGATTCGATTTTACACGAAAACTTCATTCCGAATTTCGTTTGTTTTCGCCCACTTTCCATATTTAGACAAAACGCATTAATAATTTATTAATTCAAGTGTCTTGTCGTTTTTGTCAGCAGTTTCTGTATTTCTCATGTTCCAAACTCAGTTTTATTGATAAAGGGATTCAATTTTCCACGAAAAATTCTTTGCGGGTTTAGTTTGTTTTTGCGCACTTTCCGTATTTAGATGAAAGACGTAAATAATGCAATAAATAAAATATATAGTTGTTTTGTCAGCAGTCTCTGTATTTCTCAGGTTTCAAACTCAGTTTTATTGATAAAGGGATTCGTTTTTCCACAAAAAAATTCATTCCGAGTTCGTTTGTTTTCGCCCACTTTTCATATTTAGACGAAAAGTGTGAATAATTGGCTAAATGAAATATCTTGTCGTTTTTTTCAGCGGTTTCTATTTCTGATGTTCCAAACTCAGTTTTATTGATAAAGAGATTCGATTTTGCACGAAAACTTTATTCCGAATTTCGTTTGTTTTCGCCCACTATCCATATTTAGACGAAACACATTAATAATTAATCAAGTCAAGTGTCTTGTCATTTTTGTCAGCAGTTTCTGTATTCCACATTTTCCAAACTTAGTTTTATTGATAAAGGGATTCGATTTTCCACGAAAAATTCGTTGCAAGTTTAGTTTGTTTTCACGCACTTTGCATATTTAGACGAAACGCGTAAATAATTTATTAAATAAAATATATAGTTGTTTTTGTCAGCAGTTTCTGTATTTCTCAGGTTCCAAACTCAGTTTTATTAATAAAAGTATTCGATTTTCCACGTAAAATTCATTCGAGTTTGGTTTGTTAAAGAATTACTTCTACCAAAGAAGGGTCCATAACTTCTATTCAAGCTGTTTATAATGAGTTTCGTCTAAATATGGAAAGTGGGCGAAAACAAACGAAATTCGGAATGAAGTTTTCGTGCAAAATCGAATTCCTTTATCAATAAAACTGAGTTTGGAATCTGAGAAATATAGAAACCGCTAACAAAAAGGACAAGATATTTCATTTAGTCAATTATTCACACGTTTTCGTCTAAATATGAAAAGTGGGCGAAAACAACGAATCTCGGAATAAATTTTTCGTCGAAAAACGAATCCTTTTATCAATAAAACTTTGGAACATGAGAAATATAGAAACTACTGACAAGAACGACCAAATATTTGATTTAATGAATTATTTATACGTTTTCGTCTAAATATGGAAAGTGTCAAGTGTCTTGTCGTTTTAGTCAGCAGTTTCTGTATTTCTCATGTTCCAAACTCAGTTTTATTGATAAAGTGATTCGATTTTCCACGAAAAATTCGTTGTGAGTTTGGTTTGTTTTCGTCCACTTTCCATATTTAGACGAAACGCTTAATAATTCATTAAATTAAAAATTGTGGTTGTTTTTGTCAGTAGTTTCTGTATTTCTGAGGTTCCAAACTCAGTTTTATTGATAAAAGTAGTCGATTTTACACGAAAAATTCATTCTGAGTTTCTTTTTTTTTCTCGCACTTTCCATATTTAGACGAAACGCGTAAATAAATCATTAAATCAAGCAGTTTTCTGTATTTCTCAGGTTCCAAACTCAGATAAAAGGATTCGTTTTTCCGCATAAAATTCATTCCGGGTCTCCTTTGCTTTCGCCCACTTGTCACATTTAAAAGAAAACGTGTGAATAATTGATTAAATGAAATATCTTGTCGTTTTTGTCAGCTGTATTTCTCAGATTCCAAACTCAGTTTTATTGATAAAGGGATTCGATTTTGCACGAAAACTTCATTTCAAGTTTCGTTTGTTTTCGCCTACTTTACATATTTTGACAAAACGTGTAAATAATTAATTAAATTAAGTGTTTTGTCTTTTTGTCAGCAGTTTCTGTATTTCTCATGTTTCAAACTCAGTTTTATTGATAAAGGGATTCGATTTTCTCCGAAAAATTCGTTGGGAGTTATGTTTGTTTTCGTGCACTTTCCATACTTAGACGAAACACGTAAATGATTTATTAAATCATATATCTGGTTGTTTTTGTCAGCAGTTTCTCTATTTCTCAGGTTACAAACTCAGTTTTTTTGATAAAGGATTCGATTTTCCACGAAAATTCATTCCGGGTTTCGTTTGTTTTCGCCCACTTTCCATATTTAGACGAAACGCGTAAATAATTCATTATATCAAATATCTGGTCGTTTCGGTCAACAGTTTCTGCATTTCTCAGCTTCCATACTCAGTTTTATTGATACAGGTATTCGATATTGTTGATACATGATGTCTATTGTCTAGGTCTTGGATCGAGTCTGTATGTTTAGAGCTTGAATTGTTAGATTTGACAAAGTATTTATATTGTAGTCAACAAGTTCGGCCGAAGTTATAGTCGGCTAATCAAGTTCGGCCAAACTTGATCTAGCCAGGACTAGCTTCGAGCGAACTTGCTTGTCTATAATAGGTGGTCATGGTTCTTTCATTATAATAGCTTTGCGACCTCTACGGCGAAGCTCTGTCAGTTTGGATTTCGAGTTGTAATATCTTTGGACTTAGTAAACTGATGATTCTTGCGTATTTAGTTAAACTTGTCATATAAATTCCGCATATATGGACAATAGATACAAATTTAGGTTCCCGAGCTGAGGAGGACGATCCTATCAAGTGGTATCAGAGCCTGGATACCTGAATTTGTTGAAATCAACACAAGAGTCATTCTATTTCTACTCATTTCTACCATTTTCTTAAATTTTTCACATAATTGAAGAATTCATGGATAAAATTGGCTAAAAATTGAACATGTCATAGATAATCACATAATTACAAACCCCTGAAAGTTTGAGAATAAAAAATAATCGAATTCATGTCGAAATTGTCAAAAAAACCAAGTTTTGAAAACCAACTTCGCCCGAACTAATATTACAAGTTCGCGAACTTGATTAAAAATCATCAATTTCTGTAGATTTTTATCATCTTCACCCAAAGTTGTTCAGTTTTTTAGGAAAATTTGAACAAGTTCGACCGAACTTAATCATTTTTGTTGAAATTTTGCTAAGTTCGCTCGAAGTGGAAGTAAATTTTGGAAAATTTTCAAAATCAAATACTATGTTCGCCCGAACTTAGTTAAACTTGAAATTTTCTCAAAACCTAACAACAACTTCGCCCGAACTTGATTGTTTGTGAAAAATTTTGAAGATTTCATACAAGTTCGCCCGAACTTGTTAAAATTGAAATCAAAATCTGTTTTCTTACAAGTTCGAACGAACTTGTCAGTTTACTAATCGGTTTTCGAGTGTTTTTGATCGTGCTTTCAGTTAAGCTGTCAGATTACCAAGATGGATGATTTCCATAACTTGTTTGCTTCACCAATGGCTTCTACATCCAATGCAAATGCTAATGCTAACGCGGTTAACCAGATGAATCTGGATAATGAAATGGGAACTACTACAAAACCGCCGAAGCTAATGAGCATGGACGAGTTCGAAGGGTGGAAGGAGAAGTTTGTAAACTGGGTTCAAGCCAATCAATTCCATAGCTGGGTTGCGGTAGAGACTGGATAAAAATGGCCAAAAGACGAACGTGATAAAGATCCTGCTTTGATTAAGTTTACACCAGCGGATAAAGATGCGTACGTTGCTGAAAAGAAAATGATCAGTTTGATACAACAGTCTATGAAGGAAGATATCTTGATATTACTACCAGAATGTGAAACTTCACAAGAATTGTGGCAGACTCTTTGTGCTAAGTATCAGGGAAGCGATGAGATGATCAAGAGCAAGAAAGCCTTAATCAAGAAAGAATTTGACATCTTCACAATGATCAAAGGAGAGACCATGAAGCAAATGATCGACAGATATTGTCATCTAATGGTCAGATGCGAAGGCACAATATTCAGAAAACTACCGAAGACCAGATAGATAAGTTGGCCGATGCACTTCCTGAGGGGGAGTGGACAACTTACCTGATGGTTTTGAAGAACAGTCTGGCTTGGATGCATTTCAAATTGTCATCTTTCATTGACAAATTAGAAGGTCATGAAATGGAGCTGTTAAAGATTGCAAAATCAAAGAATGCAAACGTTGTTCAAGATGTTGGTGTTTACTATAAAGGAGGTGTTCAAGATATTCAAAGTCCAAAAATACAAACGACATTCAGTGCAAATATGAATTCCTCGAATCATTCGCCACAAAATCATTAGAATACTCAATCATATCCAAGTTATGATCAGAGTTCTCCAAACACTGGATATTCAAGCGCGAGCTCAAATTCTCCGTTCCAAAATCAGAACAATCAATCCAATCAATCGAATCAGACGAATCACTCCAGTTCTGATCTGAATGTTTTTCAGTGCAACATAGCGGTTAATCTCAAGAATGCTTTTCCTAAAAATGTGGCTAAACAGCACATAGCACTTCTTACAACCGTTCTCGAATCTTATGAAAGTCATGTTGCTGGAAAGATCGGTAATCCAGAAATGACTGCTGAGGATTACGATCAAGTTGATGAAGAAGAATTAGAGCTGATGGATATTAAGTGGAGCTTAGCATCAATCATCAGAAGGGTTACAAAGTTTGTAGCACTCACCGGAAGAGATATTGGTAATTCAAGTAACAAGCTTGGATTTGACAAGTCAAAAGTCACATGCTTCCAATGCTGACAAAAAGGGCATTTCAAACGTGAATGCACCAACCAAGAAGCAAGTGGCAACCAAAATCCTTTCGGCAACAATAACGACTATTACAAGAAAGTGCGGCAATACAAGCCGTATCCGAAGAGAACACAAGTTGAAGTGCAAGATAACTCTGCAACACCAACCGAACAAGCTCTCGTCGTGTCTCACGAAGATGAAGGGTTTGATTGGAACAAGTACATCGCAAAAAGACTGGTGTTGCTTTGATGGCTGAGATTGTGGAAGAATCGGAATCAACAATTGATGATGTTGCTCTGGAGAATGCGATTCTAGAAGAATATCTGCACAGAACAGAGGAAGAGGAATTGGTCTATCACCAGACACAGATAAAGAATATCCTTTCTCCTAACTTTAATGCTAGTTTTGCAGGTTGCTTCAAGAGTACATCGTAAGAACAAGTGACTGATGAGAAGAAACTAGAGGTTGAAGAGGTCATTGACGTGAAGAAGGAAATGGATGCTTAGAATCTCACAGAGATTGCTAACAAAGCAATTATGGTTAATCTGAAACAGGTGGGTTGTGAGGTAAAGGTGATTGAAAAGGAAGTTATGAAAGTTGTGGAGGTTGAAAAACCTTGCACAAAGTGCACAAATCCGTGTGAGCAATGTGCTGAAAAATCTAAAATCATAAGTGAAATGACCATGCATAATGAAAATTTTCGATATGATTATCGCACGATGAAAGAATCTTATGATAAAATGAAAGGCACTTATTACAATGTCGAAAAAGCTAATCGTGAACTAAGTGCTAATATAACAATGTTAAATGCAACGGTAATTGAAAAAGAAAAAGCAATTAACATGTATATTAATACCATTGCTGAAACAAAGCAAGAGCTTTAAGATATGAAAATAGAAACGGAACGAGTAAGACAATTGTTGCTTAGTTATACAACAAACGCTTATGTCATTGATCACATTCTTCCTACGATAAGTCAGAGGAGATTGTTGAAAAGTTAAAAGGTTTGAAGCGTAAAGAGTATGGCAATGTTCCACCTCCACTACTTGCAAGCTATTGCCACAAGAAAGTGGATGGTATTGAGAAGGCAACAAACATAACGCTTTTATCAGAAACAAAAGATCAATTGCCTGAGAACATTGACGTAGTCTATATGAAATCAGACGATAACAGTGAAGCGATTGTGAAAAATGTGGTAGAAAATGTTTTGGGAGGTGATACTGATGATGGCAGCTTTAAGAGCGCCAACTCAAGTTTGAACAGTTCGGAATCACAATCCGAAAATGATGATACATCATCGGAAAATGATCTAAGTGATGATCCTAACGTTGTGATGTACAAAGTTAAGGAATCTGATAGATTATATTTTGATGATAGCTTTCCGATTCGAAACGTGAAAGAAGATCAAATCGATAAATTGTTCAAACTTGTGGAAGTATCATCAGATGATCTTGAGAGAAATGAGAAAAAGTTTTACTCAAAACCCAAGAAAGTTTATAACAACTACCGAAGGAATGGTGGTGACTTTCCTAAAAACATGAGAGCGGGTTTGGGTTTGGATGAAGAAAATGAACCGAATAAGAAACATAAGTCACCATCTCACGAATATAAGAATAAAAACAGGAATTTCGTGTTTGGGACTAACACGGTTCAGGAAGAAAGTTTGATTGGGAAGCAATCAAATGATGAGTTTAAGAAGGAAAAAGAACTTCGGGATAAGGCTAAATCTACAAGTGGAGTAAAACCCACTAGGGGACATTCTCATGATAATCGGACTTGCTTCAAATGCAATGAAGTTGGTCACATTGCGCGCAAGTGTCCAAAACCAAAGCCAGTATATCACCGAAGAAAGACAGTTTTAGAAGATGAGAAACTTAAGCGCCCAGAGATTGTAAAACCAATCACAATCTTAAAACGAAACAATGAATCTGAAAACGAAGTGAAACCTAAAACTGAATCAAAGTTTGAAAATTCAACTTTTGAGAAAGGTGAAACTTCCAAAACGAACGAAAACAAAGATTCAAAATTCTATATTAAGAAAGCAAGAATTAAATCACAATCTTGGGTTGCAAAGAAGAAAACAACATCATCTGAAAGTGCAAAATCTAAATCAGTCAAGACTGATAATGTCATTAACATAAAGACTGATCAGAAAGTTCCAGATGCTGATTTGAAACTTCCAACTTACGATATTCCTATCCCACCCAAGACATGAAAGGCTTGGGTTTCCCTTTTTAAGCAGTTTCTTAACATGTGAAGGGGCTCCAAAGATCCGTCTTATCAAAGTGGATTATGGATAGCGGAGCTTCTCGCCACATGACAGGGATGCGTTCCTTGCTCTATGATATCAAATCTATTAATGGAGGGTACATAGGATTTGCCGGAAATCAAGGAGGAAGGATCGTCGCTGAAGGAAAGCTCTCAAACGGTGTGGTGTCATTTGACAAGGTTAATTACATTGCCGAACTGGAGAACAATCTTCTGAGTATCTCTCAGATTTGTGACAAGCAGTTCACCACACACTTCAATGATTAATAGTGTATGATAATCAAACCGGGTTTCATGATACCAGAGGAATGGGTTCTTATGTGTGCTCCATGCGAGAATGATTTGTACGTACTAGACATGAGCATTGCAACTACTACTTCAAAGTCGGCTCAGTGTTTTGTTACAAAGGCCATAGAGAAGGAGTCGATTCTATGACACAGAAAGATGGGTCATATTCATTTGAGAAAGATGAATCATCTAGTTCACATTGATCTGGTTGAAGGAGTGAATCTAAGAAGCTTTCATATGACAAACAGTTGTCTTGAATATAAGAAAGGGAAGTAGATCAAAAAGTCACATCCTAGAAAGATTCTAAATTCCATAAAGCTGCCGCTTGAAAGACTGCACATGGATCTTTTGGTCCAGTGAATGTTCAAAGTATATCTGGAGATCTATACTGTCTTGTTGTAACAGACGATTATTCACGGTTTTCATGGGTCTTCTTCCAGGAGAGAAAAGATGAAACGTTCGATAATCTAATGATTCTCTTTAGGAAGATGGAGAACTTGTACCATCTCCCCATCAGACGAATCCGTAGTGATAATGGTACGGAGTTTAAAAATGTCCGAATGAAAGAGTTCTGTAATGACAAAGGCATTCTACATGAATTTAGTGCTCCACATACTCACAACAAAATGGAGTAACTGAAAGGAAGAATAGAACGTTGATTGAAACTGCAAGAACAATGCTTGCCGATTCAAAGCTTCCGGTCAGCTTCTGGAGTGAAGCAGTCGCAGCAGCTTGCTATACGTTGAACCGAGTTTTAACAGTCAAACCAACCAAGAAGACTTGCTTCGAGATGCTAAACCGAAGGAAACCAAATATGAAATTCTTAGAACCATTTGGATCACCTTGCACTGTTATTGATCAAGATGGAAAGTTTGGTGCTAAATCTACTGATGGTTTCTTCGTCGGTTATGCAACTCCACTCAAAAGGGTCTATCTTCCAAGTCTACGGAGAGTGGTAGAAGCACAACGTGTTGACTGCTTTCGATACACAACGCCGATTCAAAGAGCATGAGACACTTGGCTATTCAACTATAGCGAATTGTGGAAATCTTTCGACTTGCCAGAAGAACCTTCTGAAGAAGACATTACAGCGTTATATTATCTTCATCAGCAGGCAAACCAAGAATAGATCATAAGACCAATAATGGTTAATCAATCAACTTTTGAGTCATCATCTTCTTCTAGTGCAGGTCCGAGTACTAGCTGTGTTCAAGAAAATAAAGTAAATCAAGAGATACCTGCTACGGAACCAGTGAATTCTTCTGTGGAACCCAATCTTTCGAGGCACACAACTCCGACTCTAACGAGGCTCCGACATTCGACGATGATGGAGAATCTTCTTCCGATGAAGAATCAGAGCAGATAACAAGCATGTTGAACCAATCTGCTGGCCCGAGTAATTAGAATGATACGTCTTCTAGTGCTCCTATAGTTGAAGTTGTGGCAGATCAGAATATCAGTAATAAAGAGAATACCGTTGAAGTCCCTAGTGAGGTGATGCCAAGGACCTATTCTTATCACCCATCGAATTCCATAATCGGCGAATTACAAACTGGTGTGCGAACAAGGAGCCAGATTAACAAAGCTTTAAGTTGTTTCTATACTCGAGTAGCTCCAGTTCAAGAGTATTGCTACTATTCATGTTTCATATCCCAGATCGAGCCAAAGAATGTTTCTGAAGCTTTAGGAGATGAAAACTGGGTACAGGCGATGCAAGAAGAATTGCTACAATTCGAAAAGCTTGGTGTATGGAAGCTTGTTGACCTACCGGAGAATCCGAAAGCGATAGATACCAAATGGGTCTTCAAGTGCAAGCGTGATGATAGAGGAGTGATAGTGCGCAACAAAGCTTGGCTCGTTGTCAAGGGATTCCATCAACAGGAAGGAATTGATTATACAGAAGTGTATGCACCAGTTGCTAGCTTGGAGTCCATTTGCATTTTCCTTGCATTTGCAGCTTGGAAAGGATTTAAAGTGTACCAGTTAGATGTGAAATCCGCTTTTCTATATGGTAAGCTACGTGAGCAAGTATACGTCGGCCAACCACCGGGTTTTGTCGATCCGCTGACGAAGAAGAAAACTTATCTCCTGGATAAAGCATTATACGGTTTGCATCAGGCCCCAAGAGCCTGGTACGAGACGTTATCTCAACATCTCGTTGGCAACGGCTTTATCAGAGGAATAGCGGATAGTACACTGTTTACTAGAGAAGTTGGAAATCATCTGATTATCGTACAAATATATGTGGATGACATCATCTTCGGTTCAACAAATGACGATCTTTGCAAAGAGTTTGAGAAAATCATGAAGAAGAAATTCGAAATGTCTTCTATGGGCGAAATGAAATTCTTCCTCGGATTGCAAGTTGATCAATTGCAAGGCGGTATTTTCATGACATCTTGAAGAAGTTTGAAATGGAAAGCTCGAACTCGTTATCTACTCCTCTTGCTCTCAATCATGGAATTTGCATCGATGAAACAGGAACCAAAGTTGATACTCTTTACAGGTCGATGATAGGATCTTTGATGTATCTGACGGCATCTCGCCCAGATATCATGTATCCTACCTGCCTTTGTGCCAGATATCAGTCCAGCCCAAGAATCTCACACATGTGAAGCGAATTTTCAGATATTTGAAGGGATGTCCAAGCACCGGCTTGTGGTACCCGAAGAACGATAACTTTGATATGACGGGATATGCTGATTCTGATTTTGGTGTAGATAAGTTGAATTCAAAATCAACTACAGCGGGCTGCCAGTTCTTTGAAACACGCTTGGTAACCTGGCAGTGTAAGAAACAGACTACGGTCGCTCTCTCTACCTGTGAAGCTGAGTATATCACGGCCTCCAGCTGTTATTCACAGCTTATGTGGATCCAACAGTAGATGAGAAACTATGGTCTGCAATCTCTGGACACGCCGCTGTATGTTGATAATAAGGCAGCTATCGATATAACTAAAAATCCAGTTCATCACTCTCGCACAAAACATATCAAGATTCGATACCACTTCATTCGTGATTGCTACGAAAAGAAGTTGGTACGAATTGAGAAAATCCACACCGATGAACAAAAAGCTGTTTTTTATACCAAACCTTTTACTCTATCACGGTTTAAATACTTAATGAGAATTAATGGTAGGAAAAATCTTTTGACAGGTGCGGATGCAGAGATTGAATACGGATCGGACGATGAGTTCTAGTGATCCTCATTGGTTTGTTGCCTTTTAGGATTAGAATTCTTAAAAACTAAAATACAAAAATATGTTTTTGATTTTAGGGGGAGAAATACGAGAAAATACAAAAACATATGAAAAACCAAAAAGTACAAAAACATGACAAAGACAAAAAGAATTTTGTGTCAAAAAAGAAAACGATAGTACATCAGTGGACTATCACAGTACGCTATAAAGTTTAAATAGTGATAAACAAGTCTTACTGTGGAGGTGTCGATAGGCTTTACACGTTCAGTAAATTGTTTCCGGGATATAAACTAAATTTTACAACTGCTTAAACATCTCTCGGATATATGGACTTAGTACTCCGAAATTTCGTTTGAGAGATTGCCTGATTCTGAGATACGAGGTCTTTATAGATGATTGATTTCTTCTGATTTGCAGAAGCAATAGCCTAGAACTTCTATAAACTTTTGCTAAAAACCCCTGAATTGCATGCAAAATTGAAAGAATCGAAAGATCTAATCATTTGCAGTGCTTAAAAGATTCCTTAATTGGAACACTCCTTAAAGAGGAGCCTTCATCTCTTTGTCGATACGGTGGTATTAACCTGAGCTCTCAAGGCTTCGCATAACCTAGATACAGATATCAATTACGCTATACTCACCTGTAAGATGAAATCTAGGGAATCTTGATACGGGAGTATATCCTGAGATGGGAACCATAGTTGAGTCAAGTTTCATAATCTAACTAAAATATATTGGAACAATTGAAAAATATGTCAAAGTTTAAGTGGACAAATATATCGACAATCTAGGTAAACGAGTTTAGAACTTAAAGTCATCATAAGGTGAATGGTATGTTTCAATCAACTGATATGATCCTTAGACACGAATCATAAAAATATGTCTGTAAATATGTTTGTACATAGCTTATTTGATTTCATATTTAAACCCAAAAGATTTTCAGTGTGTTTTAGCATAAACTTTCTAAAATTCAAAAAGATTTTGTTTCTACATTGTTTTCAACAGCCAATGATGGAAAACGGATCTTCGGAGTTCGGAATGGTGCTAAGTTGTTGGAATCTTGATGACAACGGGTTGGGAGCTAATCTGTTAAATCAAAATGCATGAAAAATGATGAAAAGATCATTAACTTGAAACTCTAAAACTTGAAATTTGAAGAAAAACATCAGTTTGTTCATATCGTGTCAAACCGGGGTCATTAAATTGGACTCGGCAGACAAATCGGTTAACCAAGGTCACTAACTTGGACTTGTCAACTAAGTGGATTTTCATAACTGGTAAACATGTGAAAGTTCAGGGTTAAAAATGAAAAATTTAAAAAGTTCGAGTTTTGTCTTAGCTAAGTTCGGCCGAAGTTACATGGTTGTAACAGAACCATCTTTAAGTATCTTCGGGTGAAGTTATTAGTTGGTTAATGTTGACCGAAAGTCAAGTTCGCCTGAACTTGACATGATATATAACGATCAAGTTCGCTTAATCCTGCATTATTTGTTTACACTAGACTTTGAGCGAACTTAGAGCGAATTGTGCGAAAATCAATTGCAAGAATTATATCGTTACTCTGCCCGATTGAGACCTGATATTAAGTGATTTGCACACTTAATACCATGGCTGAGGTAATGATTGTTTGAATTAACCATGGATTGACCTTGAATGAACAGACATGGACCGATTTTATAAAATATGATTAGATTTAAGTGTTAATGAACAAATTGGTTGATGAATTGAACTAATAAATATGGAAACATGCTAAACAAACATTAAAATCGACCATTTGAACATGTTTGAGAGTTTGCAGGTTTTTGGAGATGACGACAAGTTCGCCCGAACTTGTTGTTGATGATTTTCATCAACTTCGGGCGAAGTTGTCTAAGTCTGTGTAAAAATGAATAGGATAAACAAGTTCGACCGAGCTTGCCTAACAATATATAAAAACCTGTTTGAACTTCAAGTTCGCCCGAACTTGTGAACAAATGTCAAAAAATTGATTTTTAAGACATGTTCGGTCGAAGTTGTAGGTGTTTGTGATGTTTTTGTGTTTTTAACCTTCAAGTTCACCCGAACTTGATGGTTATTTGTTGAAAAAGTCAAAATTTTGTGCTAATTTGTTTGATGTTTCTGTCCGCAGAATATCAAGTTGTCGTTCAATAAATTCCAAAACACATGTATATCATTGCACGAGAAGATCTATCCGACGCCGACAGCTTTTCTGAGATTCTGAAGTTTTTAGGGCGTATTACAAAGGCGATCACAGACAAACACGTGGTATATAGATCGCATGTCTATCTCTTCTGGAACGCAGCAACATATGATGAAGCGAATAAAGTGATAAAGTCTGCTGTACGATTCGGCAACGAAGATAACGAAATTTTGATCACAGAAGCTGACATCAGACGAGTCTTAGAGTTTAACGACGATGCAAGTGACCCTATTAGCTTTGAAGAACGAATGGTCAAGGGTTGTTTCTTGCGAATGGGGTATAAAGGGCACGCGAACGAATCGACAATGAAGAAAGGAAGTGTGCCACTACCTTACAAGATTTTGATTCACGCCATCATACACGCTTTCAGTCATAGGAAAGCAGGCCTCGACGACATACAAGATTATATGGCATGTATGGTAACTGCATTGGTGCTGAACAAGAAATACAACTTTTCAAGAGTCATCTTCAACTTCATGTCGAAGAATATGGGAAAGGAGAGATTAGTGATGTATCCGAGGTTCGTACAGATGTTGATAGATGAGAAATTTTAGAATATTGTGAAAGATCCAAACGACATTCTTTATCTAAGTCACATGGATGAAACGGCGCTCAAGAAGTTAAAGATTTATCAGAAGCAAGACTCTGCTCCCATTGATAAGCCTGTTTTGGAGCTATTCCTAATGAACACTATGTTGCGCCACCTGAGAACAAGTGGCGAAAAGAGGGCAGTGGTGATGAGAATGAGGAAGCTGCGTTGTTAACTGGATTTAAAAAGAAATGTGGAGATTGGTATATCAAACATGTAGTGGTAGTTGAGAAACAAAAGAAAAAAGAGGGCTTCTAAGAAAGTTGATACAATGTTGATTGATGAACCTGACGAAGATGTTCAAAATGTTGAGGGTTCTAGTGCAGCGGTTGTAATTGTTGAAAGCCAAGAAAAAGAAGACGATGTTATTTCTGCGACTTCAGAAAAAGATGATAAATCGTCTGAAGATCCAATTGATGCGAGTATCATTTTTGTTATTGTTGTTGGCTTGGTTGATTTGAGTAATGAGATTTGGTAGCATAGCAGCCATTTGTTGTGCTATGATAGTTGCCAGTTCGGTGTTAGGTGGTGGTACGTTTCGTCGAGGAGGCATTCTAAAAGAGGAAAACATGAGAGAAACGAGTGAGATGAATGTTCGGGTAATCAGTATGAGGTGTCATAAAAATCGACGAAATGAAAGGATGGTGGTCATTTGTTCGTTAATTCAAACAAACAAACGACACACAACGGCTAATCAAAGTAAATGGGTATTGATAATGTATCGCGAAGACATGCTTTAGCCTATAGGTGGACACTCACCCCAAGAGTTCCCAGGTAAGAGTGACTGATCCGATTAAGTGGATTTGTACGAACACTCTAACCTTAGACAGAAAACTCAGGGTACAGGCACCCACCCTTCCAGATTGCATGTGTCACATTATTATAACCCAAACTTTGACGAGATTTTGAAAAACTTTGAAAGGCTAAAAGAGATTGATGATTCATTTTTTACTTTAAGCCTTCCATTTTGTTTTGTTTTTGGCATCCACCTAAGGATAGGTGATGGTAGTGTTTTAGATTCTAAACACAATATAACTTGTGTTAAGGTCCTAGAAAAGTTATAGTCTAGGTCAAAGCTTTTCTAATAACCTAATTCCCTATAACCATTGGCTCTGATACCAATCTTTCTGTCAACCCCGACCGCGTAAAACAACAAACCGCGGCGGAAACATCGGGGAGTGTCGTAACAGAAGTATTGTTTCAAAAACCATGGAAATTAAAGTTTTGTTATTGATTCAAATTGTTTACATTGTCTGGAATTTAACGGAAACATAACATAAATTTATTTGTCTTGCAAATTTTTAAGTCACTAAAGCCCAAGTCCGCCTAAGTGTAGCATGATCAATCTCAGATATTAGCTCCTGAAATACATGTGAAAATAGGTACGTCAGCATAAAAATGCGTGTGAGATACATAGGTTTTGTTGATGAGAATTCATGACTTGAAGTTAACGAAGAGTAGTCATGAACCCTATAAAATGTTTTCTTTTATAAAATCATATAAAAATAAATATGAAAATCAAATGATATAAAAGAAGGATGTATGGTTAACTAATTAACCAGATGAAAATGAATTGTATAAAATATGCCATTTTTAAAAACAATGACTTGTGAAAAATATATGTTATTTGTACCAAATGTGTCATGTCTTTGTCTTTGTCAAAGTGGTTTAAATAACGCTACGATATCTAATATCATGAAAGCACTTATATATAGGAAGTACCAGCGGCGTATCCACCATGCTTTTATCATATTGCACACATCTCGTTATTTAACTCACTTACCAAATAACCACCAAAAATGTCTTTGTGGGTCCGGATCGTGGTGGTTCTAGATGGAAGCTTGGGCGTTAGATAGCAGATTCGGTAGAACGTTATTACAGAATGGAGTAGAAGTAGAATGCAGCGAAAGTCATACGTGTATTCATTCATACTGAAAGAGCATACATCTTGTCAGGCTGGCGGAGTTCCTGGAGAGAATCCGCCAGCGCCTCCCCTCAGGGAGCTTCCAAAACTTACAAACAAATGAACACACAACACATATATATAGGGATGAGAATTTCATACGAAAATATGGAGCATTTTCGTACGAAAATGACACATATTTTCGTATGAAAATTGACCATTTCATACAAAACTGACAGATTTCATACGAAATGTGTCCATTTTCTCATCCAACGTTCATGCTCGGGTCGTGTGTTCGTATCTAGTCTATACAATATTCAACACACGCTCTAACTAGTCTATTCGCACACTGACGGACACAAAGTGCACTCACAGTCTTGTCTAACAAATGCCAAATGTCATATGTAAACAATATAATGTGTCACAATGTTAGGTATAAACCATGTCTTGCGCAAAACAATGTCTTTGAATAAACAAAGGTTTAGATCAAAAGTTATGTTTTGAAAACCATTGCTTTATTTTATACGAACATTTATCAGAGTTTTGTTTATCGCATACATTCAAGCCTTGAGACTATCGGATAAATCCTTATCAAGTCAAAGGTTTATAAAAAATGTATTCGGATTCTGTCATTCCCTACTTCCAAACAAACCTAGGAAGCGTGGAACGGGATTTGTCAAGTCCTATGGTACCATTACATACTACCGGGCGGCGTGATCAATGTTAATGAATGTATTATGTCCCATTAAACAAACCAAATGTCATAGTCAATGTAAGCAATGTCATGAAAAATGTCTTTAAACCATGTACTAAGTATGCTAAGTCAACATACGAAGTAGAAATGTCCATAAAATCAATGTGCTAGCATGCTCAGTCAGCATACATAGCAAAATGTAATGTAAATCAAAATGCTCATATGCTAAGTCAACATATACCGCAAAAGATGTCTTTGAAATCAATGTGCTAGCATGCTCTGTCAACATACATAGCAAAACATAATTGCAATCATGTACTATATATTGTACTAGATGAACATAGCAAGTATATGTCATGAAAGCGTGAAAACGTGAAAGTATCGAGCAGGCACATGTATTTCACCCCAAAATATTTGAAAACGTAAAAGAGGGGACTATGTACTCACTTGAGGTCGCAAAAGTATCCTTGTTCAAGAAGAATAATAAAGCTCAAGAGTATGAGGAATCAAATGGTTCCTAAGATCGGATAACTATGTTAATAAATCGGGACTTTAATCGGCAGATTGTATAGAATGATGTCTTATAAATCAAATGAGTGTTGGAACTCATATGTATGATTTAATAAACTCAACATTCTGATTTGGAAGTGATCCTAAGTGCTTTTGACCCGTAATGACCCGTTAAGGTAGTTTACGCTACTTTAACGTGTCATTTGCATAAACGCATGATCGGATGGTTAAACATGTCCTATGATGCGTCTTAAATGCCAAAACATGTTTAATATTGTTGTAATATCAGTTTATATGTCAAAACTTTAGCCACATATGCTTAAAAAGAATTTATGCGCAAAAAGGGCATTTTGGTCATTTATAAAGGGAATAATAACGACCTATCGTAATACTAACCAAACGACGGGACCATAAGGTATAACCTTAGAGGGTTATTCCCTATATAACTATGATCACAAATATTTGTTTGGCCGGATCCTAAGATCGACCAAACGGGTCGGATTCGAAAGTCAAAGCGGTGATCAAGACCGCTCGACTTACGACCCTAAATAAGCACTAAACTAAAAGTGACGAGTTAGACATGTCAAAACATGTCTAACTAAGTTATAAAAATGTTTTGGTATCAAAACTTGGTGTTTTGATACCCGAAAATAGTTCCATCGCAAAATGCACATAATGCGCATTTTGGCCGAAACTTTGACTCGTCACTTCGACTAGTTAACGTGGTAATTAGTAGGTATAATCGCAAGGGATAACCTTCGTGATTACGATCACGTTGTAAAGTTCAATTGAACTTTGACTTTGACCAAAATGGTTAGAACCGAAGGTCAAACAAAAAGTCAATTGTTTGACTTTTAGCTCATAAGAAGCTAAAATAAATAAGAACGCTTTACTTGTGCTCAAGGAAGCCAAGATTACTAGAAAAACTTAGATGGGAGGCCTCCTAAATAGGTAGCAACTCCACTTAGAGTTTAGAGAGAAGAAATATGGGAATGAGCAATTGAAATGGGTGAAATGGCTTGCTATTTATAGTTGTTGGAGTTGAATTTGGTGATCGCAAGTGTCATGGATCAGTTTAGGATCATTACACATGTCCATAAACGTGTCAAAATCATGCTAGAACTTGGAGAACACTAATTCTTGAGCTTCAAGGCTGTAAAACAGCTGTCTGCCATTTTCTGCTGTAACTGGGCATCCCCCGCGCGTCGCGGGAGATCTGGATGAGTCTCTCGCGTGGCGCCTGGGATTCCAAAGTTTCATAATTGGTAGAACAGGTCCTTGTAGCACGTTTAAGGTGTTTTTGACGCGTTTAACCCCCTTTAACCCAAAATTTAGGATTCACAAGGATGTTAAAGTATAGGGAACTTGAAATATGCTCGGAAATGTCATGGATGTCGGCTCGATTGGTCGTACGGTTGCGGTTTTCGGTTAATTACGAAGAAAATCGTAACGAACGCGCAAATGATCGTAAACACGTAACGAATGATATTTTTGCATTATTTTAATGATTAGAAAAATTTTTGGATGTGTGTACATGTTCCGGATTAGGAAATACGCGTAACGGCATAGTTTTGCAGAATTTGCAAAATAGCCCCTGAAGTTGCATAAGCATGTTTTTGCCATACCGAAGCCCTCAGAACTTATTTCTAAGTTATGTAAAGGGTATTTAGGGTATGTTTAGCTTATGCCATTATTCCGGAGTGTACGTCACGTTAAACTGATTACATTTGCGTAACGGTTTGCGATTTCACTTCAAGAAGTGATTTGAAAGATCAGAATTGAACAAGGATTGAAAACATGAAATGCCATAAGTATTAAATAAATCTCGGAATAAAACACAATGTTATTCAATACAAAATTATTTCGGAATTGTACGATGATTAAAATACACAGATGTCACATATGGAACTTGCTCATGACTCATCTGGTTACTCAGTATCGCTTATATGCGCACAAGTTAAACTTATGTAACAAGTTTACGCAATTTAACCGAAACGGGCTTAACCTAATCATTTTTATCTCAAATTCCAGAATGTAAATAGTTTACTCATATTATACAAGTCTTAGTACTTGTCGGGTTTAAACTACATTCTATTCCAGTCATCGCTTAATCAAGCGCGTCGTACCATTTTTAATACTTTAAGCTAGCCGCTCTAAGTCTATGACTTAAATAAGATCCGTTAACATTCTAATTGGCTGTTTATACCATCATTCCAGACTAGAGCCTTCCGGTAAATTGTACCTACGTTTACTTAATTGAATACAACTGAGTTATTATAAATCTGCATTATAAGACGAGTGCTAGCTCAAGTAAATACTCTTAACCTATTTTCCCTATACGGGCTTGGGATACGGTAAATTATTACCGCATGGTCAGGTATAGGATTCGAAAACCAATGTGTCAGGAAATTCAAATAACCCGTTTTGATTCGCATCTTGACTTAAACATTTGGAGTTAATTCGACCGTGTCCTGGATATCCTATACTCATTTAATTGTAAGTGGCCACGACCTAAGCACGGGGTGTAGGCATACACCTGACAGATGCGAAATGGTTTAAATAAATAATTTTATAACCCAATACGGGTTTACCCAATATGGGTGTTCCCAATAAGGGAATAAATTATAATTTTATAACCCAATATGGGTTTTCCCATAAAGGAATAAGTGGTGTGTCGGTTAATCATGAACCAGCATAGATTCCGGTCCCGATATGTATTGTCAAGTTATGTAAAACTGATAACATGAGATATAGTTTATCCCAAGTATAAAAAGATTTTTCGTGCCTTGTGCACCTAAATCAATTTTGAAAAGGTTTTCAAAAATGTGTCGGTTGATTGTATATACCAGTGTAAACTGACGTATTATCAAAAGACTAAACTACAGGTACAAATACGTAAATAGGCTGGAAGCTGCTCAGTAGCAACATAAGAGGATCATGCAAGTCCTTAAATGTGCCCAAAGTCTGTTGAACATCATCTTATGTAGTTTTATGATCCGCCTTTGGATCTTTATTACAAGCCATTGTATTTGAGCTTTGAACATTCCGGTTTGTAATAATATTTAATCCAAGACTTCCGCTATGCTAATCTGTGTTGTTTGGTTATGATGACAATAACATACGTCACAATATTCCACACCGGGCCCACCGGATTATACGTGGAAATCGGGGTGTGACAGGTTGGTATCAGAGCCAATTTTTGAGTTAATTAAACACTAGCCTTTTGTGTTTAATCTCAAATGACACAATAGCATATTCCTTAGACTTTTCGGGTCTAGACTTGACATAGGAATGCTCTCATCCCTGTTAAATAAATCTTGCTTCGATTTTATGCAATTCAGAAACAAGTCGCCAAGCAAAGAAGCCATTGATGAAAATTCTTCTCATCTGAAGCCACGGAATGCTATGCTTCGTACCGCGGCTAAGTTAAGCATGCGACAAATTTGGAGGAAAGACTTTATATAAACTTATTGTTTAACCCAAACCTATGGAAACCTTAAACTAGACTTCAAAGTCCATACCGGAGGTCCTTGAGGCTCAAATTTTGAAGTCTATATTTGTGGAGTCTATACTAGAGATTCCTAAGTCTCCGACTTCAAGGATAATACCAGTGGGTACTTATAATATATTTTTTCTTATATCCAAATTCTTGTAATTCCAAAATCTTTATGCTTATCAAACTCCAATCTGTGATCCATTTTATTCTTTAACCATTGAATCCTTGGATTCTACTTTTATAACAAATCCCAATTCGAAGTTATTACACTTTCTATTAAAAACCTTTGTGTTAATGCCATACGTGGCAAGCCAAGAAGAGGAACAACAAGGAATGAATTAAAAGGAGATTCTGGAAAATCCTTCTTTCAGTTGTATTCTATTTTCCTTTGAGTCCTTATGTGGACATGTCTCTTCTATGTAGTCCCTGCATGGACATTTGTTTATTATAGTCCTTATATGGACCTATCATTCGATTTAAGTCTCTGTGTGGACATTTGTTTCAAATAGTTCCTTCGTGAACATATTATCTCATTATAAGTCCCTTGTGGACATGTTATTTCTTATAGTCCCTATATATGGACTTATATATTCATTTTAGTCCATGTGTGGACTTGAGTTGCTTTTAAGTCCCTGCGTGGACAAGTTAGTTATTAAAAGTCCTGTTTAAGGCGCTATCGTAATTTCCTAATGATTAACGGAAAGAATTTTGAAGTTATTATAATATATATATTTCATTACATCCCTGTTCAAGCGATCGTCTCGATTTTAATTCGAACTTTATCGATCCGCGAAATAATTTCAGAAGATCTTCTTGATGGTTTACCCCAGCCAAGTGACAAGTTCACATTAATTGGCAAATATAAAAAGGTAGTTAAGAAGTAAAGCATTCTACCATGATAGTTAAGGAAGATCAACCCTTCTATCCAGAGGTGGTGAATTATGTTCAAGCCTCCAAGCCTTTATGATCAGTGCGATCATTGCTACATTGATAAAACATTTTAAGATAATTATTCTTAATTAACATTCAAGAAATGTTAATACTCCTGACAGTGTGACTTGAGGAACCACACTAGTTGTCTGGGTGAAGGACTATGTCCAAGCCTTATAGCCTATGTGATCAAATTTGATCCTGGCTTATATCATCAATACGATGATCAAGATTTAACATCCATTAGTGATGTTGTGAGTGCACTTTGTGTCCGTCACTGTGCGAATAGACTAGTTAGAGCGTGTGTTGAATATTGTATAGATTAGATATGAACACACGACCCGAGCACGAACGTCGGATGAGAAAATGGGCACATTTCGTACGAAATCTGTCAGTTTCGTACGAAATGGTCAATTTTCGTACGAAAATATGTGTCATTTTTGTACGAAAATGCTCCATATTTTCGTACGAAATTCTCATCCCTATATATATGTGTTGTGTGTTCATTTGTTTGTAAGTTTTGGAAGCTCCCTGAGGGGAGGCGCTGGCAAGATGTAAGCTCTTTCGGTATGAATGAATAAACGTATGACTTCCACTGCATTCTACTTCTACCCCATTCTGTAATAACGTTCTACCGAATCTGCTATATAACGCCCCAACTTCCGTCTAGAACCGCCCGATCCGGACCCAAAGATGTAGTGCCTACGGGCCATGACTTAACATCCATTACTGATGTAGTGCCTACGGGCCATGATTTAACATCCATTAGTGATGTAGTGCCTACGGGCCATGATTTAAACATCCATTGGTGATGTAGTGCCTACGGGCCATAAATAAACATCCATTAGTGATGTAGTGCTTACGAGCCATGATTTAACATCCATTAGTGGTGTTCCGCCTACAGGCTATATTGTCAATTAAAGATAACGAAAGTGGTGACGTTTATGGTTCCCTGTCCAAAGTGATGGGCTATGCCCAAGTCTCATAGTCAAGAAGATCATTATGATCGTGACTGTTATCATCAGTGCGATGATTACTATTTTAACTTCCTTTTGAGATGTAAATTGATTTGCCTACAGGCCATATAATATCGTCAATTATGACAACGACAGTTGTGGTCTACGACTCCCTGTCCAAAGGTGATGAACCATGTTCAAACCTTAAAAGCCCATTTGATCGATGTGATCGCGACTTATACAGTTTAATATGTCCTTTGTGACAAGGCCTTTCATATAAAATCTATATGTCCTTTGTGACAAGGCCTTTTGTGCCAAATCTATATGTCCATTAGTGACAAGGCCGTTTGTGCCATATCTTTATGTCTTTTATGATGAGGCCATTTGTGCCATATTTTAAGTCCTTTATGACAAGCTTACGAGCTACTTAAAAATGTCATTATGACAAAAACAGATGTGACTCTATGATCCATTGTCCCATAACTTCATGGACTTTGTCCAAATTATATTTTCCCTATAATAGTCGATTGAGACTTGGGCCAGTACATATTAATAACACTCTGAGTAGTGATATGAATAATTGTGACAATGAGCACAAGGGCGTAGGATTTATATATCCAAGTTTATAAGCCTAATGGTTGGATAATACCATGGCTAACACATGAAATATATATATTTTAATAGTACTAAAGCATTAGAATGGCTCACTCCGATGGTGAAAGTAGTCATCACAACGACAACGACAACGGTAAGAATATTGCGAACATAGTCATCAATGAGGACGACTTTCAGGCTCGCATAGATGCAGCCGTAGGAAAGGCTATGGAAAAAGCCTTTGAAAAGTTAGGGAGTCGAGTGCTACTCGCTCTAAATCTGTATTCAAACCACTCTCGAAGCTACCCCTCTGATAAGAAGGAGAGTTCTGTGCACCCCTCAAATGTGAGGAACGAAGCTAAGAAACAGGAAATTCGTGATAAGGACCATTCTTCCAAGGATGGGTGTTTATATAAATACTTCGTCTCATGAAAACCACGAGACTTTAATGGAGAAAAAGGGGCTGTTGAAACCCTAAGGTGGTTAGATGAGATGGAAACAGTGGTTGATATCAGTGGCTGTGTTGATAAGGATGTTGTTAAATTCCCATCCGAGTCCTTCAAGGGTAATGCCCTAATCTGGTGGAAAGCCTTAATGCATTCGACTAGGAAAGTACATTTGTATAACCTGGGATGGTCCAAGTTTGTGGATCTGGTTAAAGACACCTACTGCCCACCTCATGAGGTGGAAAAGATAGAAATGGATTTTCTTGCACTCACAATGAAAAATTTTGATTGTCGGAAGTACGTTACCGACTTTGATTCCTACTCTAGGCTAGTGTCCTACCTGGTTACTCCGGATCCTAAACGCATCGCGCGTTTTATTAATGGGTTGACTCCAGAGATAAGAAGCTTGGTTAAGGCAGTTCAGCTTACTACTTATAAATCTGTAGTTGAACTATCTCTTTCCCTCACCCAAGAATTTGTGAGACAAAAATCAGTCAAGGTTGAGACCGATGGGAAAAGAGAAAGAGAGGAGGATAACTCCCAGAAATCTAAGGAAAAGGGCCAGTCTGGATTCAATAAGAACCAGCAAGAGTCTGATAAAAAGGCTGCATGCAAGATCTACAATAGAAGACACTGGGGACAGTGTCGAAATGACCAAAAGCCTAAGCAGTGTGCTATCTGCAAAAGGACTGGTTATTAGTCCCACGAATGTAGGGACATAAAGAGTGCAGTCTGCTTTAGCTGTGGCGAGAAAGGATAAATCAGTACCAATTGCCCTAAAGCTGCCAAAGAAGGGGTAGCTAAGCCGGGAGAGGCTAAGAAAGGAAATGCCTGAATTTGCCTAAGGAATGCCGTAGGCAGTAGTGTCATCAGGCACATTCCTTATTATTAATCAGGATATGTTTTGTAAGAGTCTTGTTTTGATTCAGGCACTAATAAGTCTTTCATAGACCATAAGTCCAGAAACTTATATATATATATATATATATTCATAAGAACTCCAGATATTAAGTATAAGGTAGAACCTACCGATGAAACCATAGAAATCGTTCTTTCTTTTCTTATTGGATGCTTTTATCCATGAAAATTATTCATGCTCTTCTTTCGGTTGAAGTATGACGAATTCTTATTATTATTATTTACATTATTTTATTTATTTATCTCCTTGATTTCTATCGACTACGAATGCCAAACTAGTTTGATAAAAGCGCCATATGATAATTGGCAATATCTTAGTGTGTCCCATAGATTGCTTTCATGCCTGGTCAACATGAAGGTTTAATGCATGGAACCACTAGGATCTCCCAACAGTCATATTGCACTACAATCAGCAAACGGTATTCAAGGAGATATTTCGTATCGAAATGCTTGAGTAGGTGTCTCTACTCAAGGCATCCAAGTACTTGAAAGGCAAAAATGTCATTTTCATCACACAAGTGACGTTAGATGAACCAAAAGCTAGGGTTGAGACTACCTCTATAATCTCTGTTTATCCTGATAAGTTTCTGGAGAAAGGCTTGCACAGCCTAGCTAGTAATTTTGGGAGTTCCAGTATTATTAATAAGAAAGATAGGTCAATGCAGTCATGTGTTGATTACCGCAAGCTTAACATGTAGAGATTGAGAATCGTTATCTGCAGCCCAAGATCGACAATACGTTCGACCAACTACAAGAGTTAAGTACGTCTTTAAGATCGACTTGGGTGGAAGTTGGAATGACCATTTTACCCTAGTTAAGTTCACTTATAATATTCATATAAGCATCAAGGTTCCTCCTTTGGAGGTCTTGTATGGGAGAAAGTGTCAAATATTGTTTGTTGAACAGAAGTTGGGAGGGCCCAACTAATAGGACCTGAGATTTGTCCTTTAGATGGTGGATAAGATGATACAAAATCTGCAATTGCCTGGAAGCTGCCCATGATAGGTAGAGAAGATACGCCAATTAGAATCGCAAATAATCCGGAGTTCCAAGCAAGAAAAAAACAAAGGTACTATTAAAGACGTCATCTTGGAAAAGTGTGATGTACTTTGATAAAGAAGGACGAATAGAGCCCTATATATATATATATGAAGACCATCCGAGATAGTCGAATGTGTCAAATCTTTAGCTTGTAAGTTAAACTTACTTGAGAAGCTCAGTGGAATTCACAAGGTGTTCCACGATTGCAATTAAAGAAACGTCTAGCCAATGAGTTGCTAGCTATGTCACATAAAGTGTGCAAATTAATGAAAACCTGCGGTTATGTTGGAAACCGGTATCGACCGAGGATCGATAGGTTAAGAAGCTTCTAAGGAATCATGTGCCTAATTATAAAGGTAAAAAGGGATGCTTGTAGAGATCCCTAGTGTACATGGGAGGTTGAGTCCACTATGCGATAGATGTACCTCTATCTTTTGAATAAAATCTCGAGGGCGAGATTTCTTTTAAGGGAGTGAGGATGTAACACCTCGTAAAAACCGTCCAAAAAATTCCGACACGTATCCCGTTGATCCTCGTATGCCATGTGTTAAGTGAGAGGGACCAAAAGCGTCGTTATGTTATTTTATAACCTCTGAACGACAATTTATTAATTAAGAGACTAAAAGTGTCAACATGCTTAAACTAAACCTCTGAGTGACCTTTTAGCAAAGCGAGAGACTTATTATTTTTTTCATACTCTTGTGTATGCCTAATATGGGCCAAAGATGGCTTTATGCACTAATTATAACATTTTACGCAAGTTTGGAAGTTCAGGGACTATTCCTGACAAACTATGGAAGTCTGCCGATTTTCGTATTTTGAATACAGACTCCATATACAAATCCAAATATGTATATTCTATGAAATCTTGCGTTTTATTGATAAGAATACAAGGATGTCCATCGTTGCGAATTTCGATCGTTTTTGTGTTCGTTTAAGCGTTTTACGCATTTCTGCGAAACGTGCGACCGTACAACCGAATGAACTGACATCCGGGATATTTCTGGACATAATCCAAGTCACATATACCTTAACGCCCTTATTGAGCCTAGAAATTAGGTTAAAAGGGGTTACGGGTGACAAAACGTGACGAAATAAGTCCAGGGGCCAAAACTGCCAACAAGTGAAACTTAGGCTTGCTGACCTGGGTCCTTACGGTCCGTATGGAGGTCTGCAGACCAGAATATTGCTTGTTCATCAAGAATATCACCTCCACTTGACACCTAGCTCGTTTTGCCACCATTTCACCTGGTCTTGACACCTCCTAAACAATTGTAATCATCTCATGAAGTCCTAAACACATGGCATGATCCTATGATCCTTCAAACACTATAAATAGGGATGAATTCATGAGTTGAAACTTGCACCTTTTCTTCATCTTCTCCTCTATACTCATATCTGGAGGTTCCAGATTATTTGGGAGCTTCCTTTGAGTTTTCTTCAGTCATTAGGACCACAAGTGAGTGTTCCTTTCATGGCTTGTTCTTTTATTAGGCTTTTAAAGCCAAAAGTCAAGCGTTTTCGATAAACGCTTTGACTTTCGGTTTAGACCTTAATGGTCCAGCCATTGTTCGCAATGAACAAGGTTACGTGATCGTAATTAGGTAGGTGATAGTCCTTTAAAATGGCACCTCCTAATTACCACGTTTGTTTGGTCAATTGACGGGTCAACATATTAATGTTTTAAAAGTCAACGGGTCAGATTTTGAAATATTCATAATATGAGTTTATACATATTCAAAAATATGTTTAAACACTTAAACAACTTGGTAATAATTATTAGAACATGTGTAAACATGTTCGGCTCGTCAATTTAGTTTTAGGGTCTGTTCGCAACCGAAAGTCGCAAAGTTTGAATTCTGCGTTGACTTTCGATTATGAACCGAATTAGATTAGTATGCTACTGATTTAAGGTCCCATTATGATCATATTATGATGTAGCCTAACCCTCTCATGTTATATTACATGATCATAATATTAATCCGAGTTTATGCGAGTTTCCACAAATATGCCATACTTTGACTATCTTGCCATTTTATTTAAAAATAAGGTTTTAAACACCAATGAACTTGCAAATGATTTAGATACTGATATGTTAACATGTTTAACATATTTTGGTGTTACAAATCTGACCATAAACTGAGTTTTCGTATAATGTCGTAAAATATACTTTAAAGCGATCGAAAGGTCCTTTCGGCGCATAGAACGGTTTTAAACGTAATATATCATACTAAAATCATTACATACTGATATAATATCATAGATAGGATACTTTGGGATATAATATCATAGGTAGGATACTTTAATGATTTTTGGGGGATTTAGAGGATTTTGTAGAAGATTTAGGTGGTGTGGGCCCCATGGCCGAAATTTTTGAGTGGGAGGTGAGTTTTGTTTATTTTTTATATTATTCTTGTACATTTTATAAAAGTCTTGCAACTTTTTATAAAAGTTTGGGGCCTTATTTCACTTGATTGAACTTATTAATTATGGAATAATTTTCATATATTAATTCCATCATAATTTTTATTAATTAAAATGTTATCTAATATTTAGTGGTGTCTGGGTTTGCTTAAAACTGCTAAAAGTCTGTAACACAAGCAAATTTCCGGAAAATTTAGTCAGAAACCACCAATTAAGGCGTATGCGTGTTTCTTCTAAATTTCCCCCAATGACTTGTAATCCCACCTTATACTAACATATTAGGAACATTCATGGGCTTCTAATCAGGCAAACGAATATCACCTTGTAACTGAAAAACCATAATCAATCAATGTTTAACGCCCAAATCCTAGGATTAGTATTATAATAAGATGTCAGACATCAATTCTAGTCCCTTTTCGTACAAATGCTTGCACTCAGTTCTATTTTTCTGATCGCTTACATTTGCCGGAATTTACCGCCGGAACTTGATTTCAGACCGTCTTCTTATTCTCCTTCGTTCATCATGTTCCAAGGTATGTTTATGACGCATTCTATACTTCATTCATCGTCGATCAGAAACCCTTTAATATTTGTATAATCTGATATCACAACAGTGTTAAATTTGATGATTGACTGGTTAGGGTTCATGTTCTTGGATTGATTTGGGAATTAAACAATATACGTAATTGTTTAAATATATCTAGATTCCGCAATACAATAAGCTTGTAGGTAATATTAGCTGGTAAACGATTGTTGCATTCATACATTGGATTGGGTAGGGATGGAGATATTATGGTGGTGGTGTGGAGTTTTGTGGTGGTGGGGAAGTTGCAGACAAGAAGAAACTATGAAAAAGGTAGAAGAGGTGGCGGTGTGTGGGTGGATAGGTGGGCCCCACATGTATGGCTTTAATATTTTAATTGTTATATTTTATTAGTAAGGGTACTACTGTAATTTCACATCCTGACATCCACTTAACATAAAAAACTAACCTTCATCCGCGTCAGGGACTATCCCGGAACGGAAATTAAAAATTTGGGGACTATAGAGGTAATTTTAGAAAGTTAGGGACTAAAGGTGAAAAATGCCAAACCATAGGGACTATCCGGGCATTTAACTCTTAAATAAATATAAATAAATTTTATGAGGTTGAAGGATAAAATTACATGTGACATTATTTGGAGTCTTTTATTATAAGTTAGATTAGATTAGATTACCGAGTTCACTGATTCATCTTCTTCCTTGTCATCTTTTACTCAAAAACGAAACTTTACATATTCATTATATATTCCATTTTACATTATAGATTAACACTATAACCTTCAAAATAAGTATTAAAAAGGTTCATAAATGGGTTACCTTAGGTCGGAGTGGTGTTTCCATTACGGCAGTTTTGCTCAAAAAAACGTAGAGGATGTCGGAGCTTCGTGAACATGTATCCTTTGATAGCTTGATTGCCCATCTAAAGCTTTGGGGAGGTTATCAAAAGGGTAGAGAGGTTGAATCGGGTGGTCACGGTACACCAAATACTTGAACTCGATAGGTTCTTCCTTATCAATTGAACTCCTTGGGAGAAACCCATAATACTTAAACTTTTATTGAGAATTATTAAAAGGTACAAGTGAAAGCGAAGCGTAATTTGGAATTTAAAAAAAGACAGAGAAAGAGAGAATTTAAAGCAAGCATGAATATTTGTTTAAGTTAATAATAATAATTTAGTTTGGATTCTGGTTTGGTGGGTTATGTTCATTAGTGAACAACCACTTTAATTGTGAACACTCATGAATTAATTCTAATCTTGATTATCAATACACAAAGGCCAAAATTTGATGATTGAAATAACTAGTGTATTTTATGATTTGATGATATAAATCAATAGTCAAGATTTATTCATTTAGTTCACAAATACAGCACCCATGGGTTGGGTTGGTTACATTTGAATAAATGGATTGAAGTGGTTACGAAAGTGAAACCACAGGGACTGAAATGGTTACGAAAGTGAAACCACAGGGACTGAAATCGCAATTTTTAAACTAATGGACTGAAATAGTGATTTTTTACAAACCATAAGGACGAAAACAGTAATTAACTCTTTGAATATTTATTTATTTATTTATATTATTATTATTATTATTATATATTATATAATATATTATTATTATTATATATTATATAATATATTGAATATAACAAACACAACACAAAAGGGAGGGGAGGTTGAAAAGGGTAGATGTGGAGGGTTAGGGTTCCTGGCAATCATCTGAACCCCCAATTGTTCTCAGCACCGATAGACACCATCTGCTAATCCTTCCTCATCCGTTACACAAGTCAACAAAACAAAAAAATGAACAAGAACAAGGTTCAGGTTCATGTTCATCCGGTGGTAAGCCCTTTGAATCGAATATATATATATATATATATATATATATATACCGTGTGATTCAATCGACGGAAAAAGGCTCTCTTGTTGAAGTTATTAACCCAAAACTATGGCTCATCTGCTAATAATAATCCATACCGCCTACTGATGATTCAAAACAATTGTTCATTATAGACATATTCTTTTTCTTTCTGCCTGCTTTTGATATAATCTTGAATGAATTCACCAAGCAGCCTTAAACCGGGAAACATCCTACGTAAGCCTCAATAGCTTAGCCCGATACTTGATTGCTGCATGTCTCTTCTCTTGATTTGGTCATTTTCACTTCACTTGATTGCAATGGGTCTACATTTTCAAAATCGATTCAACAAATTTCACCATCGCTTGAGCAATGGCTTTGTTTGAGTGTAAGTTTCAACAAATGATGAGAGTATCTTCTCTTTTAACGTTTAAAAGTTAACATTCAAAATATTATCTGTATATCTCTCTTTTTATTGGCTTTTGTGATCAAAATGCATTACATGCCAAGGCTGTGCTTTCAACTCAGTGACAATTTTTTCTACACTCTATTAGTTTGATGACGTGGATACAAAGGAGGAGGAGGATGATGGTGCAGCGATAGAACCAGATCCTTCAGAGAAATCCGATAATATTGTTCCGCGAACGCTTCTTGTGAGTTAAATAATAATAATAATAATAATAATAATACATTAAAAGATCAACTTATTCACACGATTTCTTATAAGTTATTTATGTTCAGAGGGGGCGCAGGTATTTTGATCCTCCAGATAACAGCTGCTACAATTGTGGTCGTGAAAGTGGGCATGCAACTGCAAACTGTACATCAGCTAAGCGCAAGAAGCCTTGTGGGACTTTAAACCACCAGTGCAACAAGGTTAGAATATGCAAATAAAGTATATCGTTCGGTTGTTTTTAATTGCTGTTATGTTTATACATCTGGGAAACCATTTTTTTTAAACTTTCGTAAGATGGACTTGTTAGTCATTTGCCACAAAAGGTACGGGAGAAAAACAGAGTTTCCGTTTGAAGATGCGTGCATTTCTTTTTCTTAGTTGGGTTTGGTTGAAACTATAATATTATGCAGGGTAAACATTGCTTTATCTGCAAGAAAGGTGGTCATCGTGCAAAAGATTGTCCAGAGAAATCCACTTGGGGATCTCAGAGCAATAAAATTTGTTTAAATTGTGGTGATTCTGGGCATGAAATGTTCTCATGCGAGAGCGCATATTCCCCAGATGACCTCAAGGTTCGTACCATTACATAGTATCTTTTTGGTTTCACCTATCTACGTATCTGTTATTTGTTTCATGTAAAATTTCTTTTAAGCAAGTTTCTTGCTATTGTTTCTCTACGCGTACCAGGAAATAGAGTGTTATGTTTGCAAGTGTTTTGGCCATCTTCGTTGCGTACTCTATGCTGGTGAAGGCTCAAGAGAGGTTTCTTGTTACAGATGTGGCCAGTTGGATCATTCTGGTCGGGTAATTTCTTCAAAATGAGACTCCGCTTGCTCAAACTGTATACACATTGATCATATGAATTGTTTGTGTCAGTCTTATTCTATATTATAGAGGAAACATTTTTTTTCATTCAACAAAACAAGGAAAAGAAGTACAAACCAAAAATGAGGAAGCAATTGTACAAAACATAAGAGACTGGCGATTAGCTATGCTCAAATAGTGATCAGTCATTCATGATGTTGTAAATGTAGATAGGTTGTCAGTAAGCTTGGATCCAGAATATTATTAATAAGTAAATAATACGTAGAATTTTACTTATATACCAAAGTAACAAATTACAAACAAGTGGCAGGTAAACGGACTCCTAAATAATAATAATATCAACTTTACATGTTTTATTATGGTGGTATTTCTGCAGAAGTGTGCAAGAGTGCATGCAGAAACAGCCGGTAAATGGACTCCTAGTTCTTGCTACATGTGCGGTGAGGAAGCCCATACGGTATGTAGGTGCACTGCTAATATTAAGGTAATGGATTTTTAGTTGCCCATTGACCTATTACAAATATTAACATAACTTAGTCGACCCGTTTGTAATTAAACCAGATTCTCCTCTTATTTACTGTTCTTGTAACAATTATTAAGTGGTTTGTTTCTTTCTTTGATTTTTTAGAAGAAAAGAGGAAAATGGACTCCTCGACCCCTAAGACGGAAAAGAAGAAGAAGAAGAAGCAGAAAAATGACTCAGTGGGTAAATATGGAAGCGATTTAGGAGTCAGATCCATGCCGCAACCAAATCCAAGGGGTAGGGGTGGTTGGATAACCGGAAATCCTAGTGCCTACAATTATAACCATAACAGTAACCACGGGTGGGAATCTCGTATGTATATACCTATTGATAGATTCCAATTTCATGGCTATCAATCTCCCAATAATGGATTCCAATATCATGGTGGCAATGGTTATCAAACTCCAAATGATAGATTCCAATTCCATGGTGGTAGCAGTTATAGTTCAGGCTTCCATAGCAATCCAGGAATGTTTCATGCACCAGATTCTAATGAATATCAGCATGCGTCTAGATTTGGAAATTCTAGTAATTAGGGAAGAAGATAATATGGTTGGGGTTCTTAGTCTTCCGGAGCGTGCACAGTTGACTGACTGGCCGTTCAAGTGATGCATGCGTCTAGATTTGGAAATTCTAGTAATTATAGATACATCTTTGCAAATAGGGTGAACATATGATAGCAACAACCCTTTTTTATTTTAACTTTCTTTTGGTTTTTTGAGATTTTCAAAAGGGGATTTTATTTTGGGAGAGAATCCAAAAGGTAACACTTTTTTATGCTGTGTAAAATAGAAGAAAAAAAAGCACACAAAAAAGTTTTATTTTACATGTGAAACTTGGTTATTGTCATGATGGGTGTTGATTTTAAGGCTGAAGAGGGGATGCTAGAGAGATGGATGAATATCATCGTTCATAAATAATTAGTAGTAACTTTCCACATCAATTTTTTTTTAACTTGCAGAACGTATTTTAGAATATTTAATACCATTCTTGGTTTAAAAAATTTACCAATGTAAAATTATCTTTGAAATTGATAGTTGACTAAGTTACTACTGATAATATCATTAGAAGAAAAAAAAAAACCATTTTTCGTGGTGATTGTAATTGGTTTTAAACAGCTGTTAATTAAAAAAAAAGTTGATCGGTGTTGATCAATTTCACCTGCATTATAAGTAGCCGCTTGCTACATTATCAAAACTAAACTCCACTTAACAATTTATGATTATCTCTAGTTATTTGGTATGGTCCAGAACCAGACCCTCGAGTATCCACTTTGATGAAAGTTAGCCTGGAATAGTCTGAACTGATTCTTACACGATTCTATTAAGTTAACGTGACAAAAAGGTACAATAATGACAAATGGCATGTTAGTTCATGTATTCAAGATGGCTCAATCAAAAAGATTATGCTCACCACTTAGGACATCACGTGATAGTAACATCAACTATAAATTCACTTGTATAAATAGTCAACGCAAGGTAACATTCATTCATTATGCTCTCATACTCTTACTTTAAACATTTGCTCATTATCTCCGATCAAGTACTTATTCTCATGCCAAACGATGGTTAGAGAAGGACCACTCTTCATTTGGATGAATATATTAATTAATGAGATACATTATCCGATCTTCACACTTTGATGGTTTTAAACCCAATCTTTCTTTATTGATGATGTTTGTTATTCAGTTCTCATCCAATTCACTCTTCATCTTCTTTCATTGTGTTTACATTAAGTGTATAGGAGACGTGTATGACATCCTTAATCTACATCAACATCATACTAATACAAGACATTAATTTCAATCATATCAAAACTAGGGATTTTGTGTCTCAGACTACAATTAGCGACACAATTAACACGTATGATAAATAAAAGTTGGTTTTAGAAACATCGTTGTAATGGTTTGAACACACAATTAAAATAGCATAGTACATTCGTGTGTCAGTCTTGTGCAACTTGGACACACCGTTATACATTGTTGTAATTGGTGTAAACATACAACCACCACCAACAACCGTACCTAGCATACATACAAAACTATATTGGTGTAAACACACCTTGTAACTAATTCAGACACATGTAATTAACTTAAATGGATTGTTTTAGTAAAAGTTATTTCAGCCCTTTTTTTTATAGAACTAGATTTAAATTTAAGTCACCAACTTAAACAACTCTGTCCTTTCCTTCCAGTCATTCATAACTTATTATTTACAATCATCACTAAAGGATTTGTAGCCTACTGATTATTGATAAGGTGTCAATATCAATCATTACATAAACTTATATCCGGTATACAGGCATATAGTTCTTGAACACCCCCGGTAAACGGGGGCATATAGCCTTGGTATGCCTGTATACCCAAAAAAAAAACTGAACTTAAGCCATCGTGAAAACTAAAAAAAAAAAAAGAAACTGAACGCTTTCCAAAACCCAAAGAACAGATAGTCAATCGGCCTAAAAAAAGTTCCTTTCACTGCTTGCAGTCATTATTATTTTTAGTTGATTTTAGTATCGTACTTTTTTCGAACAACTTGTTTAACCCAAACCTATTCTAATCCGACCGCGTTTTGACCCGAAGTCCCTAACCAAACTAACATTACCCATTGTCACCCAGCTTACTGCCAGACTTAAATTCAGCATATTCAGAAGACTCCTCATCCACAATGTAGTTGAAAGATACTGAAGGTACATCAGATTATTCATCAAATATTTAGTAGAAAGATAGCTGAAACAGTCTTTAACATCCACATCACAAAGGTTCAGTTGAATTTGAACTGACCATGATAACTTCAAAAATAAATGGTCTGAAAATGGGCCACAACTCCTTTTAGACGACAATACAATGACAACTTCACCTAATAGTCCCTTTAGAACTGAAGCACGACTTACAACATTTAACGGTTTCCGGAGCCTCTGCAAATTTCAGAGATGTCGTCCAATTTGCCAGTAGACTCGTGGTGAAATGTCACAGCCAAAATCATCATCACCAAGAAGTGCACGAATCGGGTCACTGTTACTATAGTCTGCAGCATTTGAACTGGAACCAAAACAGTTGTCCATAAAAAACTCTGGTCTTGAATGGTTGAGGTGGTGGTTCGGTTTCTCTTCTTCTTGCTTAGCACCAAATTCCTCTGCTTCATGCTTAACTAATCATCCAAACAACCAATCAAATTCATGTTCTAATTGAGATATTGTTTTCCAAAGTTCAGTACTAAATGTAAATCAACAACAAAATACACAGCGCCACAAAACTTGCATAACATCATATGCTTGAATCCTCCCTCTGAGACCAGGATCTAAAAAACTTCTTTTGACATGATGCCACTTAAATCACTATCTTAAAGGATTATATTTATTATTAAAACAATATAGCTCTTTTTAATCATATTTGGCACATGAATTATTTATATAAAGGTTTAACGTTACTGAAAAAATGTGTTTCGGGACCGAGTTGGCACGTTCTGAAGCATACATAATTACATGTTTTGACTGAACAACAGCATTTCGTTACCTCTATAGTTTTGGGAAGTTTTGCACAGATATAAATAACACACACACATATATATAGCTATGCAGATAATGCGGTAAAATATCGGATATCGGTCAAGGACCAATATTTGAAATATATATTATATATATATATATATATAGAGCAATTTAACACTAATAATTCAGTGATATATCGGTCAAATAACGGTGATATATCAGTTATATCGGTCAATATCGCCGATACGATATTTTGACCGATATTTAACACCGATATTTTACTAGGGGACCGATATAACCGATATCTCACCAATATTAACCGCATAGATATATAGGGAGACTTTCAAATGAAAACTACCCTTGAGTCGAGAGAACTCGTGAGAACCCCACTTCCCGTGTGAGTTTTTCAACCAAATTTTGCACAAAGGAAAAAACCGAAAAAAAAATTACAAGTCGGTTTTTTTTTCGACATGTAAGGGTGCGTTTGGTGGGTGGAGTTTGAATGAATTGGAATTGGAATTAATTCCATAAGGAATTATGTTTGGTTGACAAAAAAAATGGAATTGCATTTGGAATTAATTCTACCATTTAATGGATTTCAACTTTCCATACATCTAGTGATTGGAATGTTTGATTTTGTAATATGGCTCTTTTTACTTTTCCAATTCCATAATCAAATTTAGAAACCAAACAAGAGATGGATTTTCAACGGAATTAATTCCAATTCCAATTCCAATTCTATTTCCAATTCCTTTAAAAACATTATCTGAAACTAATAGCCACTAAGTTTTCATTTACAGTGGTGTGTAAATCACTGTAACTGGCAGAAGTAAAGTGAATCTGGCCTACCATAAAAACAGGCTACAATTTTTATTTTTTTTGGAAAGGTAATTTTAAAGTTAAATTTTTGGTGAAAACCAATTTTGGAAAAAAAAAAAATGGAAGTTGAGTTTTCACGAGTTCTCAATTTAGTTCCTATTTTAACCTCTCCGGCTCTCCCTATATCATGAGAAAATCATTTCTTCGTGAGAAAACTAGCGAGCGCTCCATCTAACGATTGATACTTGTGTTGAATTTTTCTAGGGTTTAACTTTTTAGAGTTTAGGGTATCGCTTTTATGGTTTAGTTATTTGGGGGTTTAGTTCTTAGGGTTTATGGATTAGGGTTAGTAATGATTAGATAGGGTTTTCACAAGTTAACAAAGGGGAGTTTCTCATGATCCTTCCCTTCCCCTGTATATATATACAATCATTTGAATCTGTACAAGTGTATATAAAAAAATGAATGGGAAGAAAAGTGTAAGAATTATGAAAGGAAGTTGTGACCTGAAATGGCCTCGACAGATTGATGTTCATCCATTGAGCTTCCACCTAAATGAGGAGTATATTCACTCAAAACAGAAGCAGCAGAATGACCCAACGGTGACAAAGGATCCCCCCCCCCCCCCCCCGCCATACGCTTCCCAGTCATCCGGCGGAGACGAACTGTCGGTCGGAATATCACGAGGCACAAGTGAAGCAGCACTTGAATTATGATTCAAATGTTGGGATTGCAACAGCACTGCGTCTAACAACCCACTGTCCCTGTCAGACTTTGAGTGACCCATTAAAACCGACTGTTGGATTAACGTATCAAGTGAAGGCAGTGGGGACGAACAACTACCCATTTGGGTAGAATACTGGATTGAAGGGAGCTCCGTCTTCTGGGCCCACAAAATGGGTTCGGAAGAAGAAGTGTTGCCGTTAAAATAGGCATTCAAGTTTTGATCATATGAACAAGTGATCTCAGAGGATCGACCAGTGGTCGAGAAATACTCGTCAGGATCACCATCAGAACAAGTGATCTCAGAGGATCGACCAGTGGTCAAGAAATACTCGTCAGGATCACCATCAAATACTGATAAGTATCAGCTCTCCTGACCCGTTTCGGTACCGGGAAAAGAAAATCACTATTACACGTACGGGATCCCAGAACGCCTGGAATCAAGCTACCTCCAAGAAGATCGAGAATGTTTGGTACGTATAACTCCTTGTTTAATTCCAACCGCTAGAACTCCACATCTGGACATGCAAAGGTATTATTTGGGGAGATTTCAGCATGTGATGTATTGAAAGTGGCCATGTTTTGGGTTTGTGCATTGTCGTTTAGTGTTTGCAAACATATGTCATGAGGGTAAATCGGCAATCCAGCACACTGTCTTCTTTTGGTTCTTGTGTTCCAAAAGTTCTTGATTTCATTATCTGTACGTCCAGGTAACTGAAAAGAACAAAAGTAATCGCACTTTCAGTAAATCAAATAGTAAAGAAAGCTGCACAAGTTTAGGAATGATATTCTGCAAGACTACATCAAACAGAAAAGCACGAAGAGCTAAAAGGATATTCTTTGACAAAGACAATCAAACAACATAGCTTTGAATATTAAAAAAGAATTATCATAGCTCATACAACAGAAAACCAGCATATTCAAAAGAACGCCTTTCCAGCAGTCATTACAAAATTTAACAAGTTTACATGCCATTAAGAACTCAAGAAAAGTGATGTCAGCAATGGAGCTTTCATCTGATATCTAGTTCCCTCGCACTTCAAAGTGACCTGAATATTCACTTGATAAACAGTTATGTTTAACAGCCATCCAGTACGGCCTAGGAATAAAACGGATAAAATGCATAATATTGCGCTTATGTTAATGTATTACTATTCAGAGTTTGCCACTTACTTTTTTTACGGAACATAGCAATTTATATCCAAAAATTTCCAACTCTAGCAATCAATAACCAAAAAACTGTTGTCCAAAAAAAGGGGTTATTATGAACAGAAGTATGTTACTACTGTGAATAACGGCCTAAAAATCCAGCATGACCCTGCTTTTAGCAAAATAAAATGAGAAGTTAATTTCAGGTAACTAGGACATTTGAAATTTAACTTTTAGAAACCATATGTTGTTTGAAAGCCAAGGGACATATATCTATATGTGGATCCAGAATATCCTACCCAAACCCCCTCTTCCCAACCTAATACAGCCACTACGGTTGATTTTATTAACTATATGCCATTCAATTGTAATACATTGTAGACTGATAGTATTAGAAGATTTTAATAAGGGGAAATTACCAAAATGTTAGTTGACCAACTCATATTACCAAAATGTCACCTTCATGCGTCCATGGGCTGACTCCTCCAAGTGGGAGGCGTCTGTGTGTCATTTATTGCGTCTGTTTAAGGGGGTGCTGACACGTGTCCGACAACCTAATGCGTCGGGCTGACTCCTCCAAGTGGCTTGGCTGACTCCTCCTAGTGGCTGATGCGTCAGGCTGACTCCTCCAATATCCATTAGTTTGTGTGTAATCCTACAACTATCATGGATGATTTACAATACTCGTGGTACAACCTCAATGATCATGAACAACAACAACAACAACAACAAACAACCTTTGATTTTGATTCAGAAACAATGTTCTTGAACCCAATCCACCAATTAACACCCACGAATTGGGCCGATCAAGCCATTGCAGCAGCTGATTTGATTTGCAACAACCCCTTTCTAGAGGCAGCCAAATCCACCACCAACGCCGGTGACACATTGCCGGAATGTTTACTTTCAGGGAATAGCAGTGCGGACGACGCGTCGGATAAGGTTTCGGTCATTTTTTCGGATTGTAAGGGTTTATGTAGTGGGAATATTGTGGCCGGAAAGAATAATGTTAGCGGTGTTTCCTCCGGTGATTCGATGACTGAAGACGGTGGTTTTGGTAATACCTTCCCATCAGGGGTTCATCTTATATTTCTTATTCATAGTATTTAATATTTTAGTTTCTAATTTTTTGGAGAAGTTGAAAGGACACTGAAAGCTTGTAGAAGAGGAGTCAGCCAAGCTATTTGGAGGAGTCAGTCTGACGTGTCAGCCACTAGGAGGAGTCAGCCAAGCCACTTGGAGGAGTCAGCCCGACGCATTAGGTTGTCAGACACGTGTCAGCACCCCCTTAAACAGACGCAATAAATGACACACGGACGCCTTCCACTTGGAGGAGTCAGCCCATGGACGCATGAAGGTGACATTTTGGTAATATGAGTTGGTCAACTGACATTTTGGTAAATTCCCCTTTTAATAAGCTCTAGTAGTATTCTTCCTTAACCTTCTTATATAGTCTATTGGACTCTCAACGTATTCCAAAACGCTTTTTACAAATGTAAATTATAAACAAGCTCTGCAACAATAAATATAAAAACAAATAACCCCCATACGTGGTTAAACACAATTCATTTGATCTTATGTTTTTTGATTGTTAAAGTTGGTAATGAGAAAAGAAGTATGAAATACAAAAGCATCACTGTTTACTTCCACGTAACAGTACGATTACTAAGTGAAAACTTTGAGAATGTAATAGTGCGTACCCTCATACCAACCAACATTGTCCACTTTACCTAGAATGAGAAATTGCACAAGGGCCACACACAAGTGAGAAACTAAGTTATTTTGCTAGTTCTACCTATCAATTTTTCCGGGGTGCATGTATGCAAGGGCATCTCCTCGAACAAAATGTAATCATTGCATCTCCCTAGATTTTTACCTTCACATGTATATTGTTGTTTGGATGGTCATAAGCATCTAAAAGACTCTGGTGTAAGTTAGAGAACATCAATTAGTTTGAAATATGCAGAAAAAAAGATAGAAACACCAAAAAAACATGATGCCAAGGTTAAATATCTAATACATGTGCCCATGTGATGCCTCAAACTATTTAAATACAATATTGACTCCCACATCCGAAAAGCGGTTTGGAAGTAGAGCTAATAACTTTTTTTTTGAAACCAGTGAAAGTCGATATAGAATAAGGGGAAATCCAAAAACGTATACATGCTAGGGAAGTTGGCAAATGTAAACACACATACATGTATTCATATCTATGAATGTAAACTTACATCCAAGAAATCATATGCGACTACCACACATAAGGCTAAGGGTAATGGAAAACATAAGGAGTGTACCTCAGCAGCCATGCGGACCCATTTGTTACCCATCTTACATCAGGGGCGGAACCAATGGTTAGCCGTAGCCATTTTTGCCGAAATGTAAAAAACAATGTTATTTCTTGGTTTTATGTATTCAAATACCCCTGAATGTAATACTAGGATACCCCTGAGTGTACTGCTAGAAAGATGGATAAGAAAAATAAAATATTTTGAAGAAGATGAGGCAACCGGAGTTGCAGAGATCAACGGAGAAGAAGACTGTATTTTATTGTTTTTATGTGAATCTTTTCTTCTCTCGAAAAGTGTAAAGTGGCTGCACGTGGGCTCTTTATTATTTACATATCACAAAATATTAAAATGTGATAACTTCAATCTTTTAAATACTAAACGTTGTTTATTTACGGTATTCTAGTTTATTAGATTCTATTTTATTTAGAACTTAATACTTATAACATTTTTTTATCATAAGTCATATATTTTTTAAATTATGTAAATAATTAAATACCACATGACACTTTTTGTCATATAAAAATATTTTATCATCAAAATTATTTAGTATTAAAAACTTCAAACACTTTAACAAATATACTAAATTAAAGTTTATAATGATATCAGTAGATACAAAAACTTAGATTAGGACCCGACCTGAATCGACCTGGAATTTTTTATGTTCGCTCGCTTGTATGAATTAAAGCATTCAAAAACAATGACTTCATATAAAAAAAACTATCATCCGCCACTGAATGTATGGTAAAAAAAGTTGCTTTGTTTTATAAATGTACGGTAAAAAATATTTTCGGATACCCCTGACTTTTTCTTCTAGTTCCGCCACTGCTTAGCACGGAGTTCAATGATACGGCGCTCCTCCTCGGGTGTAATTGTACCTTTTTTAAGATCAGGTCTTAAGTGGTTTGCCCACCTTAATCGACAGCTTTTACCGCAACGAGAAAGGCCAGAATGCTTCTGAACAGTATTCCAGTTGCCTTATCCATTTTTGGTTACACAAGCCACCAAGATTGCATCTTCAGCAGATGTCCATGGACCTTTCTTGAGAGTGCCAGTGCTAACTTCATCATCATCAGCTGATGTCATATCCTCGCTTTCACTTGTCATGTTGCTCATCCTCCTCACATGCCATCAATGATTTCAGATCATGACTGACTGTAACACCATCAAAATACTAACAGAGGAACATGCCATGATCACATATGGATTTTACTAGGAATTGTTTAAAAAGGCAAGCAACATAAAAAAAAAGATAGAAAACACAAGCAGCAGAGTTTAGTGGGAAAGAAAGAAAGAAACCTAACATGTAAAGTCTACGCAAACAGTTAAATGGGGAAAATATAAAAGAAACAACTGCCTCAACAACGAAGGAAATATGAATTCGTAATAATCTGAAATGAATGATTGAAAAATTACCTAAACTCAGATCAAAGAAGAATTACGATAAACTCGGAGCAACCTGATTGCAGAGATTTCAATGAAAATCAAGATCGAAGAAGCAATGTGAAGTGAATTGCTTGCTTGCTTGCTTGTGAGGGAAGCAGACACCAATCATACATACAAATTGTTATTATGGAGGGAGGGAGGGTTACAGTTGATCAACATCTGGGATGATTGGGATTAAGAGAGAGAGAGAACGGGGGGGGGGGGGGGGGGGGGGGGGGGGGGGGAGTAGGAGATAGAAGAAGAAGATGAGTACGCCTGAGATTACTTTTTCGACTTTTAAGCCTTCTTTTACTCCAACTTTGTTTTGTTTATTCATTACTCGCTACTTTACATACATCTCCCATTTACTCCCTCAATGATACATCTATCTTACCCAAACCCTCATCTATCTTTTTTTCTTTTTAGGCTTTATAACTTACTCTTATATCTAAAATGTTTATGTCTTATGGGGCTCAAAACCAAAACCCTGGGGCGGTTTTGGGCCTGTCCGGGTCGGGCTAATGCACAAGGCCCAAATTGCCAAGGGGCCCATTTTTTTAACTGAGAGTTTAAAGCGCAAAACAAAAACCCAACTCAGATTTAGGCCCAATCCCCAAATCCGCTTACAAAATCATGTTGGCTGGGAGGGTTCAAAAACAAAACGCAGAACGAACGATTGTCACGATTCATCTCCAAGGCTCCAGGCTTGCAGCGCACGATTCATTGGGTGATTAGGAATTGTGATTTTTTGGCTGACATCATCATTCAATCGCTCTTGGCTCACCTCATCGGGTATTGTCATGGAATTCAGGAATTTTATTTGAAAGGAAAGGGATTTGCAAGTGTTTCGGTTTCATAATGATTTTATTTAGAGTTAATGAAATTTAAAATATCATTCATTCAAAAACACCAAGGACAATTGTCAGTGATCTTTGTTCAGAAACTTTGTTTTAGGGTTTTTAGATTATTTTTTAAACTTTGAAATTTGAAGGCTATTTATTTAATTGTTTGAACTATTATGCCTTTGAAACTTGAAGCCAAAACAATAAAGTGGTTCTAAAAACTTCTAATATAGCATTAAATAAAGGAAGGGATAAGGCTTAGGACCTAACGAACTCCAAAATTTGAAATTTAGACCTTAAGGTCCCAAGGCTTATCCCTTCATTGTATGACCACTGAGACAAGTCCTAGGGTCTTAACTGGATTTAAACAAGTAAAATATTGAACTGGTTTAAATAAAAATAGTTTAAAGTTATCTAAATTTTAGTTTGTTATTTTAATGCTATAAACTTTGACAGTTAATATTGAAACTTTTTTTCTAGAGATTATGTCTCTTGTTTCCAAATACAAATACCTATCCGGATGTCAAAAACGTAAAAAGAAGAAGGTTATGCGGATTGAAATGTTGGAAGAGTTTGACCCAACTATGAAAGAGCATGCGCGATGTATCATGAGTGATGAACTCCATGTACATTATCTTGGTCATAATATTCAAAACGAGTTGATACAATCACTAGCTCATCAAATTAAAACGGAAATCATCACGAAGATAAAGGAAGCAAAGTATTACTTCATAATACTCGATTGTACCCCCGATACAAGTCACCAAGAACAAATGTCTATAATTATGAGGTATTTGAATTTTAACTCTAATTCTAATTATGCGACCATTGAGGAATCTTTTTTATGTTTTTGGTTGTTGATGATACTACCAGTACAGGACTTTTTGAAGTTATATCTAAGGAATTATAGTCTTTGGGTCTTGATATTGGTGATATACGTGGTCAAGGCTATGATAATGGAGCAAACATGAAGGGAAAAAAGTGGAGTTCAAAGGAGGTTCTTAGAAAAAAAATCCTAGAGCTTTGTATAGTGCTTGTGGTTGTCATAGTCTTAACCTTGCATTGTGTGACATGGCTAACACCATTATTAAGTCTATAGAGTTTTTTTGGATCAATACAACGGATTTATACGATCTTTGCCAATTCTATTAATAGGTGGCATATTTTAAAAGAAAATGTTAAAGGGTTGACTCTTAAGTCATTGTCTACCACTCGTTGGGAATGTTGTATAGATAGTATTAAGCCTGTTAAAACTCAACTTGTAGATGTAAGAAAAGCTTTGAAAGAAGTTAGGAACTCGGATAAAGATCCTAAAATTCAAACCGAAGCTAAATCACTTAAAAACATGAGGTTGGTGACTATGAATTTTTGGTACAAATCATCATTGGTATGAAATATTATCAAATGTGAATGTGGTGAGCAAAAGATTGTAATCAAAGGATGTGGTTCTTGATGTTGCTATTGATGAAGTGGACAAATTGATTAAATACTTCAAATTACAGAGAAGTGGGGTTTTCTAAGGCAACTTATGAAGCTATAGAAATTGCCAGTGAATTGGGTGTTGATGCAGAATTCCCTCAAAAACTTGTGATATGTAGGAAAAACCAATTTGATGAGAATTCAAGTGTAGAAAAAGTTATGTTTTCACTCGATGAGGATTTTAAAGTCAGCTATTTTTATGTATTATAGATCAAGCTATAAGTTCTCTTGAAACAAGATATGATCAATACAAAAAATTCGAAAAAAATATATGGTTTTTTGTTTCCTAAAAAGTTGAAGACATTTGATGAAAAATATCTTAAGTCTTGTTGTTATCATCCTCAAGTTCTTAACACCCCAAAAACGTCGCTGCGGAAATACAAACGTAATGGTGACGGAAGTTGGTGCCCATAAATATCTTAGTGGACGATGCGTCGTTAATTTTGGACATATTACTTAATTAAAACATTGTTTAAGATTTAAACATAAGTCACAACCATAACATAGTTAAGCTATCTCGATCCTTATGGATCTTATTACAAACATGGTCCTAGTTTAGTTTTAAAAGTTGTCCAAAACGTTACTAAAGAAAAATATGCATCACAACCACAGATACACCAAAGGTTTCTGAAGCCGAACTCATGTACCTGAAGAACACATTAAAATCAAGTGTCAACACATAGGAGGGTGAATTCACGTATTCAAATTTAAAACAATTTGATCCAAGGGAAACTTTCAAATTATGTGTTTAATTAATAAAACATCCATTTAATATTAAGAAAGCCACTTTCATTTCCTTAATAAAAATTCAAGGGTCAGCCATCGCAAGCGTTTTTCAAAGACCTTCGATACACAAAATCTTCCCAAGTTTTCCATATTAAATTGATAGCATCAAGTGTTCATACTTGTATGTTTGCAAGACAATACGAACTATATATTAACAATAAGGACATAATCAAAATGTAAACCATACTCGGTACCTACTCTTTTGAGACCGAATGAATTCATCACAACTTTTAGATTTAAGCAATTTTAAATGTATACGGTCATTTTCTCTAAAACACCGTAATAACACCCGTTTCTCCCTGAAACATATATTCACATTATTCAAAATCTGTTTCTCCCCGAAACATATATTATCATTTTAAAATCATATATCTTCCTGAAAATATATTAGAATTATTGAAAGGCATATTTTATACTCAAAACGTATAATTATCCTTTAAGGTATGTTCTTCCCCAAAACATATACAAAACAGTAAAAATAGGCGTTTTAGTGACACTTACCTTTGGGTGCGTATTATAAATAGCGCAATCCCACAATTGTTTCTACACGTCCTAATATATGTAGGAACGATTTATCAAATAATATATCACAAAATTCCTAAGTTTCTCCAAATCTTGGAATTTTCACATAACTTTGAGATTTTCTCGAAAAGTTATTATTTTTTATTATGTTGGCACTTTAATATATATGAGTTCCTATATACATATTTTAAGATTTGGCGACTTGAACGATTTTATTGGTGACCCTTAATATGTTATATCCGTTACCACTCCCGTTTATACGTACTATATATCTACGATTTGCGCGTCGTAATATATATACATAAACGTACACAAATACTCAATGTCATAACACACGAAAACTCGTTAACTCATACACTTTATCATTTTTAAAGCATGTATACATGAAATAACTTATTAAGTTAATCTATGTATCAATTTTCACGCTCGACAAATAAGTTACACATTTAATGCGATTTCACCGATCCTACCGCTTTAAACACACAAGGGTACATGCATAGTCTAAATTCCCGCTCTCATGTCAACACTTAACATATCGTCATATACACATATTTAAATCTCATAACACTTTTAAACACATGAGGTTCACCTATGAACAACCCATTCTAGTATACATTGTAAAATGCGTATTTTAGTGATTAAGTAACGTTTTCGGGCGTCAAAAGTCACGTATGACTAACCAAACACCAAGTAAACTTAAGATAAGGTAAAATACTTATATTTATATCAAAAATATCAGTTTACTTACTAATCTAAAACAGTTTCATAAAAATCTCTTAAAAAGACGATTTTTACCGTTTTTAACGCATAGTTTTGCATCAAACGTTACCATAACCATCCCAAATCGAAACGACTGGATATTTTAACATAGCCCATGTTATTTACTAATTAAAATGATGGTTATAATCAGATTAGTGAAGTTTTTGTGTAAGCCTCTTAAATCATGCGATTTCACATAGTTTACAACTCTATAAGCACAATGTACAACATGCAAGCTATTAAACTTTATGGCAAAGTCTCATTCTATTTTAACACTTCAAATATTATTATTTTTCGTGTTAGGACCTGATTAAAAATCAATTCACCATTTCATGTCCATACATCCACATGCATGCCTAAGTACAAGCATCTAATGCATCAAATTTACATCATCATCATGTATGAATTAAAACATATCTAACATGCATTTAACTCATGTTCAAGCATTCAAGAACATCATCATCTTCACATGATCATCATCTAATCACTTATCATAAATGCAAGAATCTTGTTTCTACATATTTATGAACTAACATCAAATTTTCACATGCATGCATATATACATATACATATATATACATAGGGGATGGATCATGAGAAAACTAGTTTAAATGAGAAAACCAAAAAATTAACTAAAAAAGCCAAAAAGACATATCAAAATTTTTATTTTTTAAAATTTTTTTTATTAAAATTAGCTATATATATTATATAAAAAACTTAAAAAACCAAAAATAAAAAAAGCATATAATGCACATGTGCAACATAAACATATAATGCACATGTGTAGTACACATATAGTGCACATGTAGAGTACAAGTTTTTTTGTTTCTTTTTTGAAAAAAATGTTTTTTTATACATAAAATGCAGCGATTTTTTATAAAAAGATTGTAAAAAAATTTGTATGTTTTTATGCTTTTTTTGGCTTTTTGAGTTAGTTTTCTAGTTTTCTCATTTATATCTAGTTTTCTCATGATCCTCTTCCTATATACATATACATATATATATATATATATACACACACATATATACACACACATGATTCCAAAGTTTCACTTTTCATATATTCTTCTTTAATCATAAGAACTTTACAAAAACCCATTTTAATCATGCATGCATTCAACTTCCATGAATCACATCAACAAAAATCTATCAAAAATCAAAACTCATCTCAAACATATATACATACATACATATAGTTATGTATACATACATACATACACTTATCCATTTTTATTTTCTTTCAAAACCCATTTGTTTTTAGTTTCAAGTTAGTGTTTAAATCCCAGAACAAGAGAAACCCTTTACTATCATCTTCATCAACAAGAATCAAGGATGTTTTTAAAAGACATGGTTTTATACCTTCAAGATTCAAGTGGGTTTTGAATAAAATGATGAGATGAAGCTTGGTTCTTACTTGAAACTCCTTGGAATCACCTTTAAACCTTCATATGGAATTGAAATCACCTTGAATGGTTATGAATCTTCAAGAATAAGGTTTGAAATTCAAAAATGGTAGTGTATAGAGGGTGTTCGGCCGAAGCTTTTTTTAGAGAGAGAGAGAGAGTTGAGTGTTTTGATTGTGTTTCTTGGATTATGGAAGATTTGGAGAAGATTGTAAAGTTATAATCATCATGCAATCTTTCCAAGGCGAAAAAGTGGAAGAGATAGGAGAGAGGGAGCTCCTTTGGCCGCCATCTCCTTCCATGCACACACATATATTCGTTTAAATACATATATATGTATATATATATATATATATATATATATATATATATATATGAATTGTAGGCTCAAAACTGGTATTTAACTGGATACCGGATATTGTATCTAGCGTTTTAATCACGTTGTAAATTATTTTTAATGATCTATAAAAATAAACTCGCCAAAATATTACTGAATAATATTTTATTTGCCTAGACTGGCTACGTTGCCCGTATTTGGCAGTATGCGCGCTGTTATGCGCAGTGCGCGCTTAAACTTGAAAAATAGAGTTTCTAAGCATTTTAATTTATTTCTCCTCACGAACATGATTAAATGTATTATTTTAATCATAACGGACTATTTTTAGGATTTTAACATCAATCGGGCGGTCACCGACGTTCGTTTCACATTTTAACCGTTACGCGATAAGCGTTTATCTTAAAATTGCCAACATAATTTCTAATAAATTTTAAATTTATTAGCACATAAAATAACATCAAATAACATTAAATTCAATAAAATTTTGCCTTTTATTTATGCATAACACGTGTCACGTTAGTACAGGCTCAAAAAACCGGGTGTCACAGTCTCCCCTGTTTAAGGAATTTCGTCCCGAAATTCTTACACCGCAGGTTTCGTTTTCGTACTAGATTAAAGAGATGCGGATATTTCTGTTGCATCTGGTCCTGTCGTTCCCATAAGAACTCGGGTCCACGTTTGGAATTCCAGCGAACTTTGACCAAGTTAATCCGACTCCTCCTAAGCTTCCGAATCTTCTCATCCAGAACTTCTACCGGTTCTTCGATAAATCTCAGTTAATCATCTACTTACACCTTGTCAGGGGGTATGATTAGTGTCTCATCTGACAGATACTTTCTTAGGTTGGAAACATGAAACACGTCATGAACTCCACTCAATTCCTGTGGCAGCTTAAGCCTATACGCGACTGGTCCAACTCGAGAGAGGACTTCAAAAGGACCTATATAACACTGGCTAAGCTTTCCCCCTTTCCCAAACCTGACAACACCTTTCCAAGGTGACACCTTCAGCAGAACACGATCTCCGACTTGAAACTGCAAGGGTTTCCCCCAGTTGTCTGCATAACTCTTTTGTCGATCGGTGACAACTTTCAACCTTTCCTTGATCTGGAAAACCTTGTTGGTGGTTTCCTGGATAAGCTCAGGTCCGGTTAGTTGTCTTTCGTAACTTCAGCCCAACAAAGGGGTGATCGACACTTCCTTCCGTACAAGGCTTCAAACGAAGCGGCTTTGATACTCGCGTGGTAACTATTGTTGTAGGAAAACTCTGCTAATGGTAGGTGAGTATCCCAACTTCAACCAAAATCAAACACACGCTCTCAACATATCCTCTAATGTCTGAATGGTTCTCTCATTCTGACCATCCGTTTGAGGATGATACGCAGTACTCATGTCCAAACGAGAACCCAACGACTCCTGAAGGGATCGCCAAAATCTGTAGTCAAATCGTCCATCTCTATCAGAGATAATTGACACAGGCACTCCATGTCGGGCTACAATCTCGTTGAGGTACAACTGCGATATCTTCTCCGTCTTGTCTGTTTCCTTAATGGGCAAGAAATGAGCAGACTTCGTCAATCGATTCACGATTATCCATAGGGTGTCATATCCACGTGACGTACGAGGTAATATGGTGATAAAGTCCATAGCAAGATGCTCCCACTTCCATTTAGGAATCTCTGGTTGCTGCATAACCCTAGACGGCTTCTGATGCTCAACCTTAACCTTCGAGCACGTCAGACATTTACTCACATACACCGCAATATCTCTCTTCATATCCGGCCACCAATACAATTCCTTAATATCCTGATACATCTTGTTAGAACCTGGTGAATTGAATATCTGGACTTATGAGCCTCGTTCATAACCAGTTCACGTAGGTTACCTCTGAGCGGAACCCAAATCCGGTTCATGAAGTACATCACTTCATCCGTTTTTGGTATTAGTTCACATTCCAAACCTCTCAAACCTTCTCTTCTCAGATTCTCATCTCTTAAAGCTTCTCGTTGTGCATTACGAATTTGACTGATCAAATTCGTCTGTAAGGTTAAACCCAAAGCACGAACACGCAGAGGCTTTTCCCGCTCTTTCCTCTGAGCGCATCAGTAACAACAATGGCTTTCCCTGGGTGATAGCGAATATCACACTCATAATCATTGAGTAATTCCACCCATCGCCGTTACCTCATGTTGAGTTCCTTCTGATCAAAGATATGCTAGAGACTCTTATGGTCTGTGTAAATCGTACACTTCGTGCCCAATTTTAACAATTAATCTATCATCGTATTGGGGTTTTTTGGATATATAATTCATAAGTTTATATTATACAGAGAGGGCCCAATTTTTTTTGTCTCGCACGAGGCTCAAATGTTTTTTTTATTAATCTCAAGGACGGCCCTGAACTGACCCTAGGGTCTTTGTTACAGCTTTCTTACAAGTGTTATATCGGTGACTAAATATGATTGGTTGAAAGCTAACAACAAAAGCACTCCACCCGTCTCACACCTTATGACCCTTTTAGCCCCACCCGTATTGGTGTTAGTGCCCATGGCGCCCTTAAAAAGGTGTTGGACATTGTAACACTCTGACCTGTTATGAATGATATTTTAATAACTGTAGATAATTAGGTCCTGGATTTTTTTCTTATATATTTTTCAATACATAGAACTTATACACCTGGGTTAACTGATAATGGACTATTACACTTAATTACACTACTAACAGAATCCCCGCGTGATGCGGCATCGCATTGCCATACTCTATTTTTGTAGTTTTCTTATTTATATAATATTTATTGTAGCATTATTGTGATAGATATATATCAAAAGCGAAGTAATCGGGTAATCCATTTCTTTGTGTTGTGCATAGTTTGGTCTGTTTTGTTATTATACTCAATCAAAGCCGAAAGCAAAGTTATCAGTTAGTCATTTTTATTAACCAATCAGTTTTCGGTTAATCACTTTGATTTATTCTGTTAGATTGACGGTTTTCGATTTGGTTCATTTAATTTCAGTTAATAGCAAAAACCAAACTTGGGCTAAAACTTTTGCTTAGAAATATATGAAATTGAGGTATAAATACATGAAATAAATGTATAAATACATGAAATGGAGATATAAAATTTGAAATATATGAAACGAAGGTATAAAAGTTAGAAATATATGAAAATTGGAATGGTTCGATTCAGTTAAGCTAATTTTGTTAAACGAGGGTATAAAGAAATTAATAATCGGATTTTGGTTAATTAGTTTTTCAATTTTCAGTTAATTCAGTATTTGTTTGATTTTGGTTCGGTTTCGTCTGTTTTTGGTTTGGTTTAGGTTAACAATTTAGTTAATGCTCACAGATAACTGGTTTTGATTAATAACCTATAGGTGCGCACGCGATGCAACGGGAAACACAGACATTGCCACGGTGTACATTGTTCGGTTGGTTAGGTTCTTATCCTCAACCGAAATTGAGGTCATTGGTTAGTCTATTTTATTAACTAATCCATTTTCATTAATCGGTTTGGTTTATTCAGTTAGATTGACTTTTTTTGTTTGATTCATTTAATTTTGGTTAATAGCTAAAACCAAACTTGTGCTAAAACTTTTGATTAGAGATACATGAAATTTAGGTATAAATACATGAAATGGAGGTATAAATACATAAAACAGGTGTATACATATGAAATACATGTACTGAAGGTATTAAAGCTAGAAATGTATGAATATACGAATGGTTCGGTTCAGTTAATATTTTTTTACATGAACAGAAGGGGATAAAATGTAACTACTATTTAATTATCTATAATTTTGTTAAAGATGAGGGTTTCGTCACTTGACATTCTGTAGCTACTAAATATTTTGGGAAAATGACTAAGTACGTTGAACTTTAAGCACTTGTACACTAAGGAATCATCTACTGTACCTTTTAATCCATATGTCAGTACTGAACAAGACAACTATCGAAACGTCGACAAAATTGAGTAGGTCTTCACGGTACTTTTGGATTTTTTAAAATATTATTGTTTATAAGATATGACAAGAATACGTAAAAGAATTATAAGTTTGTTGTTGAGGGAGAAAAGCGTAACTAACTCCCCATAATTATGTTAAACTCAAGGATTTAAGTGTAATCCTATGGGGCTAAAATATAATTATTGGTTAAAAATTTACCTTCATTTTAGGGGTTTGTTTATAAATTAATATGGAAAAAGCTCTTATTTTTTGGGTATCTTAAAATGCCCATTCCTTATGCGTTATAATATAGTATAGATAAAAGCATTAAATTTTTAAACACGAAAACTTTGTTGTGCATGATCATGCTTCATCTTTCTCATGACTGTTTCCAAAACAATTGCAGTTTCGGAGTGTTCGTTTCTTCTCGTGCTTGGTCGTCTTTCGGTCTGCTTCCATTCCAGAGAAAACCTATCGTAAAACTAAGACCAATTAGTATCTAAGTTAAACAGTCAGCGCAGGTTAAAACAACGAAAGAAAAAAAATTTCTTAACCAGATTGTAGTTGCGTCGCACGCAACTTTACTCTCATCTCCTCGCGCGACGCGAGGTGGGGTTTCTTTCAGATGTGACATTTGTGCCTTTACAACCATCATACCATTCCGAACGATTTTGAATCCAATGAAACCTTGTGTTTCATTCCCAGAAATTGTATAATTACATGTGAAATTCACACATTTAAGTCCGTGTACAATTTTGACACCTCAAAGCTTTTCTGGAAATTTTACGTAAACTGTTACGCACACTTCAGAACAATGACATAAGCTAAACATACCCTAAATATCCTTTACATAACTTAGAAATAAGTTTTGAAGGGTTCGGTATGGCAAAAACATAATTGTTCAAGCTTAGGGACTATTTTCGCCAAACTACGAAACTATGCCCATTCTCGTAGTTTGAATACGAACCATGTTTAGACATCCAAAAATTTTTGTAATCAATAAAATCTTGTATTTTATTGATATGAATGCAAAAATATCAATCGTTGCGAAATTTCAGTCATTTTCGTGTACGTTAACGCGTTAGTCATAATTAAGCGAAAAACGTAACTGTACAACCGAAAGAACGGACATCCATGACATTTTTTAGCATAATTCAAGTTACATATGCTATAACTTCCTCATATAGCTTAAAAATGAGGTTAACGGGTGTTAGAAGTGTCAAAACGCGATGAAACAAGTCCAGGGGCCAAATCTGCCATATTTTGAAACTTCTGCCTGTGCTAGGGCCTTTACGGACCGTAAGGCCAAACCCCATATGGTCTGTAAGGGGTTCCCAGCTCAACAGGTTCCTAACAGCAACATGGCAGCTTCTCCATCCTTGTCTTGGGCTCCAAGTTCATGAAATTGCCACCTTCTAGCCTGCATTTGACACATGTTAAGACCCTCCTAGGATCATGACAACACATTTGTTGATGCATATGTCTGTTGCCTACGTCATCGTATAATATCGAGTCAGTATTTAGGAGCGAAATGTCAAAGTTTATGTATGTAAAGGGTCAAGTTCGCTTCAAATGTATATGTTGTAGTCAAGTTCGGCCGAACTTGACTAAGCAAGTTCGCTCGAACTTGCACTCCTCCAGCGAACTTGCACTCCTATAAGAAGTCTTGACATTTCATTTGTAACTTTTAGAAACTTTGGCATCTCTGAGGCGAAGCTCTGTCAATTTGGGCTCTTGACGTTTAATCAATAAAATTGACGTTTAACTGATTAATTCTTGTCTATTGGTAAACTTGTCATAATATTTCCGCTATTATGGACAATAGATATCAAATTTAGGTTCCTAAGCATCGAGGATCGGTCCTACAAGTGGTATCAGTGCAGGATTGGCCTAATTTGAAGTCATTGGACATAGAACATCTCATCTTCTACTCATTTATTCTATTTTTAACTTTTCTTGGACAATTCACGGACAAAATAGACTGATTTTCAAGTATAATACGTAACATCCATAATAGATAAACCCTTGAAATGATCAGAGCTTAAAACAAACGAATTCATGTCAAAAATTGCAAAAAACCATGTCGAATAACTCATGTTCGCTCGAACTTGACTGAAAAATTCATAACTTTTCATCAAGTTCGCTCGAACTTGATTGATTTTTCAAGATTTTTGATAAGTTCGCTCGAACTTGCATACTTTTCATTAAGATTTCATCAAGTTCACCTGAACTTGATTAAATTTTGTTGAAAATCTATTACAAGTTCGACCGAACTTGTAAAATCTCTTTAATATCTTACAAGTTCGCCCGAACTTGTAAGTTCTTTTGAAAAGTCTCACAAGTTCGCTCGAACTTGTCAAGCAATATACAAGTTCGCCTGAAATTGTTAAATTTGATTGTTTGTTAGCACAAGTTCGCCCGAACTTGTCTCACAAGCTATTACAAGTTCGCCCGAACTTGTCTAAGGTTTCTAAAAAAACGTCTAAGCTAATCATTTTTCAAGTGTTTTGAATGACAGATTAGTTTGGAAAACTAAATGGGGTCCGTGAAGCCGCCAAAGTTGATGAGTATGAACGAGTATGAAGTTTGTAAAGATAAATTTGAGAGCTGGGTCCAAGCTACGCATTTTAGCAGTTGGGTGGCGATCGAAACGGATATGTAGTTCCAAGATATGAGACTTAGAATATTCTACAGAAGTGCAAGTATTCTATGCAACAGAAAGAGGCGTAGTTTGCTGATAAGAAAATGATTAATCTGATTCAACAATCTGTTAACGAACATATCTTGATACTATTGCCTGAGTACAAGACTACAAAAGAACTCTGGATATCTCTGAAAAATAAATATCAGGTGAAGAGAGAAGAGAATGTAGTGATTAAGAACTGTGAAGCTCTAGTTTCAAGTATATCCACAAATGAGTCTTCAAGTTCTAAACCAGTCTGCCCGGTCTATGTTGTAGACAATTATCAGGCAGATAATGCCAAACTCTTGAATGACATTGAGAGTTTGACATTAGAAAATAAAAAATTAAAAGAAAATGAAAAGAATTTGGAAAACAAAATAAAAATTTTAGAAAATTAAAAATTATAAATAGTAGTAGATGTTCAAAATGAAATAAAAATGTTTAAAAATGATAAAATTGTTTTTGAAAAATTAAATATAGAAAATCAAATAGCAATAAATTCTCATATTGAGAAAATAGCTCAACTTGAAAAAGAAGTTGAGACTGTTATAAATAAAGCTACTATTTCAGCAAAATTATTGAAAGGATTTGTGACTTCCTCATTATAGTTAGAACATATATGTCCAAAACCAATCAATGATAATAAAAAGAAAATTCCAATAAGTGACAATGTCACAAATTATGACGATGTCATAATTGAGGATTTGATGATAATATCGATGATGAAAATGATAAAAATGATAAAAAGGAAATATTTTTGAAACTAAAAGAAAAATTTCAAGAAACTGTTCTACAATCTGCTGAAAAAGGTGAATGCTCAACGCAAAAACCTTCTAAGCAGAATGGAGAACAAAAACAACATGAAAACAAAATTCTATAAATTTTCAAAACAAAAATAAAAGCTCATCGGTACGGCCATCCAATAATTATAAAAACTCACAAAAATTTTAGAATAAGTGGGGCAGGTCGGACCATAGTGCTTCAAAGTCAAATCAATTTTACAGAAGAAGCAGGAAAGATGACTACTACACGTCAAATCAATGTGCTGATTTGGGTGTTTGGTCTGAATGGAGAGATTGGTATGATAACAGAGTGTGTTACAACTGTCGATTTGGTGGACACATTACTATTAACTGCCTGAAAAAGAGATTTGATACGAGAAGATGCTATAAATGTCAAATCAAAGGTCATATTTCCAGGGATTGTCCGACTAATCTGAAAAGAAGATCGGTTAAATCTCAGGGGGAGAAAAGACCAGAGGAGAAGAAAACAGAGAAGAAAAATGAAAAAACTATAGAGAAGCCCAAAGAACAAAAAGTCAAGTTATCACAAGGGTAAAAAGACAGATTGAGAAAAAAGAGGAAAAAAGTTAGAGAGTATTTGGAAAAGATTTTGTCCTTGGATATGTTTAAAAAATCAGATAAAAGTTCTAATGAATCATTTTACTCACAGTCAAAAGTAAAACGAATTCATCAGATACAAATCTGAGCACAAAAGAGAGAGCAGTGTAGAAAAATTTGATAATTCAAACAGTTAAAAAATCAAAGAAAGTAAAATTTTCAAATAAAGTTTCTATCAAACTGTTTGAATATAAAAAAGAGTGTGAATATGTGTTTACTTCAGATGTTAATGATTTTGGTAAACCTAAATCCAGAATGGATTGGGTTCCAATTCAAAAATGATTAAAGTCTGTTTGAATGTGCAGGATAACCAAGCTTCAACCCAAAGGTCATTTCAGAAGCAGTGGTTGTTCATACAGAGAGACAAGAGACAGGAGTGATATTCCACACAAACAAAATGGAAGTCTCGCGTTCACATTCGCAAAATGTCGTTAAAAGGTTAAAATGGAAGATTTTTATTTTCGATTTCGAAAAGATGTTTTCAATTTTAGGGGGAGAAAAATTTAAAATTTTCAAAATCAAATATTCCTGTAAAATTGAAAAACATCATTTCAAAATCATTTTAGATAGATAAAATTTTTCAAAAAGCCAAAAACAATAGAAAATCTCAAAATGTAGAAAACATTGAAAAATGAAAATTGAGATTACTTATGCAAAAGAGGAAATGATAGTACATCAGCGGACTATCAGTGCATGATAAAGATATGTATTGTTTAAAATGATTAAACAATCTCACTAAAGATGTGTCGGTAGGCTCAGCTAGACTAGTAGTTTCGTGAAAACGATACAAACATAAATAGAAAAGCCTAGTTCTAGTGGGAAACACGCTTGAAAGCATATTCGTGACTGTGTACCTACTCGGTAATTGCTGAATTCTGAAAAGCATAAAAACTGGTCAGTTTGTGAACTTTCACAACTTACTGAAAAAGTCAATATGATTGTGTATTTCATTTTGCAAAGATTTAAACTTGTTTTATTTCTTTATTTTGTTTAAGCATTGGACATCCTCTGCGTATACGAAAGTATCGAACTGGATGTTAGTGCCTAAACGTTTCTACTTTGTTTTACCCGGTGTTTCGTTTAAATCTTGGATCACCTCTGTGTATATGAGAATATCGAACTGGTGGTTAAGATCTAAAAAATTTCAACTTGTTTTTCATTTCTTTTTTGTTTAAACATTGGACTTTCTCTGCGTATCGAAAGATCAACCTGATTGTTAATATTTAAACATTCTGCGTATTTTCACACAATTTACAGTTGATTAAAGTTTAAAGGCATTATTTGAGTTAGTGTATTACATGATGAGGGGATATGCTGAGATCGTGGGGTCCATAAGAACTTAGTGCAAATTAATGTACCTTAACGTATCGGTAAGCATTACGAAAGTTTTTAGATTGAGTTTAAGTGGACAACAATACCGACAATCCATGTGAATTGTTTAAACATAGTATTTCTTAAAAATCAACGGTGCAACTGATATGTCTCAGTAATCTGATATGATCCTCTAGCACGTTTTCTCACAAAAATACAAACTGTAAATAGTACATTTTAGTATGTTTACATTTCTGCATTCAATATTAAAAATCCAAAAAGATTTTTTCTCATATATTCCATGGAAACCTAATAATGTTGAATGTGAGTCGGACCAACAAGACTGTTAAGAAACTGTTTGTGTGTGGATACGTGTGATTGTTCTTAATCGTCAAATTCTAGAGATTCGGAGCATCATTTGAGGGGGAGCTAGATAAACATGTTGATTGAAGATAACAAAAAGCTTAAAGTAAGGGGGAGCATGGATGATAAAGTTATTCAAGAAATAAAGATCAAGTGAACATTAAAGACTCAGGAACTTAATTGAAGAATGATGACTACGGCAACATCCAAGGGGGAGTCTGTTGATGCATATTTCTGTTGCCTACGTCATCGTATAATATCGAGTCAGTACTTAGGAGCGAAATGTCGAAGTTTATGTATGTAAAGGGTCAAGTTCGCTTGAAATGTATATGTTGTAGTCAAGTTCGGCCGAACTTGACTAAGCAAGTTCGCCCGAACTTGCACTCCTCCAGCGAACTTGCACTCCTATAAATAGGAGTCTTGACATTTCATTTGTAACTTTCAGAAACTTTGGCATCTCAGAGGCGAAGCTCTGTCAATTTGGATTCTTGACGTTTAATCAATAAAATTGACGTTTAACTGATTAATTCTTGTCTATTGGTAAACTTGTCATAATATTTCCGCTATTATGGACAATAGATATCAAATTTAGGTTCCTAAGCATCGAGGATCGGTACTACAACATTGGACCCTTGGATTGATCATATGAACTCTTGAACACTATAAATAGCCAAGGATTTTGACCATTCCAACTTGCTCATTTCATTCTTTCTTCTCCCAACTCTTTGGAGCTTGCTTCCAGCTTTGGAGGCCTCCTATTCTAAGTTCTTATAGTGTTCCCAACACAAGTAAGTACCCTCCCTTAGTCTATTTCCTTATTTTGGCTATTTATGAGCCAAAAGTCAAATAGTTTGACTTTCGGTTCTGACCATAATTGGTCAAGTCAAAGTTTAATTGAAGTTTGCAACGTGATCGTCATCACGAAGGTTATAATCCCTAGCGATTGCACCTTCTGATTACCACGTTTACTAGTCGAAGTGACAAGTCAAAGTTTCGGTAAAAAATGCGAAATATGGGCATTTTACGACGAAACTATTTTTGGGTATCAAAACACCAAGTTTTCATACCAAATCAGTTTCATAAACTTAGTTAGACATGTCTAACTCATCACTTCTAGTTTAGTGCTTTATTTGGGTCGTAAGTCGAGCGGTCTTGACCACCGCTTTAACTTTTGAAGCCGACCCGTTTGGTCGATCTTAGGATCTGGCCAAACACATATTTGTTACCATAGTTGTATAGAGAATAACCTACTGAGGTTATACCTTATGGTCACTTCGTTTTGTTAGTGTTATGATAAGTTGCTTTTATGTTCTTTAATAATGACCAAAATGCCCTTTTTGCCCATAAATCCATTTTAAGCATATGTAATCAATTTTTTGACATATAAACTAATGTTATAACATTTTAAAACATGATTGGACATTAAAGACTTATCATAGGATATGTTTAACCATCCGAACACATATTTATGCAAATGACACGTTAAAGTAGCGTAAAGTACCTTAAAGGGTCATATCTGGTCAAAAGATTAGGATTCAATTCCAAATCAGAATGTTGATTTTGTTAAACGATTTTATATGAGTTCCATCACTCATTTGGTTTAAAAGACCTCATTCTATCCAATTCTACTGATTATGTCCCCTACTTTAACATAGTTACCCGATATTAGGACACACTTGATTCCTTGATCTTTTGAGCTTTGTTTACACATTAATTCAAGGCTTATACACAATCCCAAGTGAGTACATAGCTCCCCTATTTTATGCTTTCTAAATGTTTTGGGGTGACTCATATGTGCTAAACCGTTTTCAAGATTTCAAAACAAAGTCTATGGTTTATATAAAACACGACGATTTCAATAATGTGAACGAACTTGTTGGTGCGTTATCCATGACAAGAATGAGATTCATTAGCTTTGGCCAAGCCGACCAGTAGTATGTTATGGTACCATAGGACTGACAATCCCATACTAGGCTGGCTATTCACTGGAATTTGGTGGGTAGTTTGGGAAACGACAGAAACTGTTTCTGATTAACAAATCATTCGTTGATTTATTAGTCTTGTTAAAGAGATCTTTTAGGGTCTATTAAAAATACCCTTAGGGTATAGTCAACACAGGTTTGAATGTGTTCATTAAAGAACGACCAAAAGTTTTCACAATTAAAACACGGACGATTGGTTTATGACACGGGCAATGGTTTCTGACACGAACAATGGTTTATAACACGTACAATGCTTTATAACACGGACGATTGGTTTATAGCAAGGACAGATGGTTTTGAACAATGACACACAATGATTTTTACTAAAAGATATAAACCATACATTGTTTTCTTTTAAATCGACTTATTACTCGGTTTTACAAAAGACAAGTTTTCGGTCAAGATTCATGGTTACAAGGTTTCTTTCACTTATATCAACTTGTTAAGTTGATTATATATTTCGTTTTCAAGGTTCATACTCGTCGACTCTCGAAGTTGGACGGGGTTTTGTAATATAAATACAAAGCCATGAATTTGACACACACAAAACCTATGTTACTCACAGGCATTTTTATGCTGACGTACCTATTTTCACATATGTTTCAGGTTTATCTATGTGATGTTTGTTTCCGCATGCTACAGATAGGATGGACTTGGGCTTTGGTGACTTTAAAATTTGAAAGACAATATGATTGTTTTTCATTTCCATTATTTCCAGACATTGTAAACCGATAATTCAATAAAACAAAACTTTAAGTACCATGTGTTGTGAAACAATTTGTAACGTGACTCCCCAAGTGTTTCCGCCGCGTGTTGTACTGCACGATTTGGGGTGTTATAGATTGGTATCAGAGCCCATGGTTATAGGGAATTAGGTTATTAGTAATGCTTTGACCTATCTATAACATTCCTAGGACCCTAACGCGAGTTTTCTTGCGTTTAGATTCTTAATACAATACCATCACCTATCCTTAGGTGATTACCAAAAATAAAACATAATTTTTTTCTCTAAAAGTCATAATTTTTCCAAAAACTTCACAAGAAATTATTAATCTTTAGATGATTTACTTTTGGGCTATATGCCTTCAAAGTTTTCAAAATCTCATCAAAGTTTGAGTTTTAATAATGTGAACACATGCAATCTGGAAGGGTGAATGCCTGTACCCTGAGTTTTCTATCAAAGGCTAGAGTGTTCGTACAAATCTGCATCACCGGTCCAGTCACTCTTACCTGGGAACTCTGAGGGTGAGTGTCCACTTATAGGATAAAGCATGTCTTCGCGATACATTATAAAGACCTATTTACTTTGATTAGTGACTGTGTCAGTTGTTTGTTTTTAGTAATGAGCAATTGATCACAATCCTTATACTTCGTCGATATTTTTTTTCAAATTTCATTTTAACTATCCTTTATCAATCCAATTTGTTCTCTCTCATATTTTCCTCTCTCTTTTAAAATGCCTCCTCATCGCAACGCTACCCAAGACGCCGAAATGGAAGCTCTAATTGCTCAGTAGATGGCTGTTGCACTCCCAAACCTTGTGACCCAACTCAATCAAGCTTACCAAAACAATAACAACAGCAATGCACCCACTCTATGCAATTTTAAACAATTCAATTCGGCCAAACCACTCAACTTTAGTGGGTCTGAGGGAGCTACTGGGATCCTTCAAAGGTTTGAGAGTATCGATAGCACTTTCCGCCATGTTCAGTGTCCGAACGAGCGAAAGTTAGAGTTTGCTTCGAGTGTTTTCCTAAAGATAACACTCATGTGGTGGAACGGAGTTATGAGGGATAGAGGTGCTGATATAGCATTGGCTCAAACGTGGAAAGAGCTTAGGGCTCTCATGATGAAAGAACTCTGCCCACGTCATGAGCAGAGGGCACTTGAGAATGAATTCCATGATCTTAAACAAGATAGTGAGAAACATGCACGCCTACACTGACCGATATGAGGAACTAAGTTTTTTGTGTCCTACCATGGTTATGCCTTTGGACAAGGCAATCAAAAAGTACATTGATGGCCTCCCTGACCCAGTTCAGGACATAGTTACTGGTAGCAATCCCGCTATAGTTAGACAGGTCGTCAAACTAGCAGCTACCGTGATAGACTCTCAAGTCAAGAAGGGTAAACTTTTTCGCAAAGACGACAAGAAACCATCTGACAAGGACACTAAAACTGAAACCTCCAAGAGGTCAAAGAGGCCTAAAGCTTCTCAAACCTTTGCTGTAGTTGCACAAAACAACCAAGTTGCTCCAAACCAACCAGCTCAACCTCCTGCAAGGAAACCTTATGCTGGTACAGCACGTTGTGCAATAGGTGCAACACTCATCACCAAGCTCACCTACAGTGTCGTGAATGCACTTTATGTGGGCAACTTGGTCATATAGCTAACGCTTGTCGATCTGCTCGAGCTCACTTCCTACCAGGTTCTTGCTACAACTGCGGCGAGATGGGTCATTTTAGAAACAACTGCCTGAAGCTTGTTAATGTAAATCCAGCCCATGGATGAGAATTTAACATAAATGCTAACAACTCTCGTACTAATGTCGATGTAGCTGTGAACATTTAAACTTTTACATTTTCGCTTTGTTTATCCAAGAATCTTTGAAACACTTTGATGGGTTCCATAAATGAATTTGGTTGTTCCCATTTTATTTACAAAACCAATGTGATTACATGTATGTGTGATACACCTCTACAATATCGGTACAAAGGATATGGTTCCTTGCAAATCAAACTACTCTCATAGTTTCTTTCATTTTGTGTTCGCTCGCGATCTCCACAAAAATCCTAAGTACTCGTTTCTTCTAAGAAATAAAGTACAAGGTACAAGTTATAACTCTTATCAGATACGCAAAGTACCACTTTAAATCCTTGATTGGATACCTAAGGGTACTTCCATGAGTCCTTAATTGGTCTTATGCAATATGCCTATGTGCATATCACAACTCCCTGGTTTCAAGACACTTTACATAGTACATGATTTCAAAAACATAATACCCGATTTCAAACTACATAATTTCAAAAACATTATATGATTTCAAAAACAACATACATATTTTCAAAAACCTTATACATGATCAAAGACATTTCATATGATTTCAAAACCTTTAACATTGCATATTTACCTAATATATCAAGTGCATGGTTTCAAAAACAGTATATGATTTCAAAAACATTGAACATATTTTCAAAGACTCCATGCATGATTTCCAGAGACACTTTGCTTCGTATGTTGACCTAGCATACCAAGTACACGGTTTCAAAGACACTTCGCTTCGTTTGTTGACCTAGCATACCAAGTACACGGTTTTCAAAGTCACTTTTGCTTCGTATGTTGACCTAGCATACCAATTACACGGTTTTCAAAGACACTTTGCTTCGTATGTTGACCTAACATACCTAGTGCATGGTTTTCAAAACATTTTCACCACGCAAATCCCAAATCCTTATTGGATCTTCCTATCTTCATAGTTAGATTCTTGTGGATGTTTAAAGTGCTAGGTTGAAATCCTTAATTAGATTCCTTGCGTACTTTAACATGTGTGTACGAGTTTGATGGACAAGTTGATAATTAAGTGTTTATGTGATTAGTAGTGATTTAGGTAACGCAACGAGCGTAATACCATAAGAACATGGTGGATACGCTGATGGTACTTCCTATATATAAGTGTTCTTATTGTATTACCCTTGTAGCGTTATCCGAATCACTATAGGATTTTGGTGTTCAGTCGATTCAAATGCTCACTATCCAAATCGTTGTAGAATCTTCCATATTTTAACGTGTTAGATTCTTAGAAGGATATCCAAAGTACTATCTTAAATCCTTGATGGGCTTTTCTATGAAAGTAGTTAGACCCTTGGATTCCAAAGTATAATAATAGTTTAAAGAGGCCTTTCAAGGTCTAGTTAAAGAGGCCTTTCAAGGTCTAGTTAAAGGGGTCATGTGTTGACCTAGTTAAAGAGATCATTTGTTGATCTAGTTAAAGAGGCCTTTCAGGGTCTAGCTAAAGAGGCCTTTCAGGGTCTAGTTAAAGAGGTCATGTGTTGACCTAGTTAAAGAGATCATTCTTTGGTCTAGTTAAAGAGGCCTTTCATGGTCTAGTTAAAGAGGTCATGTGTTGACCCAGTTAAAGAGGTCTTTCAGGGTCTAGTTAAAGAGGCCTTTCAGGGTCTAGTTAAAGAAGTCATGTGTTGACCTAGTTAAAGAGATCATTCGTTGGTCTAGTTAAAGAGTCCTTTCAGGGTCTACTTAAAGAGGTCACGTGTTGACCTAGTTAAAAAGATCATTCGTTGATCTAGTTAAAGAGGCCTTTTAGGGTCTAGTTGAAGAGATTGTTCATCAATATAGTTAAAGAGATCATGTGTTGATCTAGTTAAGAAGATTGTTCGTCAATCTAGTTAAAGAGATCATGTGATGATCTAGTTAAAGAGACTCTTTGGTGGTCTATTTAAAGAGATCATTCGTTGATCTAGTTAAAGAGACCCTTTTGTGGTCTAGACAAGTCATTGCATATTTACTCGTTTGATTTCCCCCCTACACATCACAAAATGAACTATGCGGACTATGCAAAGAATTGAGTAATTATGGATGCATACATAATTATAAAATTTTGTGCATAGAAAACCATAGCAAGTTTTTTCATGTGTAAGAACCATATTGATAAGAATAAAGAAAAGGGAACAATGTAATAAGGGCATGGTGGATACGCTGCTGGTACTTCATATATATAAGTGTTCCTTATTACATTGCAAGCATGGCGTTATTTAAGTTACTAGAAGTTCTGGACCTTGACCAATGTTGTTATAGTATTTCAATCTCCGACTCCAACGTCGAGCACTCACAGGTTTCATATAATAGTCTTCATAGGAAACAATCTTCCGTACGTTGTTCAAAACCCCAAAGTTCACACCCTCTTCAAATTCTTCTACTACAAAAATGCCACTTTGAGATTTACATGGCTCTCTTCTGAGGCTCGGTAAAATCAAAGATGTCATACACCTACCTTTTGGACTGAAGATTAGAATTTCGAATCTGAACTCATTCCTATAGAAAATAGACGAGTACAATTAACAAATTTTGCTGGGAATCCAAATGTGGCTCAGAGTTTTACTCAGGGAATGGAGGATCATTTGAAAGCGATACACTCACATCTGTTTTCACAAGTGTCCTCTAAATTCAAAATTCGGGACGAAATTTCCTAAAGTATGGGAGACTGTGACATTTGTGCCTTTACAACCATCATACAATTCCGAACAAATTCAAATTCCAATGAAACCTTGTGTTTCATTCCCGGAAATTATATAATTACATGTGACATTCACACATTTAAGTCCGTGTACAATTTCGACACCTCAAAGCTTTTCTAAAAATTTTATGTAAACTGTTACGTAAACGTAATTAGTTTAATGAGACTTACAATCCGGAACAATGACATAAGCTAAACATACCCCAAATATCCTTTACATAACTTTGAAATAAGTTTTGAAGGGTTCGGTATGGCAAAAACATACTTTTTCAAGCTCAGGGACTATTTTCGCCAAACTACGAAACTATGCTCGTTCTCGTATTTTGAATACGAACCATGTTTAGACATCAAAAAAATTTTAATCAATAAAATCTTGTATTTTATTGGTAAGAATGCAAAAATATCAATCGTTGCGAAATTTCGGTCATTTTTGTGTACGTTAAAGCGTTCGTCGTAATTAAGGGAAAAACGCAACCGTACAACCGAACGAACCGACATCCATGACTTTTTTTTAGCATAATTCAAGTTACATACTTCCTCATAAAGCTTAAAAATGAGGTTAACGGGTGTTAGAAGTGTCAAAACGCGACGAAACAAGTCCAGGGGCCAAATCTGCCACATTTTGAAACTTCTGCCCCTGCTAGGGCCTTAAGGACCGTAAGGCCTAACCCCATACGGTCTCTAAGGGGTCCCCAGCTCAGCAGGTTCCTAACAACAACATGGCAGCTTCTTCTTCCTTGTCTTGGGCTCCAAGTTCAAGAAATTGCCACCTTCTAGCCTACATCTGACACATGTTAAGACCCTCCTAGGATCATGACAACACATTGGACACTTGGATTGATCCTATGAAATCTTGAACACTAATATAGCCAAGGATTTTGGCCATTCCAACTTGCTCATTTCATTCTTTCTTCTCCCAACTCTTTAGAGCTTGCTTCCAGCTTTCGAGGCCTCATATTCTTAGTTCTTATAGTGTTCCCAACACAAGTAAGTACCCTCCCTTAGTCTATTTCCTTATTTTGGCTATTTATGAGCGAAATGTCAAACAGTTTGACTTTCTGTTTGACTTTCGGTTCTGACCATAATTGGTAAGTCAAAGTTCAATTGAACTTTGTAACGTGATCGTAATCACGAAGGTTATAAACTCTAGCAATTACACCTTCTGATTACCACGTTTACTAGTCGAAGTGACAAGTCAAAGTTTTGGTAAAAAATGCACAATATGTGCATTTTATGACGGAAAGTGTTTTCGGGTATCAAAACACCAAGTTTTGATACCAAATCAGTTTTATAAACTTAGTTAGACATGTTTGACATGTCTAATTCGTCCCCTTCTAGTTTTGTGCTTTATTTGGGTCGTAAGTCGAGCGGCCTTGACCACCACTTTGACTTTCGAATCCGACCTGTTTGGTCGATCTTAGGATCCGACCAAACACATATTTGTGACCATAGTTATATATGGAATAACCTACTGAGGTTATACCTTATGGTCACTTCGTTTGGTTAGTGTTATGATAAGTCGCTTATATGTTCTTTAATAATGACCAAAATGCCCTTTTTACGTATAAATCCGTTTTAACATATGTAATCAACTTTTTGACATATAAACTGATATTATAACATTTTCAAACATGATTGGACATTAAATACTTATCATAGGACATGTTTGTCACACCCCGACCCGCAGCAGAAAAGGTGATCGGGGCATGATTGGGTTTTCATCAAAGCTCATGACATTTATTATAATGTTTCATATTTATTATTGCAATTTAAAGGAGATCATACAATCATATCATACAAGTTCAACATGTCCTATACATCTTTCTAGGCTTCATTATTTTTCTTCTAAGGCACTTTCCTATGTGTTCCTTGCTTCATCCTGTCCACCTGTATCATGTGTAAAAATGGTTTTTGGATCAACAAAAAGTTGGCGAGTGAATCCTATGAAAAACATTTACACAAGTTTATTGAATTGATTATAGAATAAAGTGCATAACCACATATGAGTAAATGTAGATGTAAATTTATTCACAATACACATAATATTAAATATTGCACACACACACATACAACAATTGATTGTTTTGAGGCACACGTTGTTCAACTCGTCTCCCACGAGGAACTGATGGGCCTAATGAATGAGTTTTGAGGCGCGCGTTGTTCTACGAACTGATGGGCCTAACGAATGAGTTTTAAGGCACGCGTTGTTCAACTCGTCTCCCACGAGGAACTGATGGGCCTAACAAATAGTTTGCATACAAGTTGACAATACGTAATACATAACAACAAACAATATTTACATTCTAAGTTTAGATCATAATATGGTATAGCACGAGTTTGAATAAGCGAATTAGTTTAAGCGACACATGATACACCCAAAACATGAATAAAAAAGGGGAATTTGTATGAATTCACTCACATTGGGTGCGTTCTCTTGATGATGTTGAATGCGCACGAGTTTAGAGGATTGGTCGACGAGGAATAACTAACCTAATTAATAATGAAAAGGTACGGTAAACAAGTGGATTTTATTAACAATTTTAATAGGATTTTTGGATATATTTTTGTGAGTTTAAGGCTATTTTCTAACTTTAAAAACGTTATTTTTAAGTACTTTTAATTGATTTTTAAATTAAATAAATAAATAAAAATAATAAAAAAATGTTGACTTTTTGACTTTGATCGTTGATCGTTGACCATGACTGTTGACCGTTGACCGGTTCGGTCGGTTATATTGTTGCACTGAGCGAGGTTCGAACCTGTGACCTCCCGTACGCGTGCACGCAGCTCTACCAACTGAGCTACGTGTCTAACCCGAAATATTTCTGTTTTTAATTATACTTATACACTATTTAATTTAATCCGAAAATCATTTATTTAAAAAGGAATTAATTGTATCGAACCGGTGCCGTCAACAGGTCTCGAACCCGGGACCTGTGGTTTAGTGTTGCACACAGTCCACCGCTGGACTGTGTGTCTAACCTGGTTAATATTCTGGTTTTTATTATACTTAACATCATTCTGTGAGTTAACCCAGTTCGGTTTTAAAAAAACATTTTTATTTCCGAGGATAGGGTCGTGATAGGGATCGAACTCGAGACGTGTGTTTATTGTTTGCACACAGTCCACCGCTGGAGTGTGTGTCTAACCCGTTTATATGTCTTGTTTTAATTAATCTCATACAATAGGCCGACTTCATCTTCTTCATTCAAAACACAGACGACGGTTTCAACTGTTTCTTGTTAAATTCAGTTAACGAACTTATAGGTGATTGAAATGTGATGAACAAAGAGGGTTTGGGGAAAGAATGTACCGAACAGGTGTCTTTCTCAGAACTCCGGCAAGGATTCGTCGGCTCTGTTTTGTGAACTCCCTCTGTTCGGATCAATTAACAGTTTTGATTGATTAGATATGAAATTGAATTACTGAGTAACGATTATCAGGAGGTTTAGATGATCATACCAATTAACAGCGTGATTTCGGAAATTCCAGCGATTTTCCGGCGAGTACAGAATATCCGGCAACGTCGTCTGGGATTGATTCTGGGTGATGGATTGATGTTAGTAATGGTCTAACAATGGATTGAAACAGAAAAATTCGAGGTATTTACCGTGGTGATGTGAGTCTCGGTTTTCCGGCGAAAGTCCGGTGATGGAAGGAAAGTTCCGACGAGGGAAATTGATTCGAGAATCGGTGCGATTTTGAGCGAAAAGATTACCAGAGGCTAGGGTGTGTATTTATAGGAAAGAATATCGATGAATTGGGTCCGATTTCTGTCTTGATTCGTTGGTCAGCCGTTCTCCGGCGGTTATGACTGATGTCGCGGAACTAGACATCGGTTATAACCAATGGCGACGTTAATACGTACGTTAAGTCAAAAGAAACCGTCAATAATTGGCGAAATCGTCGGGATTTCGGGCGACTGCGAAATGGGCGCGCTGTTGACTGGATTTGATTTCCAGTTTTATTATATGTATTAATTGTTTCAATAAATCAACAAGTGACACAAGTGGCGGAGTGGTGGAATGTGTGTGTGTTAAGTTTCAATCCGGCTGACCCGGGTTCGAAACCCGACATCAGCAATTTATTTTTATTTCATTATTTTTAATAAAATTTTCAATTATAAATTTTAAATTCTAATATATTTATTAATTATGTATCGTATAAAATTATTTTGAGTATTAAATACGCAACGAAAATTTTAACTGGATGTTCGGTTAATAAACGAAGCGGGTTTGGTTAACCCGGTTTTTGACGGATGTTACAGTATCCCCTACTTTTAGAAATTTCGTCCTGAAATTTAAGTAGTGGCATGTTTGTCTCAAAAAGATGGTGTTTTAATTTGACAGTTACATACTTAGAAGGGAGTAAGAGTTTAAATTTTGTTTGAGGCGGTAACGTTCCTTGTAAGGGTTGAGTACCCTGCTACAGGAATTGCTTTTTGTTGCCTACGATAAAGAATATTTAGAAACATATTTGATTGACTAAGTATGATTTTATGCATAAGAGTTTTGATACGTTTGGAAAGATAAGGTTATATCCTAAAACAAAACTTCTACTACTAACATCTACATGGAACTTCTCATAATCGCCTGACAATGCCTCTGATCCTTTGACAAGAATACTTATATATAGGAAGTACCAGCGGCGTATCCACCATATTCTTGTCAAATTTTCATTGGCTTTATCAGTAAATTATGATTAGTTCTATGTGACTCTAAACACAACAACCAAAACTTGAGTCTCAATTCTGAAAGTATACATGTTTGAATGATGATAGTACCTCTCTCGTTTGTTATAATGAAGAGGTTAGTGTAACATCCGTCAAAAACCGGATTTACCAAACCCGCTCCGTTTAATAACCGAACAATCAGTTAAAAATTTCGTGGCATATTTAAGGCCCAAAATAATTTTAAACGATACATAATTAATAAGTATAATGGAAAATATAATTTATATTTGAAAAAGTCTTAAAAATAGTGATTTAAAAATAAATTAGTGCTGCCGGGTTTCGAACCCGGGTCAGCTAGCGAGTCAAACACAGCTTTAACACATAACCATCCAACCACTGCGCCAATCATGTTTCTTGTTAAATATTGGAAATAATTAATACATAAAATAAATCTCGAATTCAAATAACGACGCGCCCAATTGCAGTCGTCGGAAATTCCGACTATCTCGCCAAGATTGGACGGTTACTTCCGTTTTAACGTAAACTTTAATCTCATCATCAGTTATAACCGACGCCTGAGTCCGCGACGCAAGTCATAACCGCCGGAAAACGTAATGACTTTGAATCAAGCCTGAAATCCGACTCTATACATCTCGATTCCTCCCTATAAATTCACCCACAATCCACTGGTAGCCTTTTCGCTCAAAACTGCACCCTTTCTCGGCGAAAATTTACTCGCCGGAAAGTACCTGCAAATCGCCGAAAAACCGAGTTTTTCACCTTTGAGCCTTACTGAACCCCCAGAGCTCATACCGAAGCAACTCACATCCTTCTCAAGCTCGCTGAAGACTCTCTGCCGCAAGACACAAGTCGCCGGAATAGTCTGCTGACATCGGAGTTCCGCCGGAGAAACAGAGGAGTCCAATTTCGGTATATCTAACGCTTAGTCTTTCATTCTTTTCATTTATCTCACCTATAATTAATCATAACACACTAAAGAAACTTGATAAAATCGATGAATCAGTCGGACGTTAGTTCTGGTTAAATCCAACGAAGAAGACGAAGTTTGCTGTTGTCTATAAGTTTAATTTAAATCACGATATAACTCGGGTTAGACACACAGTCCAGCGGTGGACTGTGTGCACATTAAACACGCTCACGTCTCGAGTTCGATACATGTCCCACGCATACTCGCCTTAATAAAAATGTTCTTTTTTTAACCGAACCGGAGTCACTGCGTAAGATGTTAAGTTTAATAAAAACCGGAATAATAACCAAGATAGACACACAGTCCAGTGGTGGACTGTGTGCGCGTTTAAAACACAGGTCACGAGTTCGAGTCCGGACTACCGCACCGGTCCGGACAATCATCAAACTTTTTATTTAAGACAGAAATGAAAATACTTAGTTTGTATATAAGTATAATAAAAATCAGTTTATTTAACAAGTTAGACACACAGTTCAGCGGTGGACTGTGTGTTAACTCAACCCACAGGTCCCGGGTTCGAGACCTGTGGAGCGCACCGAGTCATTGAATAAAATCATTTTAAAAATAAATTGATTTTCGGATTAATCTAATTAGTATATAAATTTAATTAAAAACAGAAATATTTCGGGTTAGACACGTAGCTCAGTTGGTAGAGCTGCGTGCACGCGTACGGGAGGTCTCGGGTTCGAGCCTCACCCAGCGCACACATACACACATACGAACCGGTCAACAGTCAAAGTCAATGGTCAATGGTCAATGGTCAACGGTCAAAAAGTCAAAATTTTTTTATTATTTTTATTTATTTATTTTATTTAAAAATCAATTAAAAATACTTAAAAATAACATTTTTAAGGTTAGAAAATAACCTTAAACTCACAAAAATACACCCAACAATCCTACTAAAATGGATTAAAAAATCCGTTTACTTACCGAACCATAATGCTATTTATCTAGGTTAGTTTCACTCGTGGTTAAAACCAACTTCGCGTGCATTCAACATCATCAACCGAACGCACCCAATGTGAGTGAATCTTACAACTCCCCTTTTTAATTACACGTTTTGGGGTGTGTCATGTGTCACGAAATTAACTCGTTTATTTAAACTTGTGCCATACCATATTGTGATCTAAACTTAGATTGTATACATTGTTTGTAGTTATGTATTTCATATTGTCAATTTATATATAATTCATTCATTAGGCCCATCAGTTCCTCGTGTGAGACGAGTTGAGCAACGCGTGCCTCAAAACAAATCCATTATTGTTCGTGTGTGTATTATTTAGTTTATATTGTTTGTAGATACGTATTTCATATTGTCAAGTTTATGCAATTCATTCATTAGGCCCATCAGTTCCTCGTGAGAGACGAGTTGAGCAACGCGTGCCTCAAAACGATCCATTATTGTTCATGTGTGTATTATTTAATATTAAATTGATTGGTGAATAAGTTTACATCTATTTTACTCATGTGTGGTTGTGCACTTTATTTTATAATCAATTAAATAAACTTGTTCAAATGTTTTCCATAGGATTCACTCGCCAACTTTTTGTTGATCCAAAAACCCTTTTTACACATGATACAGGTGAACAGGATGAAGCAAGGAAAACATAGGAAATGCCTTAGAAGAAAACAATGAAGCCTAGATTTATGTTAGGACATGATGTAATAATGATTGTATAATTCCCTTTAAAATTGTATTAATGAATATGAAACGTTATAATAAATGTCATGAGCTTTGATGATAACCCAATCATGCCCCGATCACCTTTTCCGCTGCGGGTCGGGGTGTGATAGTTAGTCTATGTAGAAGTGAGATACAACCCAACTTCTTTGAATGATGAAATTGAAATACGTTGAGATGAATGATGATATGAATGCCAAATCAGTGAGTATAAAACAAACTTCAACCAAGACATTACTAAATCCTACATGGAACTTTTCATAACCGCCTGACAATGCCTCTGATCCTTCGGCAAGAATACTTATATATAGGAAGTACCAGCGGCGTATCCACCATATTCTTGTCAAATTTTCATTGGCTTTATCCGTAAGTTATGATTAGTTCTATGTGACTCTAAAACATAAACAAACACAATCAACCAAAGCTTGAGTCTTAATTCTGATAGTATACATGTTTGAATGATGACAGTACCTCTCTCGTTTGTTATGATGGAGAGGTTAGTCTATGTAGAAGTGAGACACAACCCAACTTCTTTGAATGATGAGATTGAAATACGTCGTGAGGTATGATAATATGAATGTTAAATCAATGAGTATAAAACAAACTGAAATAGTAATTCGCATTAAAATTCTTGGATAAATTTCCAATTTATAATTGAGATACGTGAAAATTGAGATAACATAAAGAAAAACATAAAAACTAAGCGGCTGGAGTTGAATCTTGATTTTTTTTTCGATGAAGGAGACTAGTTGGGTGGTTCGTCAATATCTTCAACAAGATTGGCGTTGATGTTGAAAACTCTTCCTCTTGCTGGTGGCCTAGTGGTTGGGTTTTCTTGATTTGCTTGGTTAACTGGGTTTGCTTGAGCTTGGGCGTTTATGATGTTAACCAATCGAGGGCACGTGTTTCTAAAATGGGTAGGGTCGCCACAATTAAAACAAGCTCGAACATAAGGAAACATGGGGTATTGGGGTTGTTGATATGTTTGGATCATGTTTTGAGTAGGCGGTGTGGTTTGGTTTTGGGTGCGGCAAACCTTGCTCAAATGACCATAGCGTCCACAATTCGCACATAGTCGACAAGGTAAGGTAGATGGATGGTGATAAAAACAGGTGTTACATTGAGGGTGAGGTCCAAGGTAAGGTTTCTTATTTGGGTAAGTTGAGTTGGGTGCTACTTGAGTGATTGGGATGGCTTGGAGGGGTACGGCTTGTGAGGCTGGTTAATTGCGTTGGGTGACAGCGAAAAGTTGCCCATCTCGTTTTCTCTTAGAAATGGGTTGAGAAGGAGATTCGGTTTGGGTGGAGTTTGAGGTTTCAGTTGATGCTTTATCCTTCTTCTTCTTCTCCTCCTTGAAGTCTTTATTCCGTATGCGGTTCTCAGTGAGCTCTGTAGCTAACTCCATTGCTGCTTCCAAGGTTGCAGGTGTGGTACTTATTACAGAGTCTTGAATTTTTGAAGGAAGACCTTGAATGTAGTGCTCGATCAAACGGTAAAGAGGAGTGAACAAGTTGGGAACCATTTGATTTAACTCGAGGAATCTCTTGTTGTATGTGGTGTGGTCGCCTTCCTTTTGTTTCAAAAAATAGAACTCATCCTCCAATTTCTTGATTTCGCTTCTTGGGCAAAACCGTCTTGTCATGTTTTCCTTCAACTCTTCCCAAGTCAAAGTCATAGCATCTTCAACACCTTGTTTGGCCTTCTCTGTATTCCACCATGTAAGTGCTATTCCAAGTAAACGACCGGTAGCATATCGCACTTTGCGATCATCAGGGCAATCGCAATTTAGAAAAGTGTTTTCCATTTCTTCAAACCAATGGAGGAGAGCTGTGACACCTTCAGTCCCTTCGTATTTTGGAGGATCGCAGGATTTGAAATGCTTGAAGGTGCATTTAGTGGTAATTGGGGGAGGATTGACAATGTTTTGATCTTCTTGATTGACGGGATTAGCGGTAAGGGCTTGTTGAACTTGAACTACAATGTTGGGTATTACGACAGCCATTTGTTGAGCGATTTGGGCAGCCATGCGCTCGCGGGCTTTTCCTGATCTCATCTTCCTACGAGCGGAATTAGAGGACATCTACAAGGAATACATATCAAGAGTATGAGTTGGACGTTTTAGGGGTCATGTGTCGTATTTAGGAATGAACATTCATAAAATAAATATAGAATAATAAATCTGCTACATCCATAGGATGTCTTGGGCTTTGCTCGTAATTGGGCCTTGCATGCCGCCATACTTCACCTTCGTAATCATGTGGGCCCCCATGATTACCGGGTTTTTCATATGGTTCGCATGTGTTAGCCTGGTTACGTACACTAAAACCCGGAGAAAATCGAGAAATATGTATGTAACGTATGATATTCAGAATGTATCCAGGTGTTGACACGGTGACACCTCAAAGTGGGGTTAGTTCGAACGACGTTTGGTGTGGCATGCTTTGGCCTAATAGGTCCTTCGTACTCTCATCGTTAGTCCCCAGGTAGGCAAACTGGTCTGTTATATTGGATTTATACGAATGCCAACCTAGACAGGACGTTCCGACTACCGGTACTTGTACCCTTACAGTTACTACATGCCCGTCGCAGAACTCACTCTGATGAGATTTGAAAAATGAAAAATGCGACAAAATCTTGAATAACGGAAGTATGAAGATGATTTGAATATGTGAACATTGAAATATGTATGATGAATGTGTATGTAATTATGTATGTTTGACTGTAAGTATAATTCACTATGTATCACAAAATGTAGTATCGGAAGTGTTTGCATGCATTTGTGTATGTAATAAATATGAAAGAAATAAACATCATGAGTTTGCATATAACCACATAAACAATTAAAATCTAATCAACTATAGTATAGGCTCTAAGGGTCTAATAACCTATCCTATATCCCTATAGTCAAAAGTTCTGATACCAATCTGTCACACCCCGACCCGCAGCAGAAAAGGTGATCGGGGCATGATTGGGTTTTCATCAAAGCTCATGACATTTATTATAATGTTTCATATTTATTATTACAATTTAAAGGAGATCATACAAAATATCATACAAGTTCAACATGTCCTATACATCTTTCTAGGCTTCATTATTTTTCTTCTAAGGCACTTTCCTATGTGTTCCTTGCTTCATCCTGTCCACCTGTATCATGTGTAAAAATGGTTTTTGGATCAACAAAAAGTTGGCGAGTGAATCCTATGAAAAACATTTAAACAAGTTTATTGAATTGATTATAAAATAAAGTGCATAACCACATATGAGTAAATGTAGATGTAAATTTATTCACAATACACATAATATTAAATATTGCACACACATACAACAATTGATTGTTTTGAGGCACGCGTTGTTCAACTCGTCTCCCACGAGGAACTGATGGGCCTAATGAATGAGTGTTGAGGCGCGCGTTGTTCTACGAACTGATGGGCCTAATGAATGAGTTTTAAGGCACGCGTTGTTCAACTCGTCTCCCACGAGGAACTGGTGGGCCTAACAAATAGTTTGCATACAACTTGACAATACGTAATACATAACAACAAACAATATTTACATTCTAAGTTTAGATCATAATATGGTATAGCACGAGTTTGAATAAGCGAATTAGTTTAAGAGACAAATGATACACCCCAAAACATGAATAAAAAAGGGGAATATGTAAGAATTCACTCACATTGGGTGCGTTCTCTTGATGATGTTGAATGCGCACGAGTTTAGAGGATTGGTCGACGAGGAATAACTAACCTAATTAATAATGAAAAGGTACGGTAAATAAGTGGATTTTATTAACAATTTTAATAGGATTTTTGGATATATTTTTGTGAGTTTAAGGCTATTTTCTAACTTTAAAAACGTTATTTTTAAGTATTTTTAATTGATTTTTAAATTAAATAAATAAATAAAAATAATAAAAAAATGTTGACTTTTTGACTTTGACCGTTGCCGTTGACCATGACTGTTGACCGTTGACCGGTTCGGTCGGTTATATTGTTGCACTGAGCGAGGTTCGAACCTGTGACCTCCCGTACGCGTGCACGCAGCTCTACCAACTGAGCTACGTGTCTAACCCGAAATATTTCTGTTTTTAATTATACTTATACACTATTTAATTTAATCCGAAAATCATTTATTTAAAAAGGAATTAATTGTATCGAACCGGTGCCGTCAACAGGTCTCGAACCCGGGACCTGTGGTTTAGTGTTGCACACAGTCCACCGCTGGACTGTGTGTCTAACCTGGTTAATATTCTGGTTTTTATTATACTTAACATCATTCTGTGAGTTAACCCGGTTCGGTTTTAAAAAAACATTTTTATTTCCGAGGATAGGGTCGTGATAGGGATCGAACTCGAGACGTGTGTTTATTGTTTGCACACAGTCCACCGCTGGAGTGTGTGTCTAACCCGTTTATATGTCTTGTTTTAATTAATCTCATACAATAGGCCGACTTCATCTTCTTCGTTCAAAACACAGACGACGGTTTCAACTGTTTCTTGTTAAATTCAGTTAACGAACTTATAGGTGATTGAAATGTGATGAACAAAGAGGGTTTGGGGAAAGAATGTACCGAACAGGTGTCTTTCTCAGAACTCCGGCAAGGATTCGTCGGCTCTGTTTTGTGAACTCCCTCTGTTCGGATCAATTAACAGTTTTGATTGATTAGATATGAAATTGAATTACTGAGTAACGATTATCAGGAGGTTTAGATGATCATACCAATTAACAGCGTGATTTCGGAAATTCCAGCGATTTTCCGGCGAGTACAGAATATCCGGCAACGTCGTCTGGGATTGATTCTGGGTGATGGATTGATGTTAGTAATGGTCTAACAATGGATTGAAACAGAAAAATTCGAGGTATTTACCGTGTTGATGTGAGTCTCGGTTTTCCGGCGAAAGTCTGGTGATGGCAGGAAAGTTCCGGCGAGGGAAATTGATTCGAGAATCGGTGCGATTTTGAGCGAAAAGATTACCAGAGGATGGGTGTGTATTTATAGGAAAGAATATCGATGAATTGGGTCCGATTTCTGTCTTGATTCGCGGAACTAGACATCGGTTATAACCGATGGCGACGTTAATACGTACGTTAAGTCAAAAGAAACCGTCAATAATCGGCGAAATCGTCGGGATTTCCGGCGACTGCGAAATGGGCGCGCTGTTGACTGGATTTGATTTCCAGTTTTATTATATGTATTAATTGTTTCAATAAATCAACAAGTAACACAAGTGGCGGAGTGGTGGAATGTGTGTGTGTTAAGTTTCAATCCGGCTGACCCGGGTTCGAAACCCGGCATCAGCAATTTATTTTTATTTCATTATTTTTAATAAAATTTTCAATTATAAATTTTAAATTCTAATATATTTATTAATTATGTATCGTATAAATTATTTTGAGTATTAAATACGCAACGAAAATTTTAACTGGATGTTCGGTTAATAAACGAAGCGGGTTTGGTTAACCCGGTTTTTGACGGATGTTATAATGTTTAACCATCCGAACACATATTTACGCAAATGACACGTTAAAGTAGCGTGAACTACCTTAACGGGTCATAACTGATCAAAAGCACTTAGGATTCAATTCCAAATCAGAATGTTGATTTTGTTAAACCATTTCATATGAGTTCCAACACTCATTTGGTTTACAAGACCTCATTCTATCCGATTCTTCTGATTATGTCCCGTACTTTAACATAGTTACCCGATATTAGGACACACTTGATACCTTGATATTTTGGGCTTTGTTTACACATTCATTCTAGGCTTATACTCAATCCCAAGTGAGTACATAGCTCCCCTCTTTTATGCTTTCTAAACATTTTGGGGTGACTCATATGTGCTAAATCGTTTTCAAGTGTTCAAAATAAAGTCTATGGTTTATATAAAACACGACGATTTCAATAATGTGAACGGACTTGTTGATGCGTTATCCATGACACGAATGACATTCATTAGCTTTGGCCAAGCTGACCAGTAGTATGTTATGATATCATAGGACTGACAATCCCGTTACTATGTTATTCATTGGAATTTGGTGGGTAGTTTGGGGAACGACAGATTCTGCTTCTGATTAACAAATCATTCATTGATTTATTAGTCCTGTTAAAGAGATCCTTAGGGTCTATTAAAGATACCCTTGGGGTATAGTCAACACAGGTTTGATGTGTTTATTAAAGAACGACCAAAAGTTTTCACAATTAAAACACGGACGATTGGTTTATTACACGGACAATGGTTTATAACAGGAACAATGGTTTATGACACGTACAATGGTTTATAACACGGCCGATTGGTTTATAACAAGGATAAATGGTTTTGAACAATGACACACAATGATTTACACTTAAAAATTTAAACCATACAATGTTTTCTTTTAAATCGACTTATTACTCGGTTTTACAAAAGAAAAGTTTTCGATCAAGATTCATGGTTAGAAGGTTTCTTTCACTTATATCAACTTGTTAAGTTGATTATTGCAAAATTAAACACTTTTGTTTTCAAGGATCATACTCGTCGACTCTCGAAGTTGGACGGGGTTTTGTAATATAAATACAAAGCCATGAATTTGACACACGCAAAACCTCTGTTACTCACAAGCATTTTTATGCTGACGTACCTATTTTCACATATGTTTCAGGAATATCTATGTGATGTTTGTCGCCGCATGCTACACATAGGATGGACTCGGGCCTTGGTGTCTTTAAAATTTGAAAGACAATATGATTGTATTTCATTTCCGTTATTTCCAGACATTGTAATCCTATAATTCAATAAATTAAAGTTTGAAGTACCATGTGATGTGAAACAATTTGTAACGTGCCTCCCCAAGTGTTTCCGCCGCGTGTTGTACTACGCGATTTGGGGTGTTACATCATAAAGTTTCCCAAGCTGGCAGTTTCAACCCCTACACCGCTTTTTACCAAAATTTCATGATTTCAATTTCACACTTGGCCCAACGTCAAGTTTATCATTTTTAGGACTTTCCCCCAAAGTTATAAGTCCAAACCCATATTTTTGTCCTTTAAATCATTCTATCGGTTTGTAGATAATTACACCACAACCCGTTAGGAGGCATTTCACATTCTAAAACATGCCTTCCACTTTATTACAAACATTCTAATTATTTTCATCAACCACAACTCGATTGTGGTTTTTTACATTAGACAAACCTTATTTTTTTCATTGATTTATTCCGGTATAGTGTTTTACCCAGTACGACCCGTTAGGGAGGCATTAACCCAAAACGCTTACGCCTCCCACTTTTACGTTGCCGAAATGTTCATCCCAATTATAAGAATCATTTTTATTCTACCCTTAAGGGTAGTGTGTTCCATTTATCATCCGGATGCATGTTAGTCAACTTTAGTCATTTTTACAACCAAAGAACCTTTAAAGGTTTAGATTAAAAGTAGTGGGAATTTTGAACTCGTTATCCCATTTAAATTTGTTATGTCCTTAACAATTTTGACTCGTTACAAAATTATCAAACATTTTAATGTCAACCACTATTTTATTGACAAACATCAATATAAACCGCATCGAACCATATCATAAAAATCTATAAAAATGACCCAATATCATTTATGTTTTTAACCAACTTCTAACGGAAAATGATGCAAAGGTAAAGTTGTTAAGATCTCGAAACAATTTTTGCATGTAGCGGACCTGTTTGTTGTCAATAACTATTTTCTTGAAAAAACATCCTCAAAAACACTTCAAACAACTTAAAAAAATCTATAAAAATTACCAAACATCCTTTATGTTGTTAAAAAAATTTCGACCAAATATTGTGTCAAAACTCAATGGTTAAGACCTCGAAACAACTTCTGCAAGTAGCGGACCTATTTGCTGTCAACAACTATTTTATTGATAAAACACCTGTAAAAACCATGTCAAACAACTTTAGAAAAATGGGATATTGGATTTAAACAACCCCAACTTTCACCCATTGGCTGATAACACTTCCAACTTTCGATTTGTACACCAGTACTCCAAACTTTCAACTTATTGGCCGATAACACTCTCTAACTGACTGAACCCTACCCGTTAGTTTTTGTTGATGTGGCATCTGATGTGGCCCTTTTGCTGACGTGGCAGCCGATGGACATTTTGTGATGATGTGGCAGATGACATGGCATTTTTGATGATGTGGCACCTGACATCAGCTAACTAGGTTAGGGTTCAATCAGTCAGGGAGTGTTATCAGCCAATAAGTTGAAAGTTGGGAGTGCTGGTGTACAAATCGAAAGTTGTGAGTGTTGTCGGCCAATGGGTGAAAGTTTGGGTTATTTAAATCCAATATCCCTAGAAAAGTCTATAAAAATTACCAAACATGTCACACCCCAACTTGCAACGGAGGATGTAACTGACACCTCTAGTACAAGCACATTGTTTATAAAGACACTACATTTTATTACGTACCAAACATTGATTACATACTACATGTATGTTACAACTGTGTGTTCCCATGAACCACACAAGTCTTCTAAGCTGCATGCGTCTATATCAGGATTCGTCTACAAACACGTCTTGAATAACATACATGGATCACATCAATCTCAAGTTACCTGAAATGCATGTTAGTTTTAAAAAGGGTCAGCTAAACGCTGCGTGAGTTCCACTAGTTTTGTTGTTATGGAACAATATGTTTTAACAAGTTTAATTACACTGGTCACAGTCACAGTGACGGTCACAGTCACATTTATAGTCACAGATTGCCCGATGGAAATTCACGCGTGTACAAGTGAAACCTGACTATTTCCCCTGGGCTGTGTCACCCAGACACTCCCAATCCACCACCTGTGTCACGTGGAGTTCAACGCCCCCGGGTAGTTATGCCTAACACATATCCAAAAGTTGGACGAGTGCAGTTGCTTGTGGCCGGGCATCGCACCCTCCGGCCTCAACTGGGTTTGTCGGACCAATAGTACTATTCAGTGCCCACGGCTCATTATCACTTGTAATGGGGGTATTCGTGACTTAGGTAATTCACATCGTCCCAAGTTGGTGCAATTAACACAGTTTTATAACATGCAAATCACTTCAGAAAACAGTAACACAGTTTAAAAGTAGTGGAGTGAAGCTCACTCCCAAGTTGATGTAATCAACACAATTTGTAACATGCAAGTCCCCAGAAAACAGTAAAACAATTCAAAAGTGAGGAAGTGAAAACTCACTGTGCGAGCAGTATCTCAACGCAAGAGTGATCAAGCAACTGGATCAACTTTAATAACCCACATGCAAGTATGGACTCAAGTCCGTATCTAAGTTGGTAATGGTTATAACTTAGATCTGGTCATGAGTTTTTACTCCAGATTGAGTCTATAGGACGTTGGTATGGTGATGGACGTCAGGGAAGTATTAGTTTTCAGTTTGGCTTCCGGGCACCGTTTCGCGTGCTAGCCAAAGTCAGTTTTTTAACGTGTTCAGATAATGGTACGGGAATACCAACAATGCCAACATGTGGTTATTTAAGAATGATTAACTTTTCATCAAGGGAGTTTGAGTATTTGGGGAGTCTAGGTTACCCAAATTTGAGTTTCCATTTTCACCGTCAGGAATTCTTCCGAATTGTCTTAGGACACACACATAGTGCCCAATTTTCCCGGGAATCTCCCGGAATACTCCCGGTGTTCCAATTATAGTATTTTTCGGGTTGGGTCAGTCCCCAGTTCTGGCAGGTTCGTTATACGGTAAACCGCCGAAATTGATTTAAAATAATTCATTTTAATTCCATAAATTTCCATTTAATCTATAATTTAAATAAAAATCTGTAATTTTTATATAACTCAATAAAATTATGTAGATTATGGGAAAAATTTATGGGAATTTCTGTTGGCATTTTACTTATTTAAATAAATTATTTATAATACCATTTTTAACCACATAATTACCATTAAATACCATCAGTGGTTCAAAAATTCCAAAAAAATCCAAAACACCTTTTACATGTCCAGGAACTTCTCACAAAATTTTGAGATTTTTCTGATTTCGTTTCGGTGCGTTCCCGGCTACCGAAAACTCACAAAAATGCGGATTTTTAATCCAAATCAAAACTTAACCAATGGACTGCGAATTTTCCCAGAACATTACCCATATGTTACTTAGTTTCTTTGTAAAATTTAGTGATTTATTGAATTCGATTGATAATTTTTCCGAAATTCTTTTGGTAAAAGAGTTAAAAATTCACAAAATATCGTAGAAAATTCCAAAAATTCTAAAATTTTACATGGACCTTTCTGACAATACCCTACATCACTACTCCAAATTTCAGCTTAATCTAAGTTTCACGGACCAAGTTATAGCTAAAACAAGATTCTGCCTATGCTAGTTTCGGTTTTCGGATGATATACCTAGCGAAAGCTTCGATTCCAAGCACTTCTTGTGAGTCCAAAAGTGTGTAGGAGCTATATTGCGTACGTACACATCAAGTACAACCCAAATATGCTAGAACTTAGATCAATCAAGCTTTATTTCAGTTTATTTCGGTTAATCGAATAGTTAAGCGATTTTTGTCGAATAGGTGTTGATTAGGGTATCAAACACCAAAAATTTGAGACCATGGCTGCCATATAGCACCAGCGGAATACCAATGTGTTCTTATTCAGCCCATAAACATGTTTAAACCTTTTAAAATCTTGGATTAAAATAAGTTTTTCTGCAAAAATCACGTTTAATCAAGAAAACAAGGTTAAAACTATAAGAACAAAGGTTTATACCTTTGATTGGAAGTTATTAAGATGAAATTCAGCTGGATTTTCTTATGTTCATGGCAGATTTTTGAGAGAAAGATGGATTTTTTCTTGAATTTAATGAAAATAAAATGGAAAAATAAAAATAAAAATATATATAGGGGGTTCCATATGGGCCACCTCATGCTTCGTCTTTTCGTGTTAAAAAATGATGTTTATCTTCCGTTTGCGTTTAGGTTCGTTTTCGGGACCGGACGCTTTCTCGATTTGCGCAACAAGCTCCGTTTTTCATGTTCATACTGTCAAAAGACTTGGTTTTAAAAATTGGGCATAACCGTCTCGAAACCCGAGTATGGTTACATTTTAATCATAAAGTCTCATATGACGTTCATTTAAGTGTTTTTGAGCTTGATCGATCGTTCCTTACACATTTGGTTGCCTTATGTTATGCCCGGAATGAAGGCGTTTCCCCAACCGGGAGCTGTTCATTTTGCGTGCCCAGGTTTTGATTATTTTCAAACCTTATGTCAGAGTCTATGACACAAACTAAGTTATTTATGGAACTCAAAATCTTAAATGATGCCACCGATAACCTAATAATCAACATTAAAGGTTTACTGCGTTGTTAAATGTCAAGTCTCTGTTTAACACGTTGTTCAAGACTAAGGATGCCAACCTCGCATCGTTGGTCCTTACTAGTGTCATGTCAACCATGACGTGCTCTCGGATTCTTCCTAGACATTACAGATATCGCTTAACATAGCACACAAGTCATGCGTGTTTACTAATACTTATTCCCAGAGTCGTCAGTTCATTAACGACTTTATCTTGTCATGTAGGTGACGCATAATGTCACTGTAATGTTTTTGTTAATTACTATGCATATACTCCCATTATAGTCGGTGTATCATTTTCCCGAATTAGTATCATCACATATAATCACAACAATATCACGATATACATATCACGTCCGGTTACCACGGACTTGTACCAATCAAAGTTTACCGGGTTTTTCACAATTATCACAAAACATCCTTTACGTTTTTTAAAAACTTCCGACAATATCCTGTTAAAAATCAATGGTTAAGACCTCGAAACAACTTCTACAGGTAGCGGATCTGTTTGCGGTCAACGACTATTTTATTGACAAAACACCGGCAAAAACCACGTCAAACCACTTTATAAAAATCTATAAAAACTACGAAACATTCTTTACGTTGTTAAACAACTTCTAACCAAATATCGTGTCAAAACTCAATGGTTAAGAAAGACCTCTAAACAACTTTTGCAAGTAGCGAAGCTGTTTGTTGTCATCAACTTCCGACCTCTAAAATGCACGATCTCATGGCAGTCGAGGAGTCGATCTTGGACGTAGCCCTGGGCAGTATAACTTTACATGTGAGGTTCTTTGTCGTTCAAAAAAGCGATACATAATAAAATACTAAAATAATAAACGTTTAAAAAAGACAAACTAAAAACAAGTGGAAATATGTAAATAAATAATAAACATTTAAAAAAGAAAATGAAAAAAAAAATGGAAATGTGTAAATGTGCTTGAAGGGATATGTTCCCAAAAACCTTGCGCCAATCAAGGAAATCATACCCATTAATAACTTCTAAGAAAACTGCGCGCATACTTCTTTGCCAAAATAAGATTTATTAGAACTCTGCGCCAAATATCCAAGAGAGGAAAGGATCATATAACTACCCTGTGCGGGCTCGCGCAAGGTTCAAAGTTAAAAGCCTAAACATTCTCTTTGGATAAATGCTTCATTTAACTACCTTGCGCGGGCTCACGCAAGGTTCAAAGCTAACCTTGAACATTCTCGTTTGATAATGCTTCATTTAACTACCTTGCGCGGTCTCGCGCAAGGTTCAAAGTTAACCTTAAACATTCTCGTTGGATAATGCTTCATGCACAAACCTTGCACAAATATTTATATCAAAGCAAGTATCCACCAAACGATGCGTTAAGCAGCAAGGAGAAGAAGGAAGACCAGTTAACTAACTTGCGCTTCTCGCGCAAGGAAACAGTAAATCCTGAGAAACTTTCCCTTAGCAAAATCCTTGACTTGGTGCAGAAGCAAAGGGAATCTTTTCTGTTGTAACAGAATGTACACGTGGCGAATAATAGATGGGTAACAGCTGTGAAACCTTCTAGAAGCCATTAACACCCAATGGTGCAAGCATCTTTCGGTTATAAGCAATTGCCACATGGCAGCATCTGGACGGCCGAGGAAGATCACGGTGATGGCATGCTCACATTTATAAGATGTAGTGATCTCATGTTGACACGTGGCACCTCCCTAACCGCTGATGAGCTCACGATCCGTGTGCACTAATGGATTGCCAACAAACATTAACGGAATAGCAAAAGATTCCGTTAAAGTTAACAATCTCGCTTTTTGGCGCCAAACACCGGCTATAAATAAGTAACTTGGAGTTCAAGGAAAGGTATTCACTCTCAACTACTCTCTCTCTCTTACAATACTTACTTCCGACTACCTGTACTTATTCTCACGCAGGAGGGTGGTCACGAGGAGAACCCCCTTCTCCCCGTAGCGAGCTAACGGTGTTCTGTTTTGCAGGTTTAGCCGAAGTACTGTATTATTCATCATCCATCGTGAAACCAAACGCAGGGTTAACCCTTTTATGCAGAGCCCATTCCATAGATCTACTTAGATTCCGGTCTAGTTGTTCTAGGGTTTCTTCATCGGCGCCCACCGATTTCAATTCTTTCTCATCTTTCGTTTCGTTTCACTTAGATCTGCAGCATCATGGCTGACGGACCATCTTTTCAAGGTCCTCGATCAGGGATTCGACACGTTGTTGTCGGACCTCAGGTCGACGGACAAATAGTTGAGGATTCTTCCGGCGAAGCTAATGCTCAGTATGATCCTAATCATGCGAGTATTCCTGTAACGCCGGCGGCTCCTCAGGTTGATGTTACGTCGATTTTACCACCTGGAGAGACTCCATTATCGTGGTTAATCAAATCTCAAGCAACTCTAAACGCTATGTATGCTCAGCTATGTGCCCAAACCGGAACTCCAGCTTTTCAAGCTCCGGTTAACGCTCCTCAGGTCCGTGCTTCGCCGGCACCTTGAGTTTTGAGTTATAACACTCAAAGTCATGCTCGTTCCCCTTCGCACATGCCTGAAGATGGAACAGAAATATATTCTAAAACCAGGTATGATCCTGTTCATTCTGGTAATAGAAGGCAAGAAGACAACGTTCAGCGTCGCGCATCTGTCCACTCTTGTTTGGGCCCGCGGTCTTCGCAGAAACGGGACACCCAACACGATGAGCTCGATAGAACCTATGAGGAAGGGGATAGTGCAACTATTTTCAATCGAATATCTGCAGATCATGCTAGTTACAGGCCAAAAGTACGTGCAGTATACAATCCAAAAACTGAGCATGATTACAATTTGGTGTATCGCCCGACCGAAGTAGCTGAACAATCAAAGTTTACCAGAGAGATAGCACTGGCTCCGTTGGAGCGAGCGAAATTACCATCCAACGTTGGAAAGTTTAACGGTTTAACCGATCCTGATGATCACATGCGCCTCTTTACCAGTGCAGGGTTACTTGGGTGCTGGACATTGCCAATGTGGTGTCACCTATTTGTTCAAACCCTTACCGGTGCTGCGCGCCTTTGGTTTTATAATTTTCCGGCAGGTAAACTTTCCTCTTGGAATGACTTAAAAGAGAAATTTCTTACACACTTTAGCCAGCAACGGCGATACGTGCGCAATTCCTCAGATGTAATGATCATCTGGCGGAGGGACAATGAAAGCCTCGAAGATTTTATAACGCATTACAATAAAGAGGTGTTGGAGATTGGAGATGTCCATGAAGACCTTATACGCGCGCAGTTCAAGTACGCGGTAAGGTGTGACGAAATGATTAAAGTGTTGTCTGGTACAACTGGCTTTCCAAAAAACTGGGATAAACTCATGGCGGCAGCCAAGGTTTACGCCCAGACTGAGCGCAACTTAAGTTCTAACAGGCCACCTCTACCCCAGAACCGTCCGCAAGACCTGAGTAGAGGTAGTCGCAAGTATAAGAGAAATTGGAAAGAGTCAAGTCAGAATTCGTATTATCCTTATTCACCAATTGATGCGCGAGCAACAATCAACAAGATAATAGCTCAAAAAGAGATTAAGCAAGAGAATAGGGAACGTCAGTGGACTCCCTTAACGAAATCGCCGGCTGAGGTTCTTAGCACTGAGAATTATTAGTTTAAACATCCGCAACCAATGAAAAACAAAAAAGGGCAAGACCCAAATTTGTTCTGTGACTATCATAGAGATACAGGCCACACAACAGATAACTGCATCAGTCTGCGCATGGAGATTGAAAAAGCATTAAAGTGTGGGAAGCTTACACATCTAGTCCAGAATGTGCGCAAAGAGATTAAACAAATTACGCGCGAGAACGAAGGGTCTAGCAACAAGAAAATGAAACAGCACGTTTCCATGATTCAAGGTGGATCATCGCGCAAGCGTAGCCTTCAACATTTTCAAACCAATACTTGGCGCGAACGGCAAGTCATTTTTCCTATCGTTCCAGGAGGTCCTCAAGAAGACCGGCCAGTAGTTATCACCGGTATCTTTGGGCACTACCAAACAGACTATATGTTTATAGATCCGGGTAGTTCCATGGATATTATGTATGAGCAGTGCTTTAAACAGCTAGATCCAGAGGATAAGGCACGCTTGGAACCAATTGATTTTCCATTAACTGGGTTCTACAATGAGGCTGTCTTTCCTCTAGAACAAATCCTTTTTCCTATTACTTTATCTGATGGGAGGTGTTCTCGAACGAGTAACGTCAACTTCATGGTGATGCCGGCAAATTCCCGTCACGATGTACTATTGGGACACCGCGCGCAACGTGATTTTAGTATGATTACTTCTGCTCCGCATGCTGCTTGCGGTTTTCCGACACCAAATGGTATAGCTGTACTTTACGCGCGGAAAGAAATCATGTCAATTGAAGAACCAGTTATGAAGGCTGTCAAGCCAGTGCCAAGTAACGAACCAGAAAAGTGGGTACTTAACAATAAGTATCCTGAGCAAACAATCTTATTAGGGCCTGCAGTCAGTATTGAAATTCGCGCAAAGCTTAAACTACTGTTGTTTCGCAACAAAGACATTTTTGCCCGGACACCAGCCGACATGGTCGGTGTCCCGCGCAACGTTGCTGAACATTGTCTGAATGTATTTCTGTCAGCAGAAAAAGCGCAGTCTCGTGTCAGAAAAGACAGAGGCGATGAACGAACAAGTCACCGAGTTATTAAATGCTGGTATTCTGCGCGAAGTCAAATACCAGACCTGGGTGGCAAACCCAGTCATGGTAAAGAAACATAATGGCGGATGGCGGATGTGCGTAGATTTTAAAGATCTAAACAAGGCGTGTCCAAAAGATTGTTATTCTCTTCCTGAGATTGGCAAAAAGGTTGACTCATTAGCTTCCTTTTGCTGAAAATGTTTTCTAGACCGTTATAAAGATTATCATCAAGTCTTGATGAAAAAAGAGGACGGAGATAAAACCGCTTTTCACACGGAGAAAGGCATTTTTTTGTTATACCAAGATGCCTTTTGGTGGGAGCTACTTATCAAAGATTGATGGATACAGTGTTTGGAGATGATATCGGGAAAACTGTGGAAGTCTACATTGATGATTTGGTCATTATGAGTAATTCAGAAGACACTATGTTAGACAACATCCAACGAACTTTTGATTCTCTGCGAGAGGTAAATCTAAAGTTAAATCCCAGCAAATGCTCTTTCGGCATGGAGGAGGGCAAATGTTTGGGTTTCATTGTCACCAAAGACGGTTTTAAAGTTAATCCTGAGAAGGTCGAGGCAATACAAAAAATGTCTCTCCTACTATCATCAAATAGATGCAACGTTTGGCTGCGCTAAACCGCTTCCTCGCCGATCATGCTGCAAAGTCTTATCCATTTTTTCGAACCTTGCGCAATTGTACGAAGAGCAAAGAGTTCGCATGGACTCCTGACGCTGATCAAGCTTTCCAGCAGATGAAGGATTGTTTAGTTTAACTTCCCACACTTACTGCTCCTCGCGAAAAAGAACCCATGGTCTTATATCTTGCTGCATTTGAGGTAGCAGTAGGTGCTGTCTTGTTGGTAGAGCACGAAGGGGTCCAGTCTCCAATTTATTATATCAGCAAGATGTCGAACGATCCAGAGACAAGGTCTTCAATATGGAAAAATTATTTTTAGCATTGGTCCACGCTTCGCGCAGGCTGCGAAGATACTTTTCAGGACATGTTATTACAGTTTTGACAAATTTTTACATTGGCCAAGTCCTGGCCAAACCAAATGTTTCTTGACGACTTGCGAAATGGGCAATAGAATTGGGAGGTTATAACATCTGTTATAAACCTAGACCAGGTATCAAAGGCCAAGTTTTGGCAGATTTCATTGCTGAAATTCCTGCTGATAAGCTTGAAGAACGACAAGCAATTCAAAACCCAGTCCCAGTCATAGACAATAGAGCATGGACACTGTTTACAGAAGGCGCATCAAACAGTGATGGGGCTGGAGCAGGTCTTCGATTAATAAGTCCAGAGGGAGCAGAATTCACATATGCAATTCGGTTGGATTTTAAAAGCACCAACAACGAGGTCAAATATGAAGCTTTCCTAGCAGGCTTACGCCTCGCTATCAAAATGGGTGCAACAAATTTAGAAGCCCATGTTGATTCATTACTAGTTGCGGAGCAAGTAATTGGAACGTACGATGCAAAGGGAGATATCATGGCTTTGTACTTGGCACAAGCCAAGGCTCTTATAGCACAGTTTCAACAATTTAAAATCACACACGTCAAGCAAAGGGAAAACAAACATGCTGACGCTTTAAGTAAACTCGCAGCAACTAGTTTCAATCATTTGGCAAAAGAAGTTCGCATCGAGGTTTTAAGTAATCCATCAGTCCCCCTCAGACAAGTGACAATGGTCGAAGTAGGAGACCCATCATGGATGCCTCCAATAATGATGTATTTGTTACATGGTTCTTTACCAGAAGATAAAGCGCAAGCACGTAAGTTACGATGCAAAGCCCTCAATTACGAAATGATTGACGGTATTCTGTACCGACGCTCTTACATGGGCCCTTCGCTTCCGCTGTGTTAACAAACATGACGCGCAATACCTGATCAGGGAGGTTCATGAAGGGCTATGTGGCATACATTCTGGCTGCGCATGGTCGTAGCCAAAGTGAAAAGTGCAGGATATTATTGGCCCGGAATGTACGTTGACGCGATAGAGATCTTGCGCAAATGCATGTCCTGCCAAAGGCATGCCCCTAAAACGTTGCGCCCAAAGAATCCTTTGATACCCGTCACAACAACTTGGCCATTTCAACAATTGGCCATTGATTTAGTGGGACCATTTTCGGATGCGCCCGGCGCAGTAAAGTTTATCATTATTGCGGTCGATTACTTCACCAAATGAGTTGAAGCCAAACCTTTAGCTTCTACTACAGTGATGGTAATTCGCAAATTCATCTGGGAATACATTATTTGCCGTTTTGGTCTGCCCATGCGCATTATTACAGACAACGGTCCAAATTTAACTGCTGAAGAGTTCCAAACATGGATGACCGAAATGGGAATCCAGCATGTTTTCGCTTCTGTTGCGCACCCACAAGCAAATGGTCAAGTTGAAAGCATAAACAAACAGTTGGTCAACGGTATCAAGGCCCGCCTTGGCATAGCACGGCGGGGGTGGGTTGACAAATTGGTCGACGGTATCAAGGCCCGCCTTAGCATCTTGTGGGCACACCGAACTATGCCCAAGACTAGTACTGGAGAAACTCCATTTTTCCTTGTGTATGGCACGGAAGCTGTGATTTCTGCTGAAATTGGGTTATCATCTCCAAGAATGCTAGCTTTGGAAAAACAAGATAACGAAGAACAAAGGTGCATCGACCTAGACTTATTGGAAGAACGTCGAGAAAATGTAGCAATTCGCGAAGCTAAATACAAGTCCCAGCTTGAAAAGTATTACAAAAAAGGGTGCGCATCTGTTTCTTTTTGCCTGGTGACTTTGTTCTTCGCGATAATGAAGCGTCGAATGCCGAAAAACCGGGGAAGTTAGCCCCGCGATGGGAAGGTCCGTACGTGATAAATGAAGTACTGGGAAAAGGCGCGTACACTCTGAAACGTATGGATGGATCCAGCATTCCTCGAACTTGGAACGCCCAACAACTACGCCGATGTTATTTGTTTTCTCAGTCCTCTACGCAACTTCTGAGCGTTGCGTAACGAGACTGCTTACTTTATTTTGTTATGTAATCTTAGTGGCAGCCATAGTTTTGCGCTTTATCAGTATGAATAAAATACTCTGCCACTACGTACAGTCTTGTATATGTTCATTTACAAATGCATGCAATTCCTTTGGATAAACAAAAACACAAACTCATGAGCCACAAGCTAACTTAATACTTACGCTCACACATGAGAAAAGAAATTGTTCATTTGCCTATCCTACACAAGTAATTGGTCCCATGCAAACATTGTAAAGCTGAAATATATTATATTCACATCCATAGTACTGCGCAGCAGCGCAACGTTACAAGTTATCACAAAGTAAAAAAATTACAAATTTCCTATTCTATGGATTTGGTTCCCGCCTGCTTCTCTGTTGAAGAAAAGATTTCTTTTAATTTATCAACAAAGTCATCTTGCTGCAGTGCGGCATCAACAAGGTCCATAATCAGAATCTGCAATTGATCATATTTTTCTTCAACAGAAGAATAAATGGCGGCAATATTTAGCCCATGCGTGGCAGCACGGCTTGTATCCCATTCGGTCTTCAGCGCATGTGCCACGTGCAAAGTGCACTCTCTATTGCCCTCGGCATGCCCGTCATTGCGCGCCACCATCATCAATTCTGCCACTCTCTCATCCAACTCTGTAGAGTTAAGGATGTCATTTGCGATTTGTATACAAATACAATCAGTATATGTTGCGACAATCAAACCAGACATGTATAAAGAAAGGGGAATATTACCTCCACAATCCTGTACTCCCGTAACCAGGTATGCTGGTTCATGAGGGATTCGGTCAGGATTTTTGCTGTAGCGCGAGTGACCTCCGTGTCGTTAAGTTTTTGTTCGCCTTCAGTTAAACGGCGGATCAACTCAGCTTTCTCTGTTCGGTGAAGATTGATATCTTTTTTCAAACTATCAACCTCATCTTGCAGCCGCGCCTAGTCAAATAGCATAGCAGTTAGATCATCAATTTCTTTATTCTTAAGAAGGAGAGTCATTTTGGTTGATACCTCATTCTGCTCGCTCCTTTCTTGGTGTGAGCGCGCCTCTTCCGCTGCCGCAACAGCATCAGCTTTCTCTTTCTTGAGTTTCTCAATTTCGTTGCACAGAGAAATGTTTTCTTTGTTATCACGATCACAAGCCTCCACAAAGCGCTTGCGCTCGTCCGCATATTGCGCAGCAGAGGCCTCACACTTGCGCTTCCACGACAGCGTAGCCCACTCTTCAGGCTTCTTCTCTTCCTCAAACTGGGCCTTTTCCGCCTCAAAATCGACGAGCATTTTTAACGCCTTCTCTTTCTCAAGCTTGGCCTTGGCCTTATCAAGCTCAACCTCATCCCACTCTTTGTTCATGTTGCGCCATTCGCGCACAATCCTGTTTATTGTTGAAGAGGCAAGGGCAGACTCTTGCAAATATGACTCGTAAGTAGCCTCGTGGTCGTTTTCTTCCTGGCGCTTCACCTCCGCTGGCGGGAAGATGCCCTTATACCACTCCCTGTAGGAGTGCCAATCCGTAAAAACATCACCCTGTTTAACTTTCCACACGGGCTGATGAATCGTAGAGGCCCGCCTCTTAGAATAAGAACGATAATAATAGTCCCCAGGCGTCTCCTCTGGGCGAATGGGCGACTCCTCCTCCGAATCCTCAACAAACACAAAGCCTTCACTTTGTGTTGAAGGTCCAGCTCCCTTTGATATCAACTTTGACGGTCAGGCACAGGGGAAGATATTTTTTCTGGTTCTGCGGAAGCAGTATCTCTCACCCCAACATCTGTAGCTGTATCTTTAACCTGCTCGCTAGCAGGATTCTCAGCATCAAAATTTTTAGGGTCTTCTTCGGAGCCACCTTCTCAATATTTTCTAGGACGATGGGGTCGGCATAAAAAACATGAGTTTCTTGCCCCGCATCTCCCTCAACGTTCTCAGTCCTGCGTGGCGAGGGTATAGCAGATGAGGTGGCCGGCGCAGCCTTCACCATTTTCTCTGCAAAATCATATTAACAAATACCAAGTATAAGATTCTGCGCAACTTTTTGACAGAAATGCGCAACAAACTAAACGTACCAGGTGAGAACTTCTTTGCAAAGGCATCCAGATTGCCCTTCTTGCCAATGCGCGGGCGTGCAACTTTTGTTCGCACAGGAGTTTTAGTTTCCGCCTCCTTCCTCTTCTTAGATGTGCGCTTCAACGCCTCTTCCGGGCTAGAAGGTACTTCCAAGGGATCATCTTAGTTCGCAGTTGGAAGAGAGGAGGTGTCAATGGGTTCTGGCTTCGGTTTCTTCAAACCTATAGGCGCAAGACCCTCCAGTGCGTCCGATACCACCACATAATTGCACCAAGAGTCAGATACGAGACGCGTACCTTTCTTACCCTTAGCCTTCGCAACAGCTGATGGCTTGGTTTTTTGGTCTGGGTTGGAAGGGGGAGGCGCAGCAGCTGCAGCAGCAGTTGGTTTCTTCTTCTTCTTCGAATCAGGGCCTACGCTAGCAAATCACCTACATAATCAATCATATTGAGCAAGGGTTGTGCCATTAGTTATATTGCAATACTTAGAAAATATGTTCAAGTTTAGCATTGCAATATCAACTTAGGCTTTGTAAGAATTTAATTACCAGTCTTCGAAGATGGTTGCGCCTCCAGATCCTCCTTCTTGAGCAACTCAAAGTTCCCCAAGATTTGTGAGAACCAAGTTTCCTCACCCTCAGCAATAGGCACGACGGCCATTTCTCTTTATCTCTCTTGAAAGAGACCAAGTAGAGCGGCGCAACTACATAACAAACATTTTTGCATCAGTACATATCTATTAAAAGATATTACTAGGAAGTAAAAAGGTTACGTACCAGTTCCATCTTCAGTGTACACCGGTTTTTTCCCGGCGTTCTTTCTTCCAAAAAATACTCATCCCGGCAGCGATGAGGGCCCTCTCCGGCAAAACAATGTTGGGCACATCTTTAATATCCTGATATCACACCTCGTCGGCAGGTATGGGAAGGGTCTCCAGCTCGATCTCATCACCGGCACGGAATGTCATCTTCATCAGGATCACCGCCGCCTTTATGAAGAAGAACTTCTGTTTCCAGTCGTGGTAAGACTTGGGCGGCACCAACATCAATCGTTTGGCTTGCACACGTTGTTGGAATGAATAAAAACCCAACGAACAGTGCAACTGGTAGGAAACTCTAAACTTCTCAACCGTCAGCACGATCTGCATCGACCAACAAACAAACTCAAACTGCCGGATCCTAACCATTCCCATTGGGCTCAACTGAGAAATATGAAGCTTGTAAAAACCAAGAATTTCCAGCAAGAAATGGGTCACCGGAACCCGGAAGTTCTCTTCGGAAAAATAATCATAAAATAACGTGATGTAGCAGGCCGACGCATCAGCCGCCGTGGCATTCGCCACCGGAAAAAACGCTTTCCAGGACGGAGCAAAAAGAAAGTTGGTAGCAAGATTATCGAAATCTTTCTTCGACCACTTTAACGGTGGCAAACTAGACGATGACGGTATCTCAGCAGAACTTGCACCGGTGGCCATAACTCAAATTTGAAGAATACTTAGAAAACTTTGAAGGTCGCCGGAATATATGAACACAAATTTCTCTCAAGTTGTAATCTGGTGAGGAAGCAAATGGATCGTTGATCCCTTTATATAGTAATCGCAATTAATGCACGATTTGACTGCATCGACTTTTGCGACGGTCACGTATCCCCAAGTAACCGCAGGGGCGAGTGGGGAACAGTAACTGCCCCACGCGCGCGAGTGTCGCTGAAATAGCATTAAATACCGTAAGACGTGTACTGTTGACAGCCTGTCAACAGTACCACCACGTCTCAAGAACGTGCGTCGTCACCAACTACACCATCCGGATAAGTGACACGTGTCAAAGTATATTTGAAATTCAAATACTTTTTCAAAATTCACTTACAACGCGTCACCAAGATGCATAAAGAAACAAAAAGCTAGTCATTACCTAACGCAGCACATTTATCTTAATTTCAGTGCTCCACCTACTTTTTATTCTTACATAGGAGCAACACTGGACTGGGGGGACTTGAAGGGGTATGGTCCCAAAAACCTTGCGCCAATCTAGGAAACCATACCCATTAATAACTTCTAAGAAAACTGCGCGCAGGCTTCTTTGCCAAAATAAGATTTATTAGAACTCTGCGCCAAATATCTAAGAGAGGAAAGGATCATATAAGTACGTTGCACGGGCTCCCTCAAGGTTCAAAGTTAAAGGCCTAAACATTCTCTTTGGATAAATACTTCATTTAACTACCTTGCGCGGGCTCGCGCCAGGGTCAAAGTTAACCTTGAACATCCTCGTTTGATAATACTTCATTTAACTACCTTGCGCGGTCTCGCGCAAGGTTCAAAGTTAACCTTGAACATTCTCGTTGGATAATGCTTCATCCACAAACCTTGCGCAGATATTTATATCAAAGCAAGTATCCACCAAACGTTGCGCTAAACAGCAAGGAGAAGAAGGAAGATCAGTTAACTAACTTGCGCTTCTCGCGCAAGGAAACAGTAAATCCTGAGAAACTTTCCCTTAGCAAAATCCTTGACTTAGTGCATAAGCAAAGGGAATATTTTCTGTTGTAATAGAATGTACACGTGGCAAATAATAGATGGGTAAGAACTGTGAAACCTTCTAGAAGCCATTAACACCCAATCGTGCAAGCATCTTTTCGGTTATAAACAATTGCCACATGGCAGCATCTGGACAGCCGAGGAAGATCACGGTGATGGCATGCTCACATTTATAAGATGTAGTGATCTCATGTTAACACGTGGCACCTCCCTAACCGCTGATGAGCTCACGATCCGTGGGCACTAACGGATTGCCAACAAACATTAACAGAATAGCAAAAGATTCCGTTAAAGTTAGCAATCTCTCTTTTTGGCGCCAAACACCGGCTATAAATAAGTAACTTGGAGTTCAAGGAAAGGTATTCACTCTCAACTACTTTCTCTCTCTTACAATACTTACTTCCGACTACCTATACTTATTCTCATGCCGGAGGGTGGTCACGAGGAGAACCTCCCTTCTCCCCGTGGCGAGCTAACGGTGTTCTGTTTTGCTGGTTTAGCTGAGGTACTGTATTATTCATCATCCATCATGAAACCAAACGGAGGGTTAACCCTTTTATGCAGATCCCATTCCATAGATCTACTTAGGTTCCGGTCTAATTGTTTTAGGGTTTCTTCAGTGCTAGACTTATTAATGATGGGCTCCACTAAGGCCATGAAGCTAAACTAAAAGGCCAAAAAAAAAGTGGAGATCAAGCCTCGAACATGGAAGTTGGCATTTTTGGCACCAACTCCAACTGATCTACTAATATCGATACCAACGTAGCATTTTTATGAAGTATATAATATAAAATCTGTAATAAAAAAAACCTATAAAAAAACTTTCGGGCGGGTGACACCCCGGCTTGCCCCCCATGTGACCAAGCCTCATAGGCTCACATTACATAGCGTTAAATGTATCATAGTATGATACAGATAATTTCTAATCACACATAGTGTTGCTTTGAGTTTTAGTGAAAAGAAAAACATTCCAAGTTTATTGACTTTTTTCTCTTCTTGTCAAAACCTAAAAATTTAAGATTAAGTTCTAATAATAACAAGTTTTTTAAGTGTTCTCGTAAAGTCACTCAAAGTTTTTTATATTTTTATAAAGTTAAGTTGTAAATTTTATTTATAAATATAGAATAAATTCAAAGAAGTTGCCTACATGGAATATATGAATCATAGGTATTTTTAGTTGAATATTAGTTTTTTTTTTAAATTTAAGTGATTTTAAAAGTAATTAAAATTCCATAACAAGTAATAAAAATTGAGTGATTTAGGGTAATAAAAATTGAGTGACTTTAGGGTGTTGCTGCCAAAACCCATCACTCAACCAGGATGACACCTCATCTCCTTCAATTAAACCCGCTGTCACACCCTGATTCGCAGCGAAATGGTACGGGACACGATGATTGCCCATAGCTCATGACACTATTATAAGTTTAATATTTAAAGTCATTGAATTAAATTGTCAGATAAAACATATCATTCAATAGTTGTACATACAATGTTCGAAAATAAACATAAAATTTTTTTCCGATTTATTTTCCTAAGGCCCATGCAACGTGTCGTCTTCACTTGACTATCAACCTTGCTCCTGCACCACGTTAGAAAAATATATTTTTGGTTCAACAATTATGCTGGTGAGCAATTCCTGATTTTGTAGAAAATGGTTTAGTATTTAGTTTGAGGAAAATTATATTTCAACATGCTCACAAGGTTAATATAGAGATTATCACATGTCACTAATATAACTAACAATACACATATATCGACAAAGACACATAAAAAATAATAAATCATACAAAGACCAAAATAGCACACAACGACAATAGCGTGCATTAGGCTCAAGCCCTGGAGGGCGAGTCTAATACTGTTGGCTATACTAGGCTACAACCCATGGCCATGGAGAACCTAGTCAGCCGTGGATCCACTAGATACAATAGCATGCAATAGACTTGACATAGCATATAAGTTAAAAGATAACACGCATGAACATCTAGATATCAACACTTTGATTTTAGTATGTTAAAAAAATGAATAAATCATAGATTTAAATAACATGATGCACCCCAAAATTTGTAAAATTAAAAAGAGAATTTTGAGAGAAATTACTCACAGGTTGCGAAGAGTTAATCCAAGAGAATTAGCGCCGGCTATAGGCATCTAAGGATTCTACATCTAATTTGGGAATGATTAGGGTTTCATTAAAGGATTAGTATTTAATTATTTATCTAAAGAAATAATAACTATGCGTTACAAATTGTGAAAATGATATATGATATGACCATATTATAAGAGGATTAAGCATGTTGGACATAATACGAGCGATCGGTTATTAGTTTAGATAAACTATTTAAAAAAAATTAGATTACTAATTTGTTAGGATCGTCCGTCCTCAGTTACGGAACCTATGTTTGTTATCTAAGTCATGTATGCGGATTATTACGTGATTTAGTGATAAGTACACAAGATTAATTGATTAAACGTTAGTTTATTAAGTCTGAAATCATATACATCCAAGATCCAAACTGACAAGAGCTCCGCCTCTCACTATGCAAAGTTACAAAAAAGAAAGAAACATGAGGCCTATATATAGTAGTACAAGTTCGCATGAAATGTGCATTGGCCAAGTTCGTCCGAACTTAACTTCGGCCGAACTTGTCCTTACAAGCATAACTTCGGGCGAACTAGTTCTACATATAACATAAATATTTCATATTCTAACATATCAAACCCTATTCGAAACAGACTCGACCTAAGACTTAGACGATAGACATTATGCACCAACAGACTCCCCCTTGGATATTGTCGTAGATCAATCTTCAAAAACTTCAACCTTTTCCAAAAAAGTTTTTGTTTGGCTTTTTCCTTTTTTCTTTTTTTGGAATCGGCGTTTGATCTGTAGGCGGCGCCAATTTCATAAATTGAAATCTTCTTAGTCTCGCCTCTCTGCCTTTCTCATGAATACGTTCAAGACGCCTTCTTCTTTTAGAAATTCTTCTCTTTCAAGCTCTCGCCAACTTGATTCCCACATATGCCCTGAATTAATTCCGTGTGCATAACATACATTTACAACACCTTGGAATTGTTTTGCTTGAACTTCCTCTCTCGTATCACACCAGATTTTGTTAAAGAACAAACATCTAATGTGTCACACCCCAACTTGAACCGGAAGAAAAATATACGGGATGCAACAGACACCTCTTGTACAAGCACATTGTTTATAAAGACACTACATTTTAATACTTACAAAATTTGATTACATTGTATGTTACAACTGCGTGTTCCCATGAACCACACAAGTCTTCTAAGCCACATGCGTCTATATTAGGGTTCACCTACAAACATGTCTTGAACAACATACACGGATCACATCAGTCTCAAGTTACCTGAAATGCATGTTAGTTTTAAAAAGGGTCAGCTAAACGCAGCGTGAGTTCCACTGGTTTAATCGTTGTGTAACAATATGTGTTAACAAGTTTAATTGCACTGGTCACAGTCTTAGTCATAGATATATCACCACAAACACCTTCAGCTAGTAGGACCGTGTTACAACAAGCACCTGCGGCTCGCCGAACCGTGTCATAACAGACACCTGCAGCTTGCCGGACCGTGTTACAATAAGCACCTGCGGCTCGCCGAACCGTGTTATAACAGACACCTGCAGCTTGCCGAACTGTGTTAAACAAGCACATGCGGCTCTCTGAACCGTGTCATAAAAGACACATGCAGCTTGCCGGACCGTGTTACAACAAGTACCCGCGGCTCGCCGAACAGTGTGATAACCGACACCTGCAGCTTGCCGGACCGTGTGTTATAAAATTTACATCATCACAAGTTGGTGCAATTAACATAGTTTTGTAACATGCAAATCATCTCAGAAAACAGTAACACAGTGTAAAAGTGGTGGAGTGAAACTCACTCCCAACTTGGTGTAATCAACACTGTTTTTAACATGCAAGTCCCCAGAAAACAGTAAAACAATTCAAAAGTGGGGAAGTGAAAACTCACAGTACGAGTAGTGATCTCAACGCAAGAGTGATCAAGCAACTGGATCAACTTTAATAACACCCATGCAAGTATGGACTCAAATCAGTATCTAAGTTGGTAATGGTTATAACTTGGATCTGGTCAGGAGTTTTTACTCTGGATTTAGTCTATAGGACACTAGTATGTGATGGGCGTCAGGGTAGTATTAGTTTTCAGTTTGGCTTCCGGGCACCGTTTCGCGTGCCAGCCAAAGTCAGTAGTTTAACGTGTTCGGCTAATGGTACGAAAATTCCAGTAGTGCCAACACGTGGTTATTCAAGAATGATTAACTTTCCATCAAGGGAGTTTGAATGTTTGGGGGGTCTAAGTTGCCCAATTTTGAGTTTCCATTTTCACCGTCAAGAATTCTCCCGAACTGTCTTAGGACACATCCATAGTACCCAATTTTCCCGGGAATCTCCCGGAATACTCCGGGTGTTCCAGTTATAGTATTTGTCGGGTTGGGTCAGTTCCTAGTTTCGGCAGGTTCGTTATACGGTAAACTGTCGAAATTGCTTTAAAATAACTCATTTTTAGTTCTATAAATTTCCATTTAATCTATATTTTAAATAAAAATCTGTAAGTTTTTATATAAAACCTTAAAAATCTGTACATTATGAGAAAAATTTATGGGAATTTATTTTGGCATTTTACAATTTAATTAAGTTATTTATAAAACTATTTTAACCACATAATTACCATTAAATACCATCAGTGGTTCAAAAATTCCAAAAAAATTCCAGAACACTTTTTACATGTCCAGAAACTTTTCTAAAAATTTTGAGATTTTTCTGATTTCATTTTGGTGCGTTCCCGGCTACTGAAAACTCGTAAAAACGCGAATTTTTAACTCAATCAATGGAATCCAAATTTTCCCAGAACATTCCACATATGTTCCGTAGTGTCTCTGTAAAATGTAGTGATTTATTGAATTCGTTTGGTAATTTTTCCGAAATTCTTTCGGTAAAACAGTTAAAAATTCACCAAAACTCGTAGAAAGTTCCAAAAATTCTAAAATTGTATGTGGACCTTCCTGACTATATCCTACATCACCACTCCAAATTTTAGCTCAATCCAAGTTTCACAGACTAAGTTATAGCTAAAACAAGATTCTGCCTATGCTAGTTTCGGTTTTCGGATGATATACCTAGCGAAAGCTTCGATTCCAAGCACTTCTTGTGAGTCCAGAAGGGTGTAGGAGCTATATTCAGTACTTACACATCAAGTACAACCCAAATATGCTAGAACTTAGATCAATCAAGCTTTAGTTCATTATTTTTCGGTTAATTGAACAGTTAAGCGATTTTTTGTCGAATAGGTGTTGATTAGGGTATCAAACCCCAAAGATTTGTGACCATGGCTGCCATATAACACCAGGGAAATACCAAGGTTTTCTTATTTAGCCCGTAAACATCTTTAAACCTTCAAAAATCTTGGATTAAAATGAGTGTTTCGGCTAGAAAGCGCGTTTAATAAAGAAACATGATCAAAACCATAAAACCCAAGGTTTATACCTTTGATTTGTTGATGTTTAGAAGATGATCAGCTGGATTTCTTGTGGTTATGGCAGAAATTTGGAGAAAAGGGTTGGATTTTCTTTGAATTAAACGAAAATAAAATGAAAAATGAAAAATAAATAATATATATATGGGGGTCCATGTGGGCCACCTCGTGCTTCGTCTTTTCGTGTTAAAAGATGATGTTTATCTTCCATTTGTGTTTAGGTTCGTTTTGGGTCCCGGATGTGTTCTCGATTTGCGCAACGGGCTCTGTTTTTCGCGTTCTTACTGTCAAAAGACTCGGTTTTAAAGCTTGATCTACTGTTCCTTGCACATTTGGTTGCCTTATGTTATGCCCGGAATGAAGGCGTTTCCCCAACCGGGAGCTGCTTCGTTTTGCGTGCCCGGGATTTGATTATTTTCAAACCTTATGTCACAGTCTATGACACAATACTAAGTTATTTCTGGAACTCGAAATCTTAAATGATGCCACCGACAACCTAATAATCAACATTAAAGGTTTAATGCACTGTTAAACGTCAAGTCTCCGTTTAACACGTTGTCCTTAATAGTGTCATGTCAACCATGACGTGCTATCAGATTCTTCCGAGACATTACAGATATTACTTAGCATAGCACACAAGTCATGCGTGTTTACTAATACTTATTCCAAGAGTCGTTAGTTCATTCACGACTTTGTCTTGTCATGTAGGTGACGCATAATGTCACTGTAATGTTTTTATTAATTACTATGCATATACTCCCATTACAGTCAGTGTATCATTTTCTAGACTTTATATCATCACATATAATCACAACAATATCACGATATACATACCATGTCCGGTTACCACGGACTTGTACCAATCAAAGTTTACCGGGATTTTCACAATTGTCACATAATGTCTTCCTTTGAACAATTTACTAGCCACATAAGGTCTACTATACGTATCGTTCTCCACAAACCCCATATCCTTCTTTCAATCATCTCTGGTGTTAACTCTTCAGTAATATCCCAGTTATCATCAGCTCGTAAAACAATCACTGCGTCACAAGTCTCTGGGTCTATCTGCCACCATTTGAAAACAGGATAAAAATCTTGTTCAATCGGCTTTAGCGGCATATTTTTCATCACCCTTGGCCTTCACATTATTAATGTAACATTTCGCAAGTTTGTTTGTCAACCTTGATTCGACACTTTGGAATATAAGGCTTCCAGTATCTGAATCCGTGTAACGCTTCAAACTTGATCACTTTCCACTGTCTTTGATCATGAAACTTCATTCGATAACTAATATTATGCGTCTGCACTAACTCTTCAATATCCCAGAATGGCAAAGTCTTTAGATCTACCATGTCACGCCCCAACCGATGGCGGAATCATCGGGGTGCGGCACTAAGCGAACCAGATTGTATCACGAGAAATTCCACAACATTAATCTCGGGATTACAAAAGATAGATACCACGAACAATAAAAGAAAAAGATAACAACGAAATTCGAAGTTGTTACATACCATGTGTAAAAAATATTGAACTCCGAACTCTCGTTTGATTGCATAAAATCTAATTCTTTTATCCATCAGCAACTTAAAATATCTCCCAACGACTTGTCTTTGTCTCTAGTAAATAATTCCACAACATCATTTCAACGACTATATCTAAACTCGAAATCCCATACTTTCGACATACAATCCTCAAATAACATTACAGAATATCAGAATTCTCATAACACAATTTCCAGTTTAAAAATCCCTAGATTTATTACAAAGCATTTCCAAAGCATAAACCTAAACTAAGCAAAACTACGTCCATAGCATCCAAGCTAAAATCCTCAACCTGTTACATATGTTAAAATACAAGTCATTACAATTAAGTAAAGGTGAGTATACAAGTTTAAGTAATACTAGCATAATAGAGAAACCGTTCGCGAAATAGTCTAATTACATATCATGATACACCAAAACACATCACATAAACCTAGGCATATTTCTCATGCTAACTTCCGTGAGAAGGCTAGCGCGTCCATCCTAACTAGACCCCGTCGGGTGTTAGCCACACTATAGTACCATAATAGCTAACAAGGCAGGTTAACGAAAATAAGTCGTAGTCACATGTTCTAGTATCACGTATTGAGCATATATAATCAGATTATTCGCGTGTGATAAACATTTTGATTTGTGAGATGATTTGATAGAGGAACATATGTAACACCCAAAAAGTGCATTAAAGCGAAAACGGGTCAAGTACACTCAAAGTGGGTGCGTTTTAGGTGAGATGAGGCATCTGAGAAGTGTCGGGGAGAGCGCCGGATCAGCCTGTAAGCGAACAGAAGTGCATCAGTCTTCCGAAATACTGAAACAGTTAAGTTTGGAAGGGCAGGAAACAAGTTCGGGCGAACTTGTATGTAATCATACAAGTTCGAGGGAACTTGTATAAACCTGTTGAGTTTTCAGTCAAGTTCGGGCGAACTTGTCTAATTTCCAAGAAAGTTATGCAAGTTCGGGCGAACTTGTGAGAAATGTTTACTGAAAAGACAAGTTCGGACGAACTTGTATAGTTTCCTAAGAAACTAGACAAGTTCGGACAAACTTGTATAGTTTCCTAAGAAACTAGACAAGTTCGAGCGAACTTGTAAGGAATTGGTGAAAAACTGACCCAAGTTCGGTCGAACTTGACCCTGAGGGGTACAAGTTCGGTCGAACTTGACCTGGGTGCTGCTGAAAAATAGGTAAATCTTGAGCGAACTTGATGTTTCAGATCCAAAATCTTGCGTTTTCACGTCGTTTGCTGAGGAAATCGAGTGCCCATCCCTCCAACCTTAAGCCACTAAGTAAAGCTTAGGCTGGAGAGGTCTTTTGGAGCGAACTTAGCCATTTTACAGAAACTCCGGCCAATCCGGACGAACCTGACGGTTCGTACGGGTTAGTCCAGTTTGTGTAAAGTGACGATTCCGTCCTTGTGCTTCCGGATCTGAGATCTACCTTTGACAACGCCTCGTTCCACTCAAAAGTGAACGAAACATACGTCATTAGTCCGAAAATGGTGTAAAAATCAAGGATTTTAAAGTTTTTGCTCAGATCTAGTATAGATCTGAGTGAAAATAGAAGCTTTTATGGAAAAAGATGAAGATTTTTGTAAACAGAAGAGATTTGGTGAAAATGAAGGTAGAGCCTTGTGCAAAATCGTTGTAAACTGTTGTAAAACGTTGTTGAACATCATTGTAGTTGAAATCGGGTTGATTCTTACTTAGAAAACAAAGGGTTTCGGGTTTGAGAGCTCTGGGCGAACTTGCAGCAGGTTCAAAAGAGAGAATGGAGCTGAGTATTTATAGGTGAAGGCAAAAGGTGAGCTGGTGGGAGTCAAGTTCGGGTGAACTTGCGTGGAATCTATGCAAGTTCGGGCGAACTTGCTAAGGATTCAATGATTCTCAGGCAAGTTCGGTCGAACTTGCTGAGTATGTGAGGTCCTTAGTCAAGTCCGAGCGGACTTAGGGGAAATAGAGGAGTTCTGAGTTTGGCCATTCAAGTTCGGCCGAACTTTGTATAACCAAGTTTGAGCGAACTTAACCCAATTGTTGGGGTTTCTTTTGTTTTTCGTTCGTTTATCGATTGTTCAGCGATGTAATCAAGTTATAAAGTAATGTTAAGCGATTAGGCGAGGTGTTAAGCGTTATAATTGATATAATAGTGCGGTTTAGCGATTCGAGCGTGAGAGAGCAATGCGATAACGAATGTAATCATAACATAAACAAAGATAACACACATAAAACGTAATTACACATAATTAACTGCGATTTGCGATGCGATGAGATAAGCGATGCGATAGCACAAGTGTTTAATAACACACTCGGCTATTAAAGTAACATAGTTACTTTGTGACTGCGATTAGATGAGCGATGCGTTTAATAAGCGATTAGATGCAGTATAATTGAAATAAACATACTTAATTTAACATAACTTTCTTATAAACCGAATCTCAGGATTACAAAATATAGATACCACGAACAATAAAAGAAAAAGATAACAACGAAATTCGAAGTTGTTACATACCATGTGTCGAAAATATTGAACTCCGAACTCTCGTTTGATTGCATAAAATCTAATTCTTTTATCCATCAACAACTTAAAGTATCTCCCAACGACTTGTCTTTGTCTCTAGTAAAGAAATTCCACAACATTATTTCAACGACTATATCTAAACGTCAAAATCCTATACTTTCGACATACAATCCTCAAATAACATTACAGAATATCAGAATTCTCATAACACAAAATCCAGTTTAAAAATCCCTAGATTCATTACAAAGCGTTTCCAAAGCATAAACCTAAATTAAGCAAAACTACGTCCAAAGCATCCAAGCTAAAATCCTCAACCTATTACATACGTTAAAATACAAGTCAATACAATTAGGTAAAGGTGAGTATACAGGTTTAAGTAATACCAGCATAGTAGAGAAACCATTCGCGAAATAGTCTAATTACATATCATGATACACCAAAACACATCACACAAAACTAGGCATATTTCTCATGCTAACTTCCGTGAGAAGGCTAGCGCGTCCATCCTAACTAGACCCCGTCGGGTGTTAGCCACACTATAGTACCATACTAGCTAAGGAGGCAAGTTAATGAAAATAAGTCCTAGTCACATGTTTCTAGTATCACGTATTGAGAATATATAATCAGATTATTCGCGTGTGATAAACATTTTGATTTGTGAGATGATTTTATAGAGGAACATATGTAACACCCAAAAAGTGCATTAAAGCGAAAACGGGTCAAGTATACTCAAAGTGGGTGCGTTTTAGGTGAGATGAGGGATCTGAGAAGTGTCGGGGAGAGCGCCGGATCAGCCTGTAAGCGAACAGAAGTGCATCAGTCTTCCGAAATGCTGAAACGGTTAAGTTTGGATAGGGCAGGAGACAAGTTTGGGCGAACTTGTATGTAATCATACAAGTTCGAGGGAACATGTATATGTCACACCCCGACCCGCAGCGGAATAAGAGTCGGGGCATAATTGGGTTATCACCAAAGCTCATGATGTTTACTAATATGTTTCATATTTATTAAATTCAAATTACAACTTCAATATTCCAAACAAGTTCATGCAATTACAAGGAAAAAGTAACTAAACAAAACAATCCAAAGTCTAAACTGATTTATTCTTCTAGGCCGTCCTGTATGTTTCTTGCTGCAACTGGATCACCTGTATCATGTGTAAAAATGGGGATTTTTGGGTCAACAAAAGTTGGCGAGTGAACCTTGTTAGAAAACATTTATTATTGATTTCTTGTTATATTTATTATGGAAAAATTGTGCAATAATCATATGTGAGCAAACGTAAATAAACATACAATAACAAACCATAACAAACAACCTTGCATGAGTATATGACATGAATGATAATGTATATGTTGGAAACGTCACGTTCCGCTCATAGGTAATGGGGAACGGACGGCCTATGATGATGTATGTGCGATCAAGGCTCAATCATACGGAGCCGATCGTATGTTGGCAACGCCACGTTCCGCTCATAGGTAATGGGGAACGGTTCCGCTCATAGGTAATGGGGAACAGACGGCCTATGATGATGTATGTACTGAAAATGATAAATTTAATCTAAACATTAACCACACAAACAGTTGATACATATTGAATACACATTTGATCATGGATATGATGGATGCACAAGTGTTTAAATGTAATAAATAATAAGACACATGATACACCCCAAAAAGTGATTAAAACGGGGAATTTGTAGAGATTCACTCACTTTGGGTGCGTTCGTTTGATGATGTTGAATGCGCATGAGTTTAGAGGGTTGATCGACGAGGAATAACTAACCTAAATAATAACGAAAAGGTACGGTAAATAAGTGGATTTTATTAACAATTTTAATAGGGTTTTTAGATTTATTTTTGTGAGTTTAAGGTTATTTTCTAACTTTAAAAATATTATTTTTAAGTATTTTTAATTGATTTTTAAATTAAATAAATAAATAAAAATATAAAAAAAATGTTGACTTTTTGGGTTGACCGTTGACCATTGACTTTGACTGTTGACCGGTTCGGACTGCGCTGAGTGAGGTTCGAACTTGTGACCTCCCGTACGCGTGCACGCAGCTCTACCAACTGAGCTACGTGTCTAACCCGAAATATTTATGTTTTTAAGTATATTTATATACTATTTAATTTATTCAGAATTCATTTATTTTAAAAAGAATTTTAATTATGTCGAACCGGTGCACATAACAGGTCTCGAACCTGGGACCCGTTGTTTAACATTGCACACAGTCCACCGCTGGACTGTGTGTCTAACCTGGTTAAAATACTGTTTTTTATTAAACTTAACACCTTACAGCGAATTAATACGATTCGGTTTAAAAAAGAACATTTTTATTTCAGAGGATAGGGTCGTGTCAGGGATCGAACTCGAGACGTGCGCTGTGTGTTTGCACACAGTCCACCGCTGGACTGTGTGTCTAACCCGGTTTAATATCTTGTTTTAATTAAATTTATACATAAGGTTCGACTTCATCTTTTTCGTTCAAAGACACAGACAACCGATATTCGACAGTTCTGGTTTAACTCGATTAACGAACATATAAATGATTGAAATGCAATGATTAAAATGAGTTAAGGAATCGAATGTACCGATCAGACTGTATTTCTCAGAATTCCGGCAATGGTAGTCGGCTCTGATTTGTGAATTCCGTCTGATTGAATCAATTAACAGTTTTGATTAACTAGTTGTGAAATTGAGTTACTAAACAGGGATTATCAGAAGGTTTAGATGATTGTACCGATTCACAGCGTGATTTCGGAATTTTCAGAGACTTTCCGGCGAGTGCAGATTATCCGGTATCGTCGTCTGGAACCGATTCTGGTTGAAAGTTTTGAGTTAGTATAAGTCTAACAATAGATAGAAGATGAAAGAATTGAGAACTTTACCGATTCGATGAATGTCACGGTTTTCCGGCGAAAGTCCGGCGATATCAGAAAGCGTTTCCGATGAACAGAAATTAGAGCGAAAGTGAAATGGAGGTTCTGTGAGTGTTTCTGAGTTGTGAGGAAATGATATTACCGGTGTAAATTGGAGGTAAATGATTTCGGTTATTAAACTCGAAAACCATATGAATCGAGTTCAATTGAAGGCTGAATTGATTAAAACGTGGGTTGCAAATGCTTTATCGGTTATAATCAATAATTAGCGATCACTCAACAGTCTGGTTAGTTGAAAGCCGATGAGCGGTTTCAGTTTTGGCGTAAACAGATAGATTCACGGTGAACTTAAGGTTTTATTTGTTTCCTTGATTACACAAAAACACCAAGTGGCGGAGTGGTTAAACGTTTGATGATAGTGTCTTCCGGCTGACCCGGCTTCGAAACCCGGCAACTCCTTTTCTTTTTTATTTAATTTATTTTTACTTTTTAATAATTATAGTTTTTAAATTCTAAAATGTTTATTAATTATGTATTGTTTAAAATTAAAATTAACCATAAATACGCAACAAAATTTTATAACTTGATATTCGATTAACAAACGAAGCGGGTTTGGAAACCCGTTTTTCGACGGATGTTACAGTATCGCCTACTTTTAGAAATTTCGTCCCGAAATTTAAGTAGTAGTGGTAACAGGAAAAAGATGCGGGTATTTTTCGCGCATTGAGTCTTCACGTTCCCAAGTAAACTCAGGTCCTCGTTTCGACTCCCAGCGTACCCTAACAATTGGAATACGACTCCGTCTTAAACGTTTTTCTCCGAAGTCCATGATCTCTACTGGTCTTTCAATGAAGTGCATAGATTCATCGATCTGAATATCTTCCAGGGGAATATGGAGGTTTTCATCGGCGAGGCACTTCTTCAAGTTTGATACGTGGAATGTGGGGTGAATTCTGTTGAGTTCTTCTGGTAGATCAAGCTTGTATGCTACAGGTCCTACTCTTTCGAGTATCTTGAAAGGTCCTACGTAGCGTGGTGCTAGCTTGCCCTTCTGGCCAAAACGAACTACTCCCTTCCACGGTGATACTTTTAAAAGTACATGATCACCAATGTTAAACTCCAAAGGCTTTCGTCGTTTGTCTGCCTAACTCTTTTGACGACTTTGTGCCGCTAGAAGATTGTTTCGAATTTGATGGATTTTATCTGTGGTTTCTTGAATCAATTCTGGACCAGTGATTTGAGCTTCCCCAATTTCGTGCCAACATACTGGAGATCGGCACTTACGACCATATAAAGCTTCGAAAGGTGCCATGCCGATACTTGAATGATAGCTGTTGTTGTACGAAAATTCACTAACGGTAGATGAGCGTCCCAATTTCCTTTGAAGTCTATGACACATGCTCGAAGCATATCTTCAAGAGTTTGGATGGTGCGTTCGGATTGTCCATCAGTTTGAGGATGATAAGCGGTACTGAGGTCTAATCGTGTACCCAAAGCGGCTTGTACGGCTTGCCATGTTCGTGAAGTGAAACGACCATCACGATCTGAAATAATGCTTAACGGTACACCATGACGGCTTACGATCTCGCTGATGTAGATACGAGCTAACTTCTCGTTCTTGAAGTCCTCACGAATCGGAATGAAGTGAGCTGATTTTGTAAGACGATCAATGATTACCCATATAGTGTCATACCCACTGGAGGTGCGAGGTAACCCGGTAATGAAATCCATAGTTATGTTTTCCCACTTCCATACAGGTATTTCAGGTTGGACTAGAAGTCCTGAGGGTCTTTGATGTTCAGCTTTTACTTTGGAACATGTAAGGCACTTGGAAACATAAATAGCAATATCCTTTTTCATTCCAGGCCACCAGTAGGTGTATCGAAGGTCTTGATACATCTTGTCGGCTCCTGGGTGTATAGAGTATCGTATTTTGTGCGCCTCATTCATAAGGAAATCACGAAGGTTATTGTAATCGGGAATCCATATGCGATCTAGATAGTACAGAATACCGTCGGATTTAGTTTCGATTTTAAGTTCAGCTCCACAAGACAGCTCATTACGTACGTCGTTTTCTGTTATAGAAACATGTTGGGCTTCTCGGATTTGATCTTTGATGTCGGTTATGATTTGCGAACATAGAAGACGAATGGAGTTCGCATAACCCTTTCGACTGAGCGCATCGGCCACCACGTTTGCCTTGCCAGGATGGTACCGAATTTCACAGTCGTAGTCATTAAGAAGTTCGACCCATCTTCGTTGCCTCATGTTCAACTCCTTTTGGTTGAAGATATGTTGAAGACTCTTATGGTCAGTGTATATTTCACACTTAGTACTGTAGAGGTAATGTCTCCATATCTTAAGAGCGAACATAACGGCTCCAAGTTCCAGGTCGTGGGTGGTGTAGTTCTTCTCATGAACTTTGAGTTGTCTAGAAGCATAAGCTATCACTTTTCCTCTTTGCATCAGTACGCAGCCTAGTCCCTACCCTGACGCGTCGCAATAAACCACGAAGTCATCACTACCCTCAGGAAGTGTGAGGATAGGTGCGTCACAGAGTTTTTGCTTTAGAGTTTGGAAGGCTTCTTCTTGTTTGGGTCCCCATATGAAGGGTTTTCCTTTATGAGTTAAAGCCGTGAGTGGTACAGCAATATGGGAGAAATTTGCAATGAAACGGCAATAATAACCAGCCAAACCAAGAAATGATCTTACTTCGGTAGGTGTACGTGGCGCTTGCCATTCCTGTACTGCCTTGATTTTTGAGGGATCAACATGAATTCCCTTGTCATTGACGACGTGTCCAAGGAATTGCACTTCCCTTAACCAGAATTCACATTTCGAAAACTTAGCATACAGCTTTTCTGTCCTTAAGAGTGTAAGGATGAGTCGAAGGTGCCATTCATGATCAGACTTAGACTTTGAGTAGATGAGGATGTCGTCGATGAAGACTATAACAAAACGGTCGAGATAAGGTTTGCAGACTCTGTTCATTAGATCCATGAAGACAGCTGGGGCGTTGGTTAAACCAAATGGCATGACCATGAATTCATAATGACCATAACGAGTTCGGAAGGCGGTCTTTGGGACGTCTTCTTCATGTCAGGTGGCGCCTTGAAGTTGGTCTAGAAGATCATCGATGCGAGGTAATGGGTAGCGGTTCTTGACCGTTAACTTGTTGAGTTCTCTGTAGTCGATACACATGCGAAACGTTCCATCTTTCTTCTTCACAAAAAGGACAGGTGCACCCCAAGGCGATGAGCTAGGACGTATAAATCCTTTGTCAGTCAGCTCTTGCAGTTGACTGGCTAGCTCTTGCATTTCGGATGGGGCTAACCTATAAGGAGATTTTGCAACTGGTGTAGCTCCAGGTATAAGATCAATGCGGAATTCGACTTCTCTCACGGGAGGAAGTCCTGAAATGTCGTCAGGAAAAACTTGCGAAAAATCTTTTACTACCGGAATGTCTTCGAGTTTCTTCTCCTTGATTCCCTTTTTGACGAAATGAGTTAGGAATGCAACATAATTCTTGCGGAGATATTTTTGAGCTTGAATACAGGACATTAACTTGAGTCCTTTCGAAGGGGTTTCTCCAAAGATTCGTAGAGTCTGACCGTTTGTAAGAGGAATGCGAATAAACTTTTCGCGGCATACAACTTCAGCATGATGTTGGCTGAGCCAGTCCATACCAATTATAATGTCGAAACTTCCCAACTTCATAGGAATGAGGTCAACTGGAAAATCTTGATCGTTTAGGGTGAGAGTACAATTGCGTATAATAGAGTTTAATGAGACCGGTTTTCCGTCAGCAACTTCTACCGTTATGGATTCCATGAGTTTATCACGGGTTTGGTTGAGGATGGGTTCAAATTCTAAGGACACAAAACTCTTATCTGCGCCAGTATCAAATAACATGGATGCATAACTACCATTGATGAGAAACGTACCGTTAACCACATTGTTGTCAGCCCTAGCTTGATTAGCGTTAATGTTGAAAGCTCTTCCTCTTGCAGGTGGAGGAGCTTGGTTAGCCTGGTTTACTGGATTAGCTTGAGCTTGGGCATGGATGATGTTCACCAAGCGTGGACAGGTGTTCCTGAAATGGTTCGGGTCTCCACAGTTGTAACAAGCCCGCATAGGTTGCACCATGGGATAGTTGGGTTGGTAGTAGGATTGGGCTACATGTTGGGCAGGTGGTAGGAGTAAAGGTTGTTGGGCTTGACCCACTATCTGATGGTGGGTTTGGGTTGAGGGTTGATTGCGGTTCGTTCGCTGAAGTGCGCGACAGGTTTGGATGGTGTGACCTGCGCGGCCATAGCCGGTGCAATGTTGGCAGGGATGATCAGGAAAATGATGGTATTGGCAACGGTTTCATTTTGGGTACGGGCTGGAGTATGGCTTTTTATATGGTGCAGATGAGGGGGCAACTTGAGTGATGGGTGCAGCAAGGATGGGAAATTTGTTTGTGTGACAGCAAAGTTTCTGGTGTTTCGTTTCCTCTTATTAGCAAACTTTGAGGAGGAGGTGGAATGGTTTGAAGTTTGGCCCTCAATGGGGGCTTTCTTTTTCTCGTCCTTAAATTTGCCGTTACGAATACGATTCTCGGTAAGCTCGGTAGCTAGTTCCATAGCAGCTTCAAGTGTTGCAGGCGAAGTGCTTAGAACTGAGTCTTGAATTTTCGAGGGGAGGCCTCGAATATAGTGTTCGAATAAGCGGTATAATGGGGTGAACAAGTTGGGGACCATTTGGTTCAACTCTAAAAACCGTTTGTTGTAGGAAGTATGATCTCCCTCCTTTTGCTTTAACGAGTGAAATTCATCCTCTAACTTTTTGATCTCGCTTCTTGGTCAGAAGCGCCTCGTCATGATTTCCCTTAACTCCTCCCACGTTAAGGCCATTGCATCTTCGATTCCTCTCTTACCTTTTTCTGTATTCCACCAGGTAAGAGCTACTCCAAATAGTCTCCCGGTTGCGTAACGTACCTTGTGATCCTCGGGACAATCGCAATTGAGGAAGGTGTTTTCCATTTCCTCAAACCAGTGGAGGAGAGCAGTGACACCTTCGGTCCCTTCAAATTTTGGGGGATCGCAAGACTTGAAGTGTTTGTAAGAGCACTTTTTTGAGGGAGGGTTGTCGACGTTCTGGTCTTCTGATAGGGAGGATTGATGGGATTTGCGGCGAGAACTTGTTGGACTTGAATTACGATGTCAGGAAGCACCGCGGCCATTTGTTTTGCGATTTGGGTGGCCAAGCGTTCGTTTGATCTTCCTGACCTTCTACCCCCACGTTGTTGCCTAGTCGACATCTACAGGAACATACATAAGAAGATTGTGAGTTTAAGGAGTCTTTTTAGGTGTCATGTGTCGTTTTAAAAAAAAATAACATAACATCAATAATGCAACTACATCCATAGGATGTCTTGGGTTTGCTCATGTTTGGGCCTCCAATGTCCCCCATACCATCACCTGTATAGTCATGTGGGCCCCCATGACTGTTGGCTTAGTAGGATTCACATTGGTGTTGGCGGTTTAACACTCGCATCACCCGAATGAAAACCATGAAATATGTTTGCGAGATGTGTGGTCGGAGGGTGTCCAGGTGTAGACACAATGACAACTCAAAGTATGGTTAGCCCACACGACGTTTGGTATAGCATGCTTTGGCCTAATAGGTCCTTCGTACTCTCATCGTTAGTCCCCAGGTAGGCAAACTGGTCCTTTATTTTGGATTTATACGAATGCCAAGCCTAGACAGGACGTTCCGACTACCGGTACTTGTACCCTTCCAGTTACTACATGCCCGTCATGAGAACTCACTTTGATGTGATTTGAAAAAAAATACAAAATCGTTGCAAAAATCATTGAAATTGTGTGGTGTGTGCTCTCATGGATATGATATGTTATGAGGATATGATTCATGATGAGCATTGTATAGTAATATGTACTTATGAACATGCTTGCATAACATTGAATGTAACAATAAACATAAAGCATATAAACATCATGAATTTTGTATGTAACACATAAAAAATTTTAAAATTCTAATCAACTATAGTATAGGCTCTAAGGGTCTAATAACCTATCCTATATCCCTATAGTCATGGCTCTGATACCAATCTGTCACACCCCGACCCGCAGCGGAATAAGAGTCGGGGCATAATTGGGTTATCACCAAAGCTCATGATGTTTACTAATATGTTTCATATTTATTAAATTCAAATTACAACTTCAATATTCCAAACAAGTTCATACAATTACAAGGAAAAAGTAACTAAACAAACAATCCAAAGTCTAAACTGATTTATTCTTCTAGGCCGTCCTATATGTTTCTTGCTGCAACTGGATCACCTGTATCATGTGTAAAAATGGGGATTTTTTGGTCAATAAAAGTTGCCGAGTGAACCTTGTTAGAAAACATTTATTATTGATTTCTTGTTATATTTATTATGGAAAAATTGTGCAATAATCATATGTGAGCAAACGTAAATAAACATACAATAACAAACCATAACAAACAACCTTGCATGAGTATATGACATGAATGATAATGTATATGTTGGAAACGTCACGTTCCGCTCATAGGTAATGGGGAACGGACGGCCTATGATGATGTATGTGCGATCAAGGCTTAATCATACGGAGCCGATCGTATGTTGGCAACGCCACTTTCCGCTCATAGGTAATGGGGAACGGTTCCGCTCATAGGTAATGGGGAACAGACGGCCTATGATGATGTATGTACTGAAAATAATAAATTTAATCTAAACATTAACCACACAAACAGTTGATACATATTGAATACACATTTGATCATGGATATGATGGATGCACAAGTGTTTAAATGTAATAAATAATAAGACACATGATACACCCCAAAAAGTGATTAAAACGGGGAATTTGTAGAGATTCACTCACTTTGGGTGCGTTCGTTTGATGATGTTGAATGCGCATGAGTTTAGAGGGTTGATCGACGAGGAATAACTAACCTAAATAATAACGAAAAGGTACGGTAAATAAGTGGATTTTATTAACAATTTTAATAGGGTTTTTAGATTTATTTTTGTGAGTTTAAGGTCATTTTCTAACTTTAAAAATATTATTTTTAAGTATTTTTAATTGATTTTTAAATTAAATAAATAAATAAAAATATAAAAAAAATGTTGACTTTTTGGGTTGACCGTTGACCATTGACTTTGACTGTTGACCGGTTCGGACTGCGCTGCGTGAGGTTCGAACTTGTGACCTCCCGTATGCGTGCACGCAGCTCTACCAACTGAGCTACGTGTCTAACCCGAAATATTTATGTTTTTAATTATATTTATATACTATTTAATTTATTCAGAATTCATTTATTTTAAAAAGAATTTTAATTATGTCGAACGGTGCACATAACAGGTCTCGAACCCGGGACCCGTTGTTTAACATTGCACACAGTCCACCGCTGGACTGTGTGTCTAACCTGGTTAAAATACTGGTTTTTATTAAACTTAACATCTTACAGCGGATTAATACGATTCGGTTTAAAAATGAACATTTTTATTTCAGAGGATAGGGTCGTGTCAGGGATCGAACTCGAGACGTGCGCTATGTGTTTGCACACAGTGCCACGCTGGACTGTGTGTCTAACCCGGTTTAATATCTTGTTTTAATTAAACTTATACATAAGGTTCGACTTCATCTTCTTCGTTCAAAGACACAGACAACCGATATTCGACAGTTCTGGTTTAACTCGATTAACGAACATATAAATGATTGAAATGCAATGATTAAAATGAGTTAAGGAATCGAATGTACCGATCAGACTGTATTTCTCAGAATTCCGGCAATGGTAGTCGGCTCTGATTTGTGAATTCCGTCTGATTGAATCAATTAACAGTTTTGATTAACTAGTTGTGAAATTGAGTTACTAAACAGGGATTATCAGAAGGTTTAGATGATTGTACCGATTCACAGCGTGATTTCGGAATTTTCGGAGACTTTCCGGAGAGTGCAGATTATCCGGTATCGTCGTCTGGAACCGATTCTGGTTGAAGGTTTTGAGTTAGTATAAGTCTAACAATAGATAGAAGATGAAAGAATTGAGAACTTTACCGATTCAATGAATGTCACGGTTTTCCGGCGAAAGGCCGGGGATATCAGAAAGCGTTTCCGACGAACAGAAATTAGAGCGAAAGTGAAATTGGAGGTTCTGTGAGTGTTTCTGAGTTGTGAGGAAATGATATTATCGGTGTAAATTGGAGGTAAATGATTTCGGTTATTAAACTCGAAAACCATATGAATCGAGTTCAGTTGAAGGCTGAATTGATTAAAACGTGGGTCGCAAATGCTTTATCGGTTATAATCAATAATTAGCGATCACTCAACAGTCTGGTTAGTTGAAAGCCGATGAGCGGTTTCAGTTTTGGCGCAAACAGATAGATTCACGGTGAACTTAAGGTTTTATTTGTTTCCTTGATTACACAAAAACACCAAGTGGCAGAGTGGTTAAACGTTTGATGATAGTGTCTTCCGGCTGACCCGGGTTCGAAACCCGGCAGCCCCTTTTCTTTTTTATTTAATTTATTTTTACTTTTTAATAATTATAGTTTTTAAATTCTAAAATGTTTATTAATTATGTATTGTTTAAAATTAAAATTAACCATAAATACGCAACAAAATTTTATAACTTGATATTCGATTAACAAACGAAGCGGGTTTGGAAACCCGTTTTTCGACGGATGTTACAGTATAAACCTGTTGAGTTTTCAATCAAGTTCGGGCGAACTTGTCTCATTTCCAAGGAAGTTATGCAAGTTCGGGCGAACTTGTGAGAAATGTTTACTGAAAAGACAAGTTCGGGCGAACTTGTATAGTTTCCTAAGAAACTAGACAAGTTCGAGCGAACTTGTGAGGAATTGGTGAAAAACTGACCCAAGTTCTGTCGAACTTGACCCTGAGGGGTACAAGTTCGGTCGAACTTGACCTGGGTGCTGCTGATAAATAGGTAAATCTCGAGCGAACTTGATGTTTCGGATCTAAAATCTTGCGTTTTCGCGTCGTTTGCTGTGGAAATAGAGTGCCCATCCCTCCAACCTTAAGCCACTGAGTAAAGCTTAGGCTGGAGAGGTCTTTTGGAGCGAACTTAGCCATTTTACAGAAACTCGGGCTAATCCAGGCGAACTTGACGGTTCGTACGGGTTAGTCCAGTTTGTGTAAAGTGACGATTCTGTCCTTGTGCTTCTGGATCTAAGATCAGGCTTTGACAATACCTCGTTCCACTCAAAAGTGAATGAAACAGACGTCATTAGTCCGAAAATGGTGTAAAAATCAAGGATTTAAAAGGTTTTGCTCAGATCTAGTATAGATCTGAGTGAAAACACAAGTTTTTATGGAAAAAGATGAAGATTAATAAACAGAAGAGATTTGGTGAAAACAAATGCAGAGCCTTGTGCAAAATCGTTGTAAACTGTTGTAAAACGTTGTTGAACATCATTGTAGTTGAAATCGGGTTGATTCTTACTTAGAAAACAAAGGGTTTCGGGTTTCAGAGCTCTGGGTGAACTTGCAGCAAGTTCAAATGAGAGAATGGAGCTGAGTATTTATAGGTGAAGGCAAAAGGTGAGCTGGTGGGAGGCAAGTTCGGGCGAACTTGCGTGAAATCTATGCAAGTTCGGGCGAACTTGCTAAGGATTCAATGATTCTCAGGCAAGTTCGGTCAAAGTTGCTGAGTATGTGAGGTCCTTAGTCAAGTCCGAGCGGACTTAGGGGAAATAGAGGCGTTCTCTGTTTGGCCAGTCAAGTTCGGCCGAATTTGGTATAATCAAGTTCGAGCAAACTTGACCCAATTGTTGGGTTTTCCTTCGTTTTCGTTCGTTTATCGATTGTTCAGCGATGTAATCAAGTTATAAAGTAATGTTAAGCGATTAGGCGAGGTGTTAAGAGTTATAATTGATATAATAGTGCGGTTTAGCGATTCGAGCATGCGAGAGCGATGCGATAACGATTGTAATCATAACATAAACAAAGATAACACACATAAAACGTAAATACACATAATTAACTGTGATTTGCGATGCGATGAGATAAGCGATGCGATAGCACAAGTGTTCAGTAACACACTCGGCTATTAAAGTAACATAGTTACTTTGTGACTGTGATTAGATGAGTGATGCGTTTAATAAGCGATTAGATGCGGTATAATTGAAACAAACATACTTAGTTTAACATAACTTTCTTATAAACCGAATCTCGGGATTACAAAAGATAGATACCACGGACAATAAAAGAAAAAGATAACAACGAAATTCGAAGTTGTTACATACCATGTGTCGAAAATATTGAACTCCGAACTCTCGTTTGATTGCATAAAATCTAATTCTTTTATCCATCAGCAACTTAAAATATCTCCAAACGACTAGTCTTTGTCTCTAGTAAAGAATGCCAGAGGACGTCTGAATTTACGTTGTTTTGACATTTCTTTGAACCATGACTTTCGCTTCAGCAATTTCTTCTTTCAACATTCGTCGTGGTACATTCTCCTCTCTAATATTCTTCTCTACTTTACTTTTCAATAAATCTGCATTCAATTCTTCATACATCTCGTTGAATGTTGGAAAACTATCAGTGTTTTATCCAGAATACTTTTCAGCTCCTTCTTCCTCATCAGACGCATCTTCAATGATCACTCTGTTATAATCATTTGCTTCAGGAGTATGTTTGTAAAAATACTCTTTCAGCTCAAATGTATTAATATTCACTAACTCCTCCTCGAAGTCAAATTCAAACGAATCAGTGTCTATCTCAAACATTTTTGCTAGCTCCTCTTTAGTATAATTGTGCACAAATTCTCCCTCTTCAACATTATGTTCTAACATTAATACCAGAGGCTGATGATCAGAAGTAGCTGCAAACGGTAAAGCTGCTATTGCTTTTGAATCTTCAACATCATTAGGGATTTTCTGCTCCCCCTTACTTTGTGCATCTTCTGCATTAGCTTCGTCATTCAAGAGAGTATCAAAATCAAAATTAGTAGTGAACTTCGCAGAATCCACTTTTACACCAACTCCATCCTGACCATCATCATCGTCATTATCATGATCTGAATCATCTTTAGTATCATCAACAGGATCATCGTCTTTATCATCATCCTCATCGTCATCATTCTCTTTCTCTTCTATTTCTTTCTCTGTTTCAGTAGCTTTCTCAGGTTCATCAACTTGTTCAACATTCTGAACTTCTTGAGTTTCTACAACAGGTGTTTTTTCAACAATAGGCACTTCATAGATCTTTGAACCTTCTCCAATCACTGGTTCAATAGAACTTTCAACATTCTTTCCCTTTCCCTGTGTTGCTAACTCTTTCTTAGCTCGTTCTTTCGCATCTTAAGCTTCTATTCTGTTATATTCTGCATTAAAGTCTATGCCCAAACTGTTAGATAAAACACGTTGTAACATGCTAAATTTTTTGAAATTCTGAGCTCTTTCAGCTTTGAGTTCTTCAATTTCTTTCTCCAGTCTAACATTATCCGATCCTAGGCTTTCAACCAAAGCTTTCAATAAGCCTCTATCTTCTTCCAGAAACCTTACTTTATCTTCTAAAACCACATTTTCTACTTCATTCTGTTTGATTTGATCTTCAAGTGCCTTGATGCGCCTTTCTAGCTCTTTAGACTTTGTTTCCTTAAACATATCTACCAAATCTTGAGTAGAAATGCTTTCATGAAGATTATCTGTAATGTCAACAAATGCATCTCTGAAATATCTTTCATTCTGAGGCGTAGAGTCTTTAGTTCAAGATTTCAAAACTTTTCAGTAATTCGTTTTTATTATACAAACCTACAAAATATGGTTTAGGTGTAATAGACGAACTTGCAATTATACATGCATTTATTAAAAGTTGAAGGGTTAAAAGGTTTTAAATGGATGGCCAAGATGAAAACATTAAAACTTAAAGCGAGTAATCAGTAAACTAAATTTTAACAAAAATTAAAACTTAAGGGGAATAAACTAAACTTTAACTAAAAAGAAATAAACTTATCGGCTAGGTGGTGAATAAAGTCCAGATGGAAGAATTGTAAATAATCTCACACTGTTATCCAATTATTACACTGTAGCTAAACTCCCGCTAGTTATTTATTTATTTAGACCTATTATCCGTTGCGTAGCATGAAACTAAAGTATATGATGCATAAATTCGAGTTTGTATATATTTTACGTCACATCGTGGTATAAGTTCGTGTTTGTTTTAGCCTACGTTTTACGTGACAAACGATTTAAATTCACGTTTTTTTTACGATTTTTCCGGTTTTAATCGCCGTTTGCTTAATATCTAGCACAGTTTACGACCAACGCCCCCGCAACGCGGGGGCCGGGTTTAACTCTAGTTAATTTACATTTTTGGTACTTGAGTTGAAAGACAACTAATTTGGTCCTTCAACCATTTAACATTTAACTTATTGTGATCGAAATTCAAATTTAAGTGTAAAGGAAATTATGATAAGACCATCTAAAAACCAAGTTTATAAGATGCAGGATCGTCTGTGAACTAATGGGAATGCGAAAGAAGGGTGAAAAAACGATTCATAACTAAAAAAAATCATTCTGAAACGTTTTGATAGTTTATTTTTATTATATCATTGGTTTTATTACTTATTTAGAGTAAATCTAGAGTGTAAGTTACTTTGACCTAAATTAATATTTCGGTTATGAATTTTTATTTCAATTATGCTTCTAGTTAATATTTTGGTTACTTTGATCAAATTTAATGTGTAAGATAGTAAACTAGCGCAAGACTTAATTGTAATACTTAGGATAACATTTGATATATGATAATAATATTTTTCTTATCTGGGTTTTATCAAAACGTTTGTTAGAACGTATCTAGCACTTTTATCATATTCGGTCTTCGCTAGTATAACGATGCAATACGCGACCTTATTGTCTTAATGTGTATTAAAATATATGTAAATGCTAGGGGTGGCAATTCTTGACACGACCCACCAACCCGACACGAAAAAAAACAAGTTTGGGTCGACTAACACGACCCATTTAAAAAAACACGTCGGGTTCGGGTTGACCCGTATTAAAAACGGGTCGGGTTTGGGTTGACCCGTATAAAAAACGGGTTGACCCATCTACCCGTTTAACTATTTAGAAAAAAATCTTTATATTTTTGCTTTTGTTTTTTCCATTTCTACTTTAGATAGTTAGTTACAATAATGTTAGTTTTCACACTTTATATTATTTATTATTTGTCACACTCATACTTATCATTAAACATGTTATCGATAACCTGCTTAAAACTCATCAACTCGCTTACAAATCGTCAACTTGTATGACTCATTTAAAAAATATGGGTTAAACGGGTCGGGTTCGGGTTGACCCGAATTTATATGGGTCTAAGCGTAGGTTCGTTTTAAAAATGAAAAATAAGAAGAATGGAGTAGAAATAGAAGTGGATCTTGTGTCAAAGTCTTTAAATCAGGATCCATGAGCTCTGATACCACTGAGTTCCTCCTTAGCAAACGTACGTAATTTGATATTTAGTCTATAATTGCGGAATTATTATGAATTAGTGACAATTACACAAGATATACTTTTAAATGTTTAATTTCATTCAATAGATTCACGTTTACAAGCCAGAAATCCGACAGAGCTTCGTTGTCAAGTCTCCCAAAGTTCTTACAAATGAAATGCCAAGAGACCTATTTATAGACCCAGCACTTCGCACCAAACTGCAGTTCGTACGAAGTGTGCACTACAAAACACAATAAAATTACATTTTGACACTTCTAAACCCTGTACAATCTAACTAGACTTAAGACGTAGACAATAGACATCGTGCATGAACAAAATACGGGAACCTACACCATGAACTGGTATAAAAGGTAGACGACTCGAATTTATAGCAAGAAAGCTTTAACTTAAAGAGAAAAAAGAGACAAAACTTACGGAGCTAAAAATAAAATATATAAATCTGAGGGACAAAAAATATAAAACACAATTAAAGACAAAAAAAATTAATAATAACTCCAACACACCAAAAAAAGACCACCTCGTCATTCTGTTTCACTTTGTGGCTAGAAAAATAGATTTAAAAAATAAAGTGATGGCAATTTAGTAAGTAAATCTCAAATAGAGGTTTGTTTTTCTACTTGGAAATAGATTTGATTAGTAATTAAATCTCAACAAAGGTAGGAGGTTCTTGTATTTCAGCAGTTGTAGGAGGCTTTTGTTCTCGCACAGGAGATTTATGCAAAGATGTATCTAATGTATCTTCTTTTGGGAAATTTTCTCCCTCTTATACTAGGGGATCCGGTTGTTTTCTTCGCATCACCAGCTTTTGACTTAGAATGTTTTGACTTTTTCTTTGGTCTGTCTTCATCAGAACCTTCTTCAGATGGCACATATTCACCATCACCACGTTTCATAAACCGTTCTTCTTCCACCTCCTTTTCAGCTATCTTTTGTCGTTTCTCTATAGAATCATCAGAATCATCATTATCGGATGTAGCAGAAATAACATCAACATCATCATCAGGTGTATCCTTTTCAATCTCTTGACTTTCAACATTAATACCAGCACTTGAACCTGCAACATTCTCAGTATTCTCTGGTTCACTATCAGGCTCATCTCTCAACATCGTTTCAACTTTCTTAGAAGCCCTTTACGTTTTTGTTTTTCAGGAACTTTCTTCACAAACTACGCACTTCGCTTTTCTTTAAAATTCTTTAACAATTCCTCTTCAGCTTTTTGTCCCCACCAGTATCATTTCTCCATTTACCGTCTGGTGGTGAAACATAATCAGCTTTTATAATTACACCAAATATAGGTTTGGCAATCGGAGCTGATTCTTGTCTTTGATATGTTGCTAGCTTCTTTAGAGTACTTTCTTCCATATGGCTCAAGTAAAGCACATCATTCTGATGTTTCACAATATCCTTGAACTGATCATCAGTAAGCATCTGGACAAAACGAGGATACAACAGAAATCTATCTTTGCCGATATTCTTCGACATATGCTCGAACACAACTCTAGAATAATTAAACTTCTTGTTCAGCACCATTGCAATTGCCATCACATCATATAATCTTGCAAATCATCTAAACCTGCTTTCCTGTGACGGAAAGCATGAATTAGTGCATGCATGAAGAATTTGTATGGAAGACCGAGCCCACCTTTCTTGAATGAAGAATCATTAACGTATCCACGATATCCCATTCGGTAGAAACAACCTTTAACCATTCATTCATCAAAACCTTTTGGATCTTCAGCACTATCATTGAATTCCAGAACTTTGTTGATATCAGCTTCCGTAACTTTAATCTCCTTATCTTCATTCCCAACACGGATAAAAGAAGTAATTACTTTGTTAGCTTCATCAATTTCGCTGAACTCCAGAAAAAATTCACGTGTGAGCGATACACAATGTGTTTATCCGTAATAGCCTTTTTTATAGGAATATGTCCCATAAAACTCTAGTACTTCAGAAAATGGAGCTAGAGAAGGAAATAACGTCTTATCTAGAGAAACACACGTGTTATGAAACTTTGAATACGTGAGCTGTACAACCTAACATGAGAAACAATCAAACACTTAGAAAATTTTGACAAATTAAAACAACCCAATACAACTTCACTCGAACTTGATTTAAAAACAATTGTTTTCAATTTTGCATAACTTCGTTCGAACTTGACTCACTCACAAGTTTTTAACACAATCACAACTTCGCTCGAAGTTAAGTTAGAAGTTTAACACATTTTGAATATCAACACATAACTTCGTACGAAGTTGATCAGAAATCAGATTAACAACTTCATGAACAAGTTCGGACAAACTTGTCATCTTCCCCAACATCAAATTCAAACCTGCAACTTCATTTTCACGTCTCTTATCTTCACATTTATGATTTATTAATGATATAAACATGACATTTAACGTTTTTAACCATTCAATTTCATTCCAAACATCCTAGATCTATCTGTTTTAACATTATCAGGTCCGACGTATCAGATTCACATCAAATTCAAAGGTTTCAACACTAAATCTCACCTCTGCCATTGAAATAGGTGTGCAAATCACCTAGATCAAGTGAAAAATTAAGCAGCACTTCGTTATATCTTTTGCAATTTACAAGTTCGCTCGAATTCTCTCAAGAACACACACAGATGAAATGATGTTCTGTCCGAAGTTAGTCTATATATATGACTCGATGAACTTCGGACGAAGTTGTCTTCAAACAGAAACAACTTTAAAACTTAACTTTGTCCGAACTTATCATGTTATAACCAAAACCATATTCCTAACTTCGTCCGAACTTATCATATTATAACCAAAACCATATTCCGAACTTCGTCCGAACTTGTTTAAGGCCCAATTCAAACTTTTAAATATTTTTCATTTAATCCTGTATTTTCACAAGTTTATCAGTTTAGAAAATCCACTCAGTTGACCAAGTCCAAGTTAATGACCTTGGTTAACCGATTTGTCTGCCGAGTCCAAATTAATGACCTCGGTTTGACCCGTTATGAACGCACTGCTGTTTTCGTCACTGTAAAGTTCAAAATTAATGAACTTTTAATCATTTTGACTTTTATTGATTTTACAGATTAGCTCCCAGCCCGCTGTCGTCAAGATTCCTGGTATTTCGCACCATTCCAAACTCCAAAGATCCGCTTTCCATCATTGGCTGTTAAACAAGATAGAAACAAAATCTTTTTGTATATACGAAAATTTATGCTAAAACACACTGAAAATCTTTTTGAGTTTAAATCTGTAATCAAATAAACTATGTACAAACATATTTACAGACATATTTTTGTGAATTCGTGTCTAAGGATCATATCAGTTGTTTGACACATATCACAAGTACCATTGACCTTTTAATGACATCAAGTTTTAAACATGTTTACCTAGATTGTCGATATGTTTGTCCACTTAAATTTCGATACATTTCTCAATTGTTCCAAGATATTTTAGATAGAATTTAAGAAACTTGACTTACTATGGTTCCCATCTCAGAATATACTCCCGGATTAAGATTCCCTAGATTTCATCTTACAGGTGAGTATAGCCTAATTGATATCTGTATCTGGGTTGTGCGAGACGTTGAGAGCTCAGGTTAATACCACCTTATCGACAGAGAGATGAAGGCTCAACTTTAAGGTGTTGTTCCAATAAGGAATCTTTTGACTGCAATTGATTAGACCTTTCGATTCTTTCAATTTGCTGCAGTTTAGGTGTTTTTAGCAAAAACATTATAGAAGTTCTAGGCCAGTGCTTACGCAAAATCAGAAGAACTTATATAATACTCCAGATATCAATCATCTATAAAGATCTCGTATCTCAGAATCAAGCAATCTCTCAAACGAATTTCAGGGTACTAAGTCCATATATCCAAGAGATGTTAATCCACAAATTAAGCAGTTGTAAAATTTAGTTTATATCCCGAAAACAATCTACTGAACGTGTAAAGCCTATCGACACATCCACAGTAAGACTTGTTTAATTCTTTTAAACTTCACAAATCTTTAGCATACTGTGATAGTCCACTGATGTACTATCGTTTCCTTTTTGACACAAAAAGTCTTTCTGTCTTTTTCATGTTTTTGTACATTTTGCTTTTTATATGTTTTTGTATTTTCTCGTTTCATTTCTCCCCCTAAAATCAAAAACATATTTTTTGGATTTTAGTTTTAAAAGAAATCTAATACTAAAAAGATAACAAACCAATGAGCATCACGAGAACTCGTCCTCCGATCCATATTCAACCTCTGCTTCGGCACCTGTCAAAAGATTTTTTATACCGTTAAGCCTCATTAAGTATTTAAACCGTGTTAGACTAAATGGTTTGGTATAAAAATCAGCTTTTTGTTCATCGGTATGGATTTTCTCAATTCGTACCAATCTTTTTTCATAGCAGTCACCAATAAAGTGGTAACGAATCTCGATATGTTTAGTTCGAGAGTGATGAACTGGATTTTTCGTTATGTCGATTGCTGCCTTATTGTCTACATATAATGGAGTGTCAAGAAATTGCAATCCATAGTCTCTCTCTGCTGTTGGATCCACAGAAGTTACGAACAATAGCTGGAAGCTGAGATGTACTCAGCCTCACAAGTAGAGAGAACGACTGTGGTTTGTTTCTTGCACTGCCAAGTTACGAGTCGTGTTCCGAAGAACTGGCAACCGACCGTCGTAGACTTTGCGTTCAATTTGTCAACACCGAAATCAAAATCAGCATATCCCGTCAGATCAAAGTTGTCATTCTTTGGATACCACAAGCCAGTGCTTGGACATCCCTTTAAGTATCTGAAAATCTGCTTCACAATCTGCATATGAGATATTCTGGGACTAGACTAATATCGTGCACAAAGGCAGGTAGGATACATGATATCCGGGTGTGATGCCATCAGATACATCAATGATCCTATCATCGACTGATAGAGAGTCTCATCAACTTTGGTTCCAAGCCCATCAACACAGATTCCATGGTTGAGTGCCGGTGGTGTCGAAAACGGCTTTGTGTTATCCATCTCAAACTTCTTCAGAATATCATGAACGTACTTGTTTTGGTGATAAAAATACCGTCCGACAACTGATCAACCTGCAATCCCAGAAAGAATTTTATTTCACCCATCAAGCTCATTTCGAACTTCTTCTTCATTATAGCTTCAAATTCTTTGCAAAGATCATCGTTCGTTGAACCAAATATGATGTCATCCACATAGATTTGTACGATCAGCAGATGACTTCTAACTTCTCTTGTAAACAAGGTACTATCCACTGTTCCTCTGACAAAACCATTGCCGACTAGGTACTGAGATAACGTCTCGTACCAGGCTCTCGGGGCCTGATGCAACCCATACAAGGCTTTATCCAAGAGAAATGCTTTCTTTTTGTTTAGTGGATCGACAAACCCCGGTGGTTGGCCGACATACACTTGTTCCCTCAATTTGCCATAGAGAAAAGCTGATTTAATATCAAGCTGGTACACTTTAACTCAATTCCAAGACGCGAACGCCAAGAAAATGCGGATAGACTCTAATCTCGCAACTGGTGCGTACACCTCCGTGTAATCAATACCTTCTTGTTGATGGAATCCTTTGACAACAAGCCGAGCTTTATTTCGCACAATTACTCCTCGATCGTCACGCTTACACTTGTAAACCCATTTTGTATCAATCGCCTTTTGATTCGCCGGCAGGTCAACAAGTTTCCGTACACCCAATTTCTCGAATTGTAATAACTCCTCTTGCATCGCAATTACCCAATTTTCATCACCTAGTGCCTCAGAAACTGACTTTGGCTCAATTTGTGATATAAAACAGCGATAAGAGCAAAATTCTTGAATCGGAGCCACCTTGGTGTAGAAACAACTAAGCGCTTTATTGATATGGCTTCTTGTTTTGATTCCTGCTTGCAACTCACCAATAATATTGTCAGATGGATGATAAGAATAAGATCTTGGCATTACTTCATTGGAAACATCCACTGTACTCTCCAGATGTTAACATTCAGATCAACCACTAATTCAACAGGAGGATTGCTTGAAGATACTTCATTTCTAGAGCTTGGGCCAGTAGATTGATTTAACATACTAGTGATCCGCTCAGATTCCTCATCAGAACTTGATTCTCCATCTTGATCAAAAGTCGAAGCCTCATCAGAATCAGAATCATGCGTTTGTGAAAGATGGGTTCTGCAGTAGTATTTACTTGTTTTGCAACATTCACTAGTGTTGTGGTATTCACTGGTTCAGATGATAATGTCACTGGTTCATTTGGAATACTGCTTTGAGCTTCTCCAGAAGAAGATGTTCCAACAGATGGTTGATTAACCAATATTGGTCTTGAAACACGTTCAAAATTAGCTGACTGATGCATATGATATAGAATAGCATCTTCTTCCTCAGTCGGCTCTTTTGGTAAAGCAAAAGATTTCCATAATTCGTCATAGTTGAACAACCAAGCATCGCCTGCCTTTTGAGTTGGCATTGTATATCGGCAACAATCAACATGCTGAGCGAGTATCACTTGCTTCATGCTAGGAAGATAAACTCATCTGAGTGGACTCGCATAACCAACAAAGAAACCCTCTAATGATTTTGCACCAATTTTCCCATCTGGATCAATGACTGTGCAGGGAGATCCAAACGGTTCCAGATACTCCAAATTAGGTTTCCTTTGGTTTAGAAGTTAGAAATATGTCTTCTTGGTAGGTTTAACAGTTTAGACCCTGTTAAACGTATAACAAGCTGCTGCAATAGCTTCACTCCAGAAAATGACAGGAAGTTTAGAATCAGCAACATGGTTCTTGCTATTTTAATGAGCGTACGATTCTTCCTTTTAGCTACTCCGTTTTGTTGTGGAGTATAAGGAGCACTAAATTCATGTAGATTTCCTTTCTCGTTGCAAAACTCGGTCATGCGGTTATTCTTGAATTATGTACCATTATCACTTCTAATTCTTCTGATTGGTAAGTGATACAGATTTTCAAGTTTTCAAAAAAGTATCATCAAATTCTGAAATGTCTCATCTTTTCTTTCCTGAAAGAAAACCCATGAAAATCTCGAGTAGTCGTCTGTAACAACTAGACAATATAGATCTCCAGAAATACTCTTGACATTCACTAGACCAAAGAGATCCATATGAAGACGTTCTAATGGGAGCTTTATGGAGTTTAGAAGCTTTTTCGGATGAGATTTTTTTATCTGCTTTCCTTTCTTGCAGTTTAAACAATTATCGTTCATGTGAAAGCTTTTCAGGTTAACTCCTTCCACCAAGTTGTTGTGAACCAGGAAATTCATCTTTCGTAAATGAATGTACCCCATCTTTCTATGGCATAAGATCGACTCTTTTTCAGTGGCCTTCGTGACAAAACATTGTGCCGACTTTGATGTAGTTGTTGCAATTCCCGTATCAAGCACATACAAATCATTCTCTCACGGGGCGCGCATAAAAAATCCATTCTTCTGGAATCTTGAAACCCGGCTTCAAAATCATGCATTCCTTGTCATTGAAAATAGTGGTAAACTTTTTGTCACAAATCTGGGAGATACTCAGAAGATTGTTCTCCAATTCAGCAATATAGTTGACTTTATCAAAAAACACCACGCCATTCGATAATTTTCCTTCACCAATGATCCTTCCACCTTGATTTCTAGCAAATCCTACGTAGCCTCCATTGATAGCTTTGATATCGTATAATAAGGCTCACATCCCCGTCATGTGCCGAGAAGCTCCGCTGTCCATAATCCACTTTGATAAGATAGACCTTGGAAGCCCCTGCACATGTAAAAGTGATTACTTAAAAAGGGAATCCCAAGGCTTGTCGATCTTGAGTGGATTTGGGATATCAAAAGTTGGAATTTTCGCTTCTTTCTTTTGAACCCACTGATCAGTCTTTGTTTGGTTATAATCTTTGGTTTAGATTGATCTAGTTGGTTTAACCACTTTAGATGATGATGAATTCTTCCTCGGAATCTAGGATTGTGATTTCATTCTTGCCTTTTTAACATAAAACTTTGAATCTTTAAAATCATTTTGCTTTAAAGATTCTCCTTTCTCAAAGTTAGAAAACTTTTCGATTTTAGGTTTCTCTTCAGATTTAGATTCATTGTTTATTTTCAAAATCTTAATTGGAACAATCTCTTGTTTCTTTGATTTTTATCATCTTATTTTGTGTTTTTTCGATGATCAGACTTTGATTTCGGACATTTTCTTGCAGTGTGACCTACTTCATTGCATTTGAAACATGTACGATCATCAACAGATTTCTCACTAGTAGATTTTACTCCACTTGTGGATTTTGTCTGTTCTCGAAGCTCTTGTTCCTTTTTGAACTCATCATTTGTTTGTTTTCCGATTAAATCCTTTTCACGAACAATATTAGTCCCAAACACAAATTTCATGTTTTTCTTTTTATATCCGTGACTTGGTGACTTCTTCTTTTCATTCTCTTTCAGTTCAAAACCCACACCCCCTCTCCTGTTCTCAGGAAATTCTCCACCATTCCTTCGGTAATTGTTATAAACTTTCTTGGATTTTGAATCAAATTTCTTCTCATTTTTATTAAGATCCTCAGATGCAACTTCAACAAGTTTGAATAGTTTGTCAATCGATTCTTCGTTCACATTCTGAATCGGGAGACTTTCATCAAAGTATAGTCTATTAGAATCCTTAACCTTGTATAGTACAAAGTTAGGATCATCACCTAGGCTATTCTCCGAAGAAGTACTATCTTCATTTCAGATTGTGAATATTCTGAATTATTCAAACTCGAATCGGCGCTCTCAAAGCTGCCATTGTCAGAGTCATTTTCCAACACTTTCTCAACTACATAATTAACAAGCGCTTCACTGTCATCGTTAGATTTTGTGTAGATTACATCAATTTTCTCTGGCAACTCATCTTTTGTTTCAGATAAAAGTTTTACATTGAGTGCCTTCTCCATACCTTCTACTTTCTTACGACAGTAGCTTTCGCATAATGGAGGTGGAACATTTCTATAATCTGTACATTTTTTATCTTTTCATCATTTTCTTCTGATGAATCGTTGGAAGAATATGATTGGTGACATAAGCGTAACTTGTATAACTGAGCAACAACTGTCTTACTCTTTCAGTTTCAATTTTTATCTCTTGTGATTCATGTTTTAGCTCAACAATATTATTAATGTACATGTTAATGGCTTCTTGTTTTTCCATTAATGTTCCCTTCAACATTCTGATTGATTCAGTTTGTTCTCTGTTTGCTTGCTCACAAATGCTGTAAGTATTTTTTATCTTATCATAAGCTTCTTTCATTTTACGATAATCAAATTTGAAATTTTCATTGTGCAACTTCAGATCGCTTATGATTAATGACTTTTCAACACACTGTTCGCAAGCTTTAGTACACTTTGTGCAAGGTTTTTCAACCTCCACAATTTGCACTTTGATTACTTCTTTCTCAATTACCTTAACTTCTTCTTCGAAACCTATCTCTCTTAGATTTGCCATCGGTTTATTAGCAATCTCGGAAAGGTTCTCAACATTCATTTCTTTTGTCACGTCAATAATCTCCTCGACCTCAGCTTTCTTTTCTTCCACCGGTTCCTCCTGTGATGTAACATCAAAGCAACCTACAAAACTAGATTCTAAATTAGGTGGAATAATGCTCCTCATGTTCTCATGGAAACTCATTTCTTCTTCAGCTTTCTGCATATATTCCCATATGATTGCTTCATTCAGTGTTGCTTCAACAATCACCGGTTCTGACTCTTCAACAATCTTAGCCATCAAAGCTACACCAGTGTTTCCAGAAATATATTTGTTCCAATCAAATCCTTCATCTTCTTTTGACACAACTAAAGCTTTATCCTTAGCGTTTGACGAACCATCTTCATTGGAGATGGTTTGTAATGCATAGCTCTCTTGTAATAATCATTGTTATTACCAAATGGACTTTGATTGCCACTAGCTTCTCGATTGCTGCATTCACGCTTAAAATGCCCCTTTTCTCTACATTTAAAGCATGTCACCTTTGTCTTATCAAATCCTAGTTTGTTGCCAAGTTTCCAATGTCACGTCCAGTGAGCAAAACAAACCTTGTAGCCCTTCGAATAATTGACGCCAGGCATCACTTAATATCCATCAGTTCTAATTCTTCTTTGTCGATTTGATCATAATCTTCAGCAGTCATTTCTGGGTTTCTGATTCTTCCTGCAACCAAGGTCTCGTACGACTCTAGAACAGTCGCTAATAGCGCCATGTGTTGTTTGGCCGCTTGCTCAGAAAACACATTCTTTAGATTAACTGCGATGTTTCACTAAAAAATATTCGGATCCGAACTGAAATGATTCGACTGATTAGCTTGATTTTGAAATGGAGAGTTTGAGCTTGAGCTTGAGTGTGTTGTCTTTGGAGTATTCGGATCATAATTTGGAAATGATTGGTTGTTCAGTTGACTTTAAAACGATCCAGAAGAAGTCGTATTCACACTGAAAGCAGTTTGTATCTCAGGACTTGAAGTATCATGAACTCCACTCTTGTAATACAATCCGACATCTTGCACTATTTGGGCATTCTTTGATCGAGCAATCTTTTGCAGCTCCATTTCATGTCCCTCCAATTTATCGATGCATTCAGCTAAAGTGTGGTTTGCATATAAAGAGCCATTCTTTTGAACCATCAAGTATGTAGAACACTCCCCTTCAGGTAGTGCATCTACCAACTTGTCTACTAGCTCTTCGTTTGTCTTTTGAATTTCATGTCTCTCCAATTGAACCGCCAAATGACAGTAACGATCTATCATCAGTATCATCGTTTCTCCCTTCATCATCGTAAAGATATCAAACTCCTTCTTTAATAAAGCCTTCTTGCCTTTTCTCATATCCGTACTACCTCTTTATTTTTCTTTTAACGCATTCCACAATGCTTGTGAATTGCCTTTATTCTGTAGTAGTACCATGATATCTTCCTTGATCGACTGTCGCAAAAGACTTCTCATCTTCTTTTCATGAACATACAAATCTTGATCTCCAGGAGTAAAATTTGCCATTGCAATATCAATACCACGCTCATTCTTTGGCCATGTGTAACCAGTTTGTATTGCCATCCAGCTATGGAAATGGTTTGCCTGTACCCAATTTTCGAATTTCTCTCGCCAGCCTTCATAATCATCAAGGCTCATTAACTTGGGTGGCCTAACATTAGTCCCCATTTCGTTATCTAGATTGATCTGCGCCACTGCATTTGCCGCCTGAGCCGGTGTTGTAGCAAAAGCATTGTAGAATTTTTTATCCATTTCGTCAAACTGAAGATTATACCTGAAAAACACTTTGAAAACTTGAAGATTTGATTAGTCATTGGACAACTTCGGACGAACTTGATTATCAAACTTCTGAAGAATCAGTTTAACAAAGATCGGACGAACTTGTATATTAATTTTTAATCACTGATCAAACAACTTGGTGCGAAGTTATCTAAAAATCACTTGTTAACCCTAGATCAAACTTCGTACGAAGTTGTAAATTCACAACTTGTAAGTTTTTACACAACTTTGGGCGAATTTATATAACAACTTCGGACATGAAGTGTTTACAAAACATGTTTTTTTGTAATTTTTGACATGAAATCGGTTGAATTTTGATCTGAAAGTTTCAAGGGTTTGTTATTAGGTGATTATGTATGATATATTCAAAATTTAGCTATTTTTAATCGTAGGTTCATCAATTTTGTGAAAAAGTGTGAAAAATAAGAAGAAATAGGTAGAAATAGAGAATGTCTTGTGTAGATATCAGCAAACTAGGCATCCATAGCTATGATACCACTTGTTAGGATCGTCTATCCTCAGTTACGGAACCTATGTTTGTTATCTAAGTCATGTATGCAGAATATTACGCGATTTAGTGATAAGTACACAAGATTAATTGATTAAACGTCAGTTTATTAAGTCTGAAATCATATACATCCAAGATCCAAACTGATAAGAGCTCCGCCTCTCATAATGCAAATTTAGAAAAAAGAAAGAAACATGCGACCTGTATATAGTAGTAAAAGTTCGCATGAAATGTGCATTGGCCAAGTTTGTCCGAACTTAACTTCGGCCAAACTTGTCCTTACAAGCATAACTTCGGGCGAACTTGTTCTACATATAACATAAATATTTCATGTTCTAACATATCAAACCCTATTCGAAACAGACTCGATCTAAGACTTAGACGATAGACATTATGCACCAACATAATTAGTTAAAGATTTCAAACAAATTATTCAGTTGATAGATAATTAGTTAACATAAGTTTAGCAAAACAATTGACAAAACTTAGTATATTTATTAGTTGATAGAGGATGTTTGTTGTATATCCATTGTCATAGTTCCTGTACTATATATATAAATATTTTTTTTCCATGTAAAAGATACAACATATTTCAACTTATACACTTTATTGTTTAGGAATTTTGATGAAAATAATAATAAAAATAATAATAATAATAATAATAATAACAATAATAATAATAATAATAATAATAATAATAATAATAATAATAATAATAATAATAATAATAATAATAATAATAATAATAAATCAGTTAGGAAAGAAAAATAGCAGGTTTAATTTTATAAATTTATACTTTCATATCAATAGTCAGTTTTACACTTGAGACTATCTTTAACAATTGACAGTTCATATCAATCATGAAGAGAACAAGTGTTTTTTAGAAAATTATATAAGGAAAAGAAAAGAGAGAGAAAAGAAACAAAACAATAACAATAACAATACCAATAGCAATACCAATAACAATAACAATAACAATAACAATAACAATACCAATAACAGTAACAATACCAATAACAATACCAATAACAATAACAATAACAATAACAATAATAATAATAAGTGGGTAGCCGGGTTAGGAGCCTTTGATGGTCTAGTTTTTTTATGAACATACCAGTTAACCCAATCCCAAATTAGATTATTATGAATCCTAGCCTACATGTCTTAACAATTGATCATGATTGATCTATGCTAATCGAAACTGACAGGGGTTTCTCCAATTAGAACATGATAATATATAAATGGGACAAGCGAAAATTACCGAAAGGCGATCCGAGGTACAAGTTGGGGTATAGCCGGAGTTGTCGCGTTCCGTGGAGTTCCGAAAGTTTGTAGCGAGATTGAGAGTGTGAATTGTGTGAATGAGTAGGGATATCATTTAGAACCAATATTCCCAGTTAAGGATGTTGAACTAGATGAGAGACTAATCGAATCTATAAGTGTAGTAATGGAGTGGTTAAAGGAATTTAACTAATCGGTTTCAAAATGAGTATAGAGTGATTTATTAGTTAGAAAACTTTAATCTCCAACAAGACAAATTGATTTGGACGAAAATGAAGTTAAATCGTCGGGTGTAACGCTTGTAGTGTCGGGTGGTTCATCGGTTTTCAACCAGGTCGGGTTTGCAGCCGGCGAGTGAAGGAGATGAAACAAATTTGTTCTTTAGGTTGTTTTTATAATACACTGAAATCAGGTTTGAGCACAAGACTGATGTAGTGCAGTTGGTTACATACATTCGCATTATAGCTTCTGGCCGCGGGGACACTGTTTCGAGTCCCACTCCCAGCACACTTTTTTCCTTTTTAACACATGTTTAAGTGTTATTAAAGAGACGTCGAACATGATAATAGTACCAACTTTGTACAACCCAGTTGGATGTGTTGTTTACTTGATACTCGAGTAGATCGGTTCGAATCCCGTTATCTCCTTTTCCTTTTCTTTAAATTTATTATTTTGTACCTAACACCTTAGGACCCTAAGTTTTATAGCTTATTTAACTCAATCACGTAACTTAGTTAACTACCCCTTATTAAAACAACTAACAGATGTACTTCTAATACTAACCCAGTTTAGGTGACATCTAACAAACTAACCCGGTTAATGAAATAAAAAGTTTCAGTTTTATGAAACAACCACCAAACTAATAACTTTCCTTAACTAACCAAACTAACATCGTTAACTATTTCGGTTAGGATTGAACCCTACAAAAGAACAGATGATAGAAAGCCAAAACAGGTCTACTCTATATGATCCAGAATAAATAGTGTTTAGAACCACTCCTCAGAAAGACCAGCTACCAATCCGCTGATAGTTCTAACAACTACCTTACGTCAAAGCTCTGCCAATTATAAAGTCTGCTGAATCACCAAATGAAAGAGCCTCAAATGAAACAGATTGCACCAGACTGGAAAAATACTAAAAATCTAAGTGCAGATCTTGTTTTAGATTCAACCATCCAAGCCCTCAACCAAAGGAAGAGGCAGCTGCTGATGGTTAAGGAAGATCAACAAAAGGATGCTAATATGCAGGCTATCACAAATGAACTTTTGTCTGAGTTCAAGCCTCAAGCTAAATCTGAAGTCTTTTTCAAAGGCTTTCAAGAAGTTCACCTTTTTCAATTCTCATCACAAATAACTCTTCTCCCAAGAAACCCATTGAACTAAAAAATATTTAAAGTGGCTCTCTGATAAAAAGACCCATGTATTGACTCTGCTTTCCAATGGGAAAGTTGTGATATATCAAGGAAGGATGCACTAAGCCTGGGTGTAGCTGACTTTCAAGATCCTTTGGAACTACAAGTATGCAGGGATGTGGATGATTAAAGTTCCCAGAACTTTGAATCTCAATTCAAAGATTATATCAGGAAAAACTGATGAGACATAAAGATCATGAATAAAGAAGAGTTTTGGCATCATCTGTTCTAGGGGGGATTGAACCCTACAAAAGAACAGATGATAGAGAGTCAAAACAGGTCTGCTCTATATGATCCAGAATAAACAGTGTTTAGAACCACTCTTCAGAAAGACCAGCTACCAAACCGCTGATAGTTCTAACAACTGTCTTACATCAAAGCTCTGCCAGTTATAAAGTCTGCTGAATCACCAATCCACTGATGGGTCAAAGGTCTACTGGAAGTCAAAGGTCTGATCATCCTTTGAAGAACATCTGCCAGTACTTCATCAGAGTTTATGCTTATCATAGGATAGGCCATCAGTGGTTTACTGTCAGTGTTTATATCTGTTTATCAGAGGATAGCTTAGGCAGTGGTTAGAGTTTGTTTTTATTGTTAGATGTCATTGTCAAGATGATGTCAGCATAGTCGATCAGCGGTTAGGATTGTACTATAAATAGACAGTGCCTGTACTGTTCTATCTAGCTCACACTCTTACACTTTTTGTACATTCTTTTAGTGTGTAGCTCGGTCTGAGGGGGAGTTTAGTGATTCATTCATGTAATTACTTGGTAATGATTTCAATCTTTTAAGTAATGAGAACATGTTATGATGAAAACTATTCTCTCATTGATTGTTTTATAAATTTTTAACTATTCTTCCACTGTAAAGTTCCTCATGATTTATCATTTTGTTATCAATTTGGTTAAAACAATACAATCAACTCAAATTCAGATCCTAACAATTGGTATCAGAGCTTGGTCAGTCAATTTGATCTAACCATCAATTTGACATAAGAAAATCAGCTCGATCACGTTGTTATTGCGTTATCTATATGTGTTCAGATCAGAGTCTTAGTGTGTGCGGAAAATCGCGTTTTATGTGGTCTAAGTGTTGCATAGGGTGTGTTTGTGTTGATTTCATAACAAATTGATGGAGAGGATTGACCTTAATATCATAAAATGACTAAGGTAAACTTTTAAATCATAAATTTCTCAAAAGAATTACTGGAGATCTTTCAGATCTAATTGATTCACTTATCAAGAAATTTTTACAAATTTTATAGTATAACATTTCGTGTTTATATCAGGATATGTATCATCTTATAAGTTTTTCTAAGGAGGTCATACACACTGAGTTTTGCTTGTTTTTGTTAGTCCAAAACTCATGTACCTGCCTGGAGTAGTACCCTAATTTTTTTATATAGGGAAAATACTTCCACTGATTAGTGAATCAAAAGGACTCTGTATGATGTTCAGTACAATCAGATTTAAGTATTCTTAACGACTTGCCTCTACAGACAAAATAGTTTGTGCTATCTGGGATACTCAACCTCTGCCAAAGTCTGTAAAATGTTTCTACACAAGGACTAGCACGTGAATGAGGTTTTGACTGAAAAGGTGTGAAAACTTATGTCATTGAAAATTTCAGCTGGACATGTGAGATGGTCTGTCAAAACTAAACTTGCATATAATCAAAATTTTTATCAAACATGATGACATTAGACATCACTTTGTGAAGGATTGTTATGTAGAAGGTTTGATTTCTTGACAACGTGTCCATACCAAAGATCAACTAACAAATGTCTTGACAAAGGCACTTGATGCCTCCACATCTAATAGTTTGATATCTTGGTTTGGAATGCTGAACATGGGTTAAAAACAAGTTTTCTTGTAATTCATGTGTAAAAGCATCAAAATGTTTTGGAAAATCAAAATTTCTTTCTTAAAAATATTTTAAAATTGAATTTCTCAATGAATCCTCAAAGTCTGTTCAAAGCTCTGATAGCCTAAAAACACTGTTGGATAGAAAAACCTATCCACTGATGTGGAACCTCTGATAGTGTTAATATTTGGTCACAACCACTGATAGTTTACTTTGTCAGTGGTTAGCCAAACAACTGTCTTCCATTGTCAACCAGAGGTTACACGTGGACAGATGTTATTCGACAGTCTTGGCATCAGATGCCACATCATCATCACTTTTTGAAAACCCTATAAAACCCCATTTCATCCGCAAACAGAGTTTTCGCTTCTACTGTGCCATTTCAAAAATTTTCAAAACCATTTCCCTCTGAAAATCATGGCACCCAAAGCAAAATCAACACAGGAACCACCAAAACACACTCTTAACATCAAAAAACCACACAATTACCTTTGTACTTTTGAAAAGACCAAGAAAAATACAGAGGTTCATGAAGTCATTAATATCTTGTCTTCCTCTGTTAACCTGTAACGCACCGATTTATCAAGATGCCCTTCGAGATTTCTGGGCAAATGCTGAGATTGAAAGTTTAAACAAGAAACCTTGGGCAATCACGTCAAAAGTGGGAGAGATTTTGGTTCCAATAACCCCACAAACCATCTCAGAGGTTTTTCAGATGAACGATCTAGAAGGTAAAATTTTTTTCTCTAAAGATGAGTATCAAGTTAACTTGGCAAACAGGGGGTATACAGGAGATGTATCAAAAGCTACTATGAAAAAGGGAAAATTCTCATCTCCTATGAAATTTTTATTTCATACCCTGCTTACCTGTGTTTCTAATAAGACCACCGGGTTTGATGAAATACCATTGAAATTCAATACTTGGGGTATGCCATTATGTCTAAAACCGATTACAATTACTCCCAAGTATTATTTAATGATTTGGTAATAAATCTAGAAAATGTGAAAAACAAAGGGGAAAATGCTTTTCTGTTATTTCCTAGATTTTAAAGTTATTATTTACAAACGAAAATTCCAAAAGAGAGTGCACATGCTCTTATTCAAGGTGTGCCCTTTCAAATAAACAATCTATCATCTGAAACATATACTCGCCTGATGGCCAAAGAGTCAAAACTTTCAAAAACACAAGCAGGGGAGTTTGAGCAAAATTTAGATGAGTCCACATCTGCTCCTCAGACCTCAGCTGCTGAGCCACTGCTCTTGGTGGCCACAGTAGCACAACCACTACTGTGCAACCCACACCAAAAACCACTAAAAAGACCAAAAAGAAACCTTCAAAACCCACCAAACCTATCAAAAAGGACCTTCTAGAAGATGAGATCCCAGAAGTTAATCCAGTGACAACACAAAAGTCACATGAAACCACTGCTGCTACTTCCACACAGCAGATGGTAGAAAGATCTCCACCCAAAACCATAACTCCTCATGATTCCTCACAAAAGGAACATGTTGTAAGCATAGGGATCCCACATTTGATAACATCACCCTCATTTGAGAGTATGTTAAAATGTCCATCTCCCAGGACAAACATGCTTTCCACACCACTCTCCACATTTTAAATCACAACAACCACCATATCACTGTTTGAAGCCTTTGATAGTCAGTCACAAAAAGGCCACTCTCACCAACACATTACTGAGAGCAAAACTTCCACAATGGTTGTATCTGAAAAAAATCAATTGGTTATCCCACAAACAGTTGAGGAGGTTACATCACTTGGATTTCACAAAACCCATGTTGATAGTTCAATTGGAGCAGCTACTACAGATGTTGAATCCACTGATTTACATCTGGACGGTAGTTTCATATATAAGTCTCCTTTGAAGGCAACCACTGTTGAGATTACTAAGGTAACCTCTGCTCCAGTGGGAAGACCCCAGTACCAAAAAAAAAGGCATCTAAGGTTGAAGCAAGTGATAAATCACATGCTCATGATACCCTAGATAAAACTACCACCTCTGGTAGGAGCTCAGATGATCCTATTAACTTAGGAGATGAGCTAAAACATAAGGAATTGACAGACAAAGTTACAAAGATTGAGACATCAGTGGCAGATATCAAGAATGTGCTGCAACAGATGTTACTCTCTGCAAAATCTCGAAACACTGCTCAATCCTCTGCTCAAGCCACTAGAATTGCAAAACAAGTGTATCCTCTGCTTCAACAACATTATCAGCATGCTAATCAGTTATATGATTCAAAAGTGCAGATATTCAAAGAAGAAGTTGAAGCAAGGTATAAAGACACACATGAAGAGCTTAAAGATATAATGAACATTCTCATTCCTGACACTACCCTTACACCTGTCTTCGAAAGAGTTGACGATGCCAAAAGGGGAGAAAAATGACTCTGAGGAAAATCTCTCAGTAACGTCTGCTGAAACATCTGTCAAAGAAAATGAAAAGGGAGGTGATGAAACCCTGAAAATTCAAGCAGATGATGAAGATACACAAATGAGGATCGTTCAAAGTCATGTCAGGATAAAAGAGAAGGAGATGAAGGACACCACTGCTGGTCCCAAAACCACTATTGGTATTAAAAGGCCAACCACTGACAGTTCAATTTTATTGCCTTCCTCATCTCAGCAACCACCTGTCACAGTAGCAGATGTTGACACTACCAAAAATACAGCAGATGTTACGACAGCAGTGGTTTGCACAAATGCCCCTGCACTAAAACTGGTTTATGCTAGAAAAAGAAGAAGAATGGCTACAGTGAATGATGATGACATACCATCTTCACTTGTTATCCAAACAAATCCAGAACTAGTCACCATCCATTCATCATCATCACAAATCACTTTTGCTGAATCACTCAAAGGTCAAAACCCTTATAGAAACATTCCTATGGAAACAACATATCCATTAGAGTTGGTTGCAGTACAAGGTGAAACGCTATAATTCTATACAGAGCTGATCCATCCAAAAGAACCTTCCCATCTCTTCATGGCTATAGAACTCCTAAAACCATTGATGAGTATCTAATACTGAAAACAAGACAAGCAAAAATCATAGCAAAAGAAGAAAGCAAAGGGAAAGGTAATACCTATTTAACAAGAAGAGAGCAGCATGAGCTAAGCAAAGTTAAGAAATTAAAAGAGTATGCAAAAGAGCTTAATGAGAACATGACAAAAGAATCTCCAAAAGATGTTCCTCAAAAGAAGCTAAGGGAAAACTTATAAGATTTATCATGAAAGAAAAACCCTATCAAGCTGAGGAAGATCAATTCAAGGAGTGGTCCATCCCAACTCTTAAACAAGAAGCAAATAGAATTGGAAGGATGTAGAAAGACCCTCAAATGAAACAGATTGGACCAGACTGGAAAAATACTAAAAATCTGAGTGCAGATCTTGTTTTAGATTCAACCATCCAAGCCCTCAACCAAAGGAAGAGGCAGCTGTTGATGGTTAAGGAAGATCAACAAAGGGATGCTAATATGCAGGCTATCATAAATGAACTTTTGTCTGACTTCAAGCCTCAAGCTAAATCTGAAGATCTTTTTCAAAGGCTTTCAAGAAGTTCACCTTTTCAATTCTCATCACAAATAACTCTTCTCCCAAGAAACCCATTGAACTCAAAAATACTAAAGTGGCTCTCTGATAAAAAGACCCATGTATTGACTCTGCTTTCCAATGGGAAAGTTGTGAGTATATCAAGGAAGGATGCACTAAGCCTGGGTGTAGCTGACTTTCAAGATCTTTTGGAACTACAAGTATGCAGGGATGTGGATGATGAAAGTTCCCAGAACTTTGAATCTCAATTCAAAGATTATATCAGGAAAAACTGATGAGACATAAAGATCATGAATAAAGAAGAGTTTTGGCATCATCAGTTCTAGAGGGAGATTGTTGGGATTGAACCCTACAAAAAGAACAGATGATAAAGAGTCAAAACAGGTCTGCTCTATATGATCCAGAATAAACAGTGTTTAAAACCACTCTTCAGAAAGACCAGCTACCAAACTGCTGATAGTTCTAACAACTGTCTTACATCAAAGCTCTGCCAGTTATAAAGTCTGCTGAATCACCAATCCACTGATGGGTTAAAGGTCTGTTAGAAGTCAAAGGTCTGCTGGAAGTCAAATGTCTGATCATCCTTTGAAGAACATCTGCCAGTACTTCATCAGAGTTTATGCTTATCATAGGATAAGCCATCAGTGCTTTACTATCAATGTTTATATCTATTTATCAGAGGATAGCTTGGGCAGTGGTTAGAGTTTGTTTTTATTGTTAGATGTTATTGTCAAGATGATGTCAGCATAGTCGATCAGCGGTTAGGATTGTACTATAAATAGACAGTGCCTGTACTGTTCTATCTAGCTCACACTCTTACACTTTTTGTACATTCTTTTCCTGTGTAGCTCGGTCTGAGGGAGAGTTTAGTGATTCATTCATGTAATTACTTGGTAATGATTTCAATCTTTTAAGTAATGAGAACATGTTATGATGAAAACTATTCTCTCATTGATTGTGTTATAAAGTTTTAACTGTTCTTCCACTGTAAAGTTCCTCATGATTTATCATTTGTTATTAATTTGGTTAAAACAATACAATCAATTCAAATTCAGATCTAACAATTTCTTTCATAAAACCAACTGCACTAACGCTATTTTATTTATAAAACCAATATTTTTGCCCAAAAATTTAATGACGGTAAATGTCTTTATTAAGAATAATGAAGAAAGTCCCACATCATTTGTATTATCTAACGAACCCAACGGGAGTTTATTTACACGTTAAATTTTCAAACACCAAAGAATAATTAGATTCGTTGAATTGGAACAAATGATTTTAAATGATAAACAATAACAGAGTTTCACATTTTAATTTGTTACATTTAGGATCCGGTTTGCGAAAGGGTCGGTTTTTCCAAGACCCGCATTCCGTGGATGTTACACCCGCCATGAACCCACTCTCCATTTGCTCAAACCCATCGTGCACCCCTTCCTCTTCACAGTCTTCCATGACTGTCTTGTGACCATTCACCAACGTATCCACCTCCTACCCGCATCGGTAAACACTACTCTTCTGCCATACCCGCATCGCCCACTCAAGCCATTGGCACCACTTTACCCGCAAGCCCTATCACACCCTAAAATCCCACACGCAGAGTTTTACCACGAGGCATGTGACTGTCTAGGATCAAGCCACTAATCATGTTGAACCATTTCAAGTTTAATTGTAAAACGTTTAACTACCACATCCACATGAATAGTGTTAGTAGTTTTAGAAGTTTGAAAACGTAAGTTTAAGTTATCAGCAGAAGGAAGAGTATAAAATCCCGAAATAATTGAAAACCACAATTATTTAGCAAAATAATATAAACGGTTTAACCAAAAGCCATGACACTCTCCAGGCTGCAAGTTCCCATCCAAGCCGTACCTAACGATCTGCAAAGCATGCAATAGTGTGCCAACATAAAGTTGGCGAGTTCACAGTTTTCAGTGTTACTACAAAAATAAGTTCGTTTAAATACTTCATTTTTATAAGACATATCATGGGAAGCTACCCCATCGTTAAGCTACTAAACTGTGTGGTACTGAAACTTGACTGTTGTAGTTGTTTGTGTCCCGTGTCAATGTCTATAAGTAAGTGCGTGTTTATATTAGGATAGCACACATTATAAAACTGGTTAATATATTAATATGGTTTTCCAAATACTAGTCATGCATATAAACAATCAATTTAATGAGTAAATTGCCATTTTAGTCCCTCCGCGGTTTGACCCAAATTACCATTTTAGTCCAAATAGTTTTTTTCTTTCCATTTTAGTCCAAATGGTTTTGTTTTCTACCATTTTAGTCCCTGACTTTTGTCATTTTCATCCAACCCACTAACTCCATTGAAAAAATTTAGTTAACTTCGGTGAATTTTGGTCAAACCACATTTTTCTTTTTTTTTTTTTTCAGGTGCGATGGCATGGGGATGGTGTTGTGCCAATTTACAATGAAGATGATAGTGGTAGTTGTTGGTTTTACGATGATGGCGGCGGTGTTGGTTGATGATGTTGGTGGCGGAGAAGTGGCCGGTGGTGGTGGAAATGGTGGGTGGTGATGGTGGTGGGGTGGGTGGTGACGGTGGTGGGGTGGGTGGGTGGTGACGATGCATGCAGGTGGTGGCAATGATAAAAGGTTGTGATGGGTGTGGTGGGAGGTGATGGGGTGGTCGATGAAAATGGCAAAAAATGATAAAAGTCTGGGACTAAAATGGCAGAAAACAAAATATTTGGACTAAAATGGCAAGAAAGAAACTACTTGGACTAAAGTGACAATTTTGGTCAAACATCATGTTGGTGCACAATGTCTATGTCTTAGTCTTATATCGAGTCTGTATAGATTAGAGTTGATTAGGCAAGCGAAACGAAGTATTTATAGCATTAGAGGGCAAGTTCGCTTGAAAGTGTATGTGAGAAGTCAAGTTCGGGCGAACTTACCTATCCTCTGGCGAACTTGTAGCTCTATAAATAGCTAGCTTGTCATCCTCATTTGTAACTTTGGCATTTCTGAGGCGGAGCTCTGTCAATTTGGAGACTCGACGTTATATCAATAAAATTGACGATTAATTGACTAATTCTTGTTATTTGGTAAACTTGTCATAATATTTCCGCTATTATGGACAATAGAGATCAAATCTAGGTTCCTATGCCTTGAGTATCGGTCCTACAAGTGGTATCAGAGCTAGAATAGCCTGATTTGATTGATATCAAGACAAGAACACTTCTAATTCTACACCATTCTTCTATTTTTCTTAACTTTTACACAAAAATGAAGAATTCATGGTCAAATTCTGTCTAATTTTGAATATGACATGTTAAATACATCTTAGATAAACCCCTGAGAGTTTGGAGACTATAATCAAATGAATTGGTGTCAAATTGTTGCAAAAACCATGTTTTTCAAACACACTTCCATCGAACTTGTTAGCCAAGTTCGGCAGAACTTGAGCTAAAAAGTCACTTTTTGAGTGAGTTTTTACCAAGTTCGCTCAAACTTGAGGTGTTTTTGAAAGAATTTTGCTAAGTTCGCTCGAACTTACTAAGACATCATTGATATTTTGTCGCGTTCGACTGAACTTGATAAAATTCAAGAAAATTTTTGCCAAGTTCACCCGTACTTGTAAGAATCTTATAAAATCCATTTAGCAAGTTCGCTCGTAAACTCAGGGAAATTTTCAAGAAAATTCACAAGTTCAACCGAACTTGTGATTATAACTGAAATTCTTCATTGTCATACCATAAGTTCGACCGAACTTAAGGTTTAAAATCTGAAATTCTTCATTTCACTACAAGTTCGACCGAACTTGTAGTAAATCTAATTTTTTTTAAAAGTTTTAATGTGTTTTCAGCATACGTATCTTGATATTCGTGATGGATGATATTCAGAGAGCATTTATGTTCGGAGTGGGTACATCTAATGCCAACGTGATCAACAAGTCAATCTTGACAACAAGATGGGCACAACTGTTAAACCGCCAAAGTTAATGAGCATGGACGAATATGAAGGATGGAAGGAGAAATTTACCTATTGGGTTCAGGCCATGCATTTCCTAGGCTGGGTGTCGATTGAGAGAGGTTATACTGTTCCATTGGACGAACATCAGCAAGTCCTGGAGAAGTTCAAATATTCCACGATACAGAAAGAAGAATACATTGCTGAGAAATAGATGATAAGCCTCATTCAACAATCTGTTAAAGAGGATATTCTGGTCTTGCTGCCGGAATACACGACTGCAAGAGAACTCTGGTTATCAATGCAAAAGAAATATCAAGGAAGCACAGAGATGATCAAGAGTAAGAAAGCTCTCATTATGAAGGAGTTCGATATCTTTAACATGTTGAAGGGAGAGACAATGAAACAGATGATTGAACGTTTCTGTCATGTGAAAGTCCAAATGAGAAGACACGGTCTCGAGAAGATGGAACAAGAGTACATCGATAAGCTTGCAGATGCGTTACCTGACAGAGAGTGGACTACCTATCTGATGGTTCTGAAAGAAAGTTCGAATTGGGAATTCTTCAAGCTGTCAACATTCATCGACAAACTCGAAGGTCATGAAATGGAACTTCTGAAGATCGGAAAGTCAAACAATGCTAACAGTGTTCAAGATGTTGGCCTGTATTACAAAACTGGGATGCAAGACAACATTTCAAGCCCGAAGATTCAGACAACATTCAACGTGAATTTGAGTTCTTCGAACCATTTACAGCAGAATCAAAACCAATCATATCCTCTATATGATCAAAGTCCACAGAGCTCTTCGTTCTCAAGCACTGGTTCAAATTCATCTTATCAGAATCAAGCAAATCAGAACCAACAAACAAATTCTGATTCAAATGTGTACAAGTGTAACATTGCTATCAATCTTAACAATGTTGTTTCTGAGCAAGTTGCAAAACAACATATGTCACTTCTCGCCACTATTCTAGAATCATATGAAAGTCTTGTAGCTGGAAAGATCAGCAATCCCGAGATGACCGCCGAAGACTACGATTAGGTGGATGAAGAAGAGCTTGAACTGATGGACATAAAGTGGTGTTTAGCTTCTATCATTCGAAGGGTCACAAAGTTTTTTGCACTCACAGGCCGAGATATCGGAAATTCAAGCAACAAACTGGGGTTTGATAAAATGAAGGTCACGTGCTTCAGATGCCGACAGAAAGGGCATTTCAAGATAGAATGCAAAAACCCTGAAGCAACGGGAAATCAAAGTCCATTCGGAGGAGGCAACGAGTATTACAAGAAGTCACTTCAGTACAAGCCTTTCCCGAAGAAGACTCAGTTCGAAATCCAAGAAAAACCAAACAGTAGCAACACTGAGAAAGCGATTGTTGCATCAAACGAAGATGATGGTTTCGACTGGAACTCTTATATCAGTAAGAAGACCGGAGTTGCATTGATGGCTCAAATCGTTGAAGATACATCTGCCGAAGAAGCAGCAGATCTAGAGAATATTTTATTGGAACAGTATCTGCAACAACAAGAGGAAGAGGAGTATCTTCACATGCAGAATCAAGGCATTTTATCTCCTAACTCATGTGATAGTTTTGCAAGTCCCTTTGATGGAAGTTCTCAGGAGCAAGTTGCCGAGGAGAAATCGATTGATGAAGAAGTTATCAATGTTGCTCAAGAAATGAATGCTGAAAACCTCAAGGACATTGCCGATAAAGCTTTAATGGCAAATCTAAATAAGGTAGGTCCAGAGGTAAAGTTTGTCGAAAAAGAGGTTGGCAAAGTACAAGTTATAGAGGTTGAGAAACCTTGTACAAAATGTACCGAGCCATGTGCTGAATGTGCCAAAAAATCACAGATCATTGCTGAATTCAATGTACATAGCGAACATTTCAAATACGATTATCGTACAATGAAGGAAGCGTATGACAAAATGAAAGATGATTATGGCAGGCTCGATAGAAATAATGTTGAACAACATGATACTGTAAGGATGTTGAAAGGTCCAGTAATGGATAAACAAAAAGCAATAAACATCTATATTAACACCATTGCTGAGACCAAACAACAACTTCAGGACATGAAAATTGAAACTGAACGTGTTCAACAACTTTTAAGAAGTTACACAACTAACGCATATGTCATTGATCACATTCTTCCCACAATTCTATCGGAAGAAGAACCTAGAAAGAAAATTGGTAAAGAATACAACAATGTTCCTCCTCCCCTATGCGAGAAGTACTGTCGCAAAATCGTTGACGGGATGGATAAGGCACCCAACATTGAGTTGTTATCTGAAAAGAAAAATGAGTTACCGGAGAACGTTGATGTAGAATATACTAAATCAGATAACGACAGTGCGGTAGTGAAAAAGGTGGTTGAAAATGTTCTGAACGATTCTGATGATGGCAGCTTCGAAAGCGCCACCCTCGAGTTTGAACAGTTCTGACACAAATTCTGAAGATGACGATACATCATCGGAGGATGATCTATGTGATGATCCTAACATTGTAATGTACAAAGTTAAGGAATCTGATAGATAATACTTTGAGGAGAGTTTTCCGATTCGGAACGTTAAAAAAGATCAATTAGACAAACTGTTCAAGCTGGTTGAAGTCACATCAGATGACCTGGAGAAAAATGAAAAGAAATTCTATTCAAAACCCAAAAGAAATTATAATAACTACCGAAGGAATGGTGGTGATCATCCGGAAAACCGGAGAGATGGGTTGGGATTAGAGGAATCAGATGAACCTAAAAAGAAAATGTCACCATTTCACGAATACAAGAATAAAAACATGACATTCGTTTATGGGACGAGCACGGTTCAGGAAGAAAGTTTGATCGGAAAACAATCAAACAATGCATTCAAGAAACAGAAAGAACTTCAAGATAAGGCGAAAGCCACAAGTGGTGTAAAATCCACTAGTGGTCATTCAGATGACAATCGAACTTGTTTCAAGTGCAACGAAGTTGGTCATATTGCACGCAAGTGTCCGATGTCTAAACCAGCCTATCTTTGAAGAAAAGAAGGTTCAGAAGTTGTGAAACTAAAGCAACCAGAGTTTGTAAAACCCGTAAAGATTTTAAAAAGAAATGAATCAAAACCTAAAGTCAAACCTAAAACTGAAAAGAAATTTGAAAACTCAACTTTCGAAATAGGTGAAACTTCTAGGGCAAAAGAATCATGGTTTTACATCAAAAAGACTAACATAAAATCTCAAGCCTGGATTGCTAAGAAGAAGTCAACAACATCTGAGGTTATTAAGTCTGAGCTTGTAAAGACTGATAACACAAAATAATCAAAATCTGAGACCAAATCCGAAACTGTCAAAATTACAAGTGGTAACAATTCAAAAGAAAAAAAGAAAGTAAGTTTTGAAAGTGTAAACGATAGTGGAAGTTCAGATTATGAAGATGATTACCAAGCTTTCTATCCAAAACCCAAGACTAAAAAGGCTTGGGTCGTGCTCTTTAACTAGATTTTAACATGTGCAGGGGCTCCACAGATCCGTACTTTCCAAGTGGAGCATCCAGGCATATGACGGGAATGAAAGCGTTGTTGTTCGACATTAAAGCTAGCAATGGAGGATATGTTGGATTTGCTGGTAATCAGGGTGGAAGGATAGTCGCCGAGGGAAAATTCTCTAATGGTGTTGTTTCATTCGATCGTGTGAACTATATTGCAGAATTGGAAAACAATCTTCAGAGCATATCGTAGATTTACGACAAGAAGTTCACGGTGCATTTCAACGACAAAGAATGTATTATTCTGAAGCCTGGTTTCAAAATACCTGATGAGTGGATTCTGATGCGAGCCCCGCGTGAGAATGATCTATATGTCTTGGATATGGGCATTGCTACCACTTCATCAAAATCAGCGCAATGTTTTATGACAAAGGCTACTGAGAAAGATTCTATTCTTTGGCATCGTAAGATGGGGTATATTCATTTGCGAAAAATGAATTTCTTGGTTCATAATGATCTTGTAGAGGGTGTAAATCTTCGGAGCTTTCACATGTCTGATCACTGCTTAGAATGTAAAAAGGGAAAGCAGATCAAGGAATCACATCCGAAGAAAATTCTAATTCAATCAAGTTGCCGCTAGAATGTCTCCACATGGATTTATTTGGTCCTATCAACGTTCGAAGTATTTCAGGAGATTTATATTGCTTGGTCGTAACAGATGACTATTCCAGATATTCTTGGGTATTCTTTCAAGAATCAAAAGACGAAACATTCGAAAACTTGGTTATTCTTTTTAAGAAGCTCGAGAATCTTTATCATCTGCCGGTCAGATGCATTAGAAGTGACAATGGCACAGAGTTTATGAATAACAAAATGAAGGAATTCCGCAACGCTAAAGGGATTTTGCACGAGTTTAGTGCACCCTATACTCCGCAACAAAACGGTGTTGTTGAAAGGAAGAACAGAACTTTAATTGAAACTGCAAGAACCATGCTTGCAGACTCAAAACTTCCACTCAGCTTCTGGAGTGAAGCGGTTGCTGCGGCTTGCTACACGCTAAACAGAGTTCTCATTGTCAAACCAACGAAGAAAATATGTTTTGAGATGATCAACCGACGGAAGCCAAACTTGAAATTCTTAGAGCCATTTGGTGCGCCATGTACTGTAATCGATCAAGATGGTAAATTCGGAGCTAAATCTCTTGAAGGTTTCTTTGTCGGGTATGCGAGTCCGCTAAGACGTGTGTATGTTCCCTCGTTGAGAAAAGTAATTGAAACACAACATGTGGATTGCTTTAACTATACGTATCCTATTCAAAGGAGAGGCAACGCATGGTTGTTCAACTATCAAGATCTATGGAAATCATTCGACTTGCCGGAAGAACCGTCTGAAGAAGAAATTACAGTGTTATACTATCTTCAACAGTCGGCGAATCAAGAACAAATCATTAGACCAATTGTGGTTAATCAACCCACGTTTGATACTTCATCTTCCGGAGCAGGTCCGAGCAATAGCGGTGTTCAAGTTGAAAATATTTCTGAAGCAGAAGTAACACCTGCTACACCTCCAATGAATGCTTCTAATGAACCAGGAAATACAACATCAGAGCCCAGCATGCCTCAGAATCAGAATTCTGACTCAGATGAAGCGCCAACATTTGATGCTGATGGTGAAACCTCGTCGGCTGAAGAAGTTGAGCAGATCTCTAACATGTTGAATCAATCTGTTAGTCCGAGAAATCAGAATGAAGCTTCATCAAGTGTTCCTAATGTTGAAATGAACAGTGATCTGATTATTTCAAATCAGCAAAGCTCAGTAGATGTTCCAATAGAAGAAATGCTGCGATCATATTCTTACCATCCTTCAACGAATATCATTGGTGAATTACAAACTGGTGTGCGTACAGGAAGCCAAATCAATAAAGCACTTAGTTGGTTCTACACCCGAGTTGCTCCAACTCAGAATTACTGCTACTACTCATGTTTCATTTCTCAAATAGAGCCTAAGACAGTTAATGAAGCTCTGGGGGACGAGAACTGGGTGATGGCAATGCAAGAAGAACTATTACAGTTTGAGAAGTTGGGTGTTTGGAAGCTTGTAGACTTGCCACCGAAGCAGAAAGCTAGTGATACAAAGTGGGTCTTCAAGTGTAAAAGAGACGATTGGGGGGTAATAGTCAGAAACAAAGCTCGGCTGGTTGTCAAGGGATTCCACCAGCAAGAGGATATTGATTATACAAAGGTATATGCACCGGTTGCACGATTAGAATCTATCCGCATTTTCCTCGCGCGCATCTTGGAAAGGATTTAAGGTGTACCAGTTGGATGTAAAATCTGCATTTCTCTGGGGTAAACTTCGTGAACAAGTGTACGTCGACCAACCACCAGGGTTTGTTGATCCACTGAACAAGAACAAAGCATATCTCCTGGATAAAGCCTTGTACGGACTACACCAACCCCCGAGAGCTTGGTACGAGACGTTATCGCAACATCTTGTTGGAAATGGCTTGATGAGAGGCACAGTGGATGACATCATCTTCAGTTCTACGGATGACAGTCTGTGCAAAGAGTTTGAAAAGATCATGAAGAAGAAATTTGAGATGTCCTCCATGGGCGAAATGAAGTTCTTCTTAGGTTTACAAGTGGATCAGCTTCCAGACGGGATATTCGTTCATCAGACTAAGTATGTTCACGACATTCTCAAAAAGTTTGAAATGGATAACTCGAAGCCGCTTTCGACACCACTGGCACTGATCCATGGGATCTGCGTAGACGAGACAGGAACAAAAGTTGATGACACACTCTATCGATCGATGATAGGATCGCTGATGTATATGATGGCATCTCGCCCAGACATCATGTATCCTACCTGCTTATGTGCGAGATACCAGTGTAGTCTTCGAGTGTCACACATACAGATAGTCAAGCGAATCTTTCGTTACTTACAAGGATGTCCTAGCACGGGCTTATGGTATCCTAAGAACGACAATTTCAACTTAACAGGATACGCTGACTCAGATTTCAGAGTGGGTAAACTGAACTCGAAATCTACAACGGCAGGATGCCAGTTCTTCGAAACACGTTTGGTAACGTGGTAGTGCAAGAAACAGACCACGGTCTCTCTCTCTACCTGTGAGGCCGAATACATTTCTGCTTCCAGCTGTTGTTCTCAAATCCTTTGGATTCAATAACAGATGAGAGATTATGGTCTGCAGTTTCTTGATACGTCTCTATATGTAGATAACAAAGTAGCCATCGATATAACCAAAAATCCGGTTCATCACTCACGTACTAAATAAATTGAAATTCATTACCATTTCATTCGTGACTGTTACAAAATGAAATTGGTGCGAATTGAAAAAATCCTCACCGACGAACAAAAGGCTGATTTTTATACCAAAGCATTTCCTTTAACAAGATTTAAATATCTAATAAGGCTTAACGGTATTAAAAATTTTCTGACAGGTGTGGAAGCTGAGGTTGAATATGGATCGGACGACGAGTTCACGTAATCCGCATTGGTTTGTTATTTATCTTTCTAGATTAGTATTTCTTAAAATCTAAAATCCAAAAGTATGTTTTTGATTTTAGGGGAGAAATATTTGAGAAAATACAAAACATATGAAAAATTTCAAAAATGTACAAAAACATTGCAAAAAGACAAAAAGATTTCGATGTCACAAAAAAGAAATGATAGTACATCAGTGGACTATCACAGTATGCTAAAGAAATGTGAAGTTTAAAAGTGATAAACAAGTCTTACTGTGGATGTCTCGATAGGCTTAACACGTTTAGTAAACTGTTTTTGAGATATAAACTAAATTTTACAACTGCTTAATCTTGTGGATTAACACATCTTGGATATATAGACTTAGTACTCCGAAATTTGTTTGAGAGATTGTCTGATTCTGAGATACTAGGTCTTTATAGATAGTTGATATCTGGGGTATTATACAAGTTCTTCTGATTTTGCAAAAGCAATAGCCTAGAACTTCTATAATACTTTCGCTATAAACCCCTAAACTGCATGCAATCTTGAAAAGTATCAAAAGATCTAATCATTTGCAGTGCTGAAAAGATTCCTTAAGTGGAACACACCTAAAGTCGAGCCTTCATCTCTTTGTCTGTACGGTAGTACTAACCTGAGCTCTCAAGGCCTCGCATAACCCAGATACAGATATCAATTACTCTATATTCACCTGTAAGATGAAATCCAGGAAATCTTGATACGGGAGTATATTCAAGAAGTGGGAACCACAGATAAGTCAAGTTTCATAAATCATACCTTAACATATCTTAAAACAGTTGAGAAACATGGTAAAGTTTAAGTGGACAAACATATCGACAATCTAGGTAAACGAGTTTAAAGCTTAAAGTCATCTAAAGGTCAACGCTACTAGTGATATGTCTCAATCAACTAATATGATCCTTAGACATGAATTTACAAAATATGTCTGTAAATATGTTTGTACATAGTTTACATTGTCCTGTACATAGTTTATCAAGTTTTACAGATTAAAAACAAAAAGATTTTCAGTGTGTTTTAGCATAAACTTACAAAAATACAAAACGATTTTGTTTCTACATTGTTTTCAGCAAACCAATGTTGGAGAACGGGTATTCGAAGTCTGGTAAGGTGCTAGAACTTGTGGGAATCTCATTGACAACAGGTTGGGAGCTAATCTGTAAAATCTGAAAAGCCAAAACGATAAAAAGTTCATTAATTTGAAACTTTGATTTTGAAAATATCAACAATTTGTTCGTAATGGGTCAAACCGGGGTCATTAACTTGGACTCGGCAGACAAATCGGTTAACCAAGGTCATTAACTTGGACTTGGTCAACTGAGTGGATTTTCATAACTTGTAAAAAGTGGAAAAATCAGGGTCTAAATTGAAAAAGTTGAAAATTTTGAATTTAAGGTTAGGCAAGTTCGGCCGAACTTGCTTAACTGCTTAAAAGATCATCTGACAGCAAGTTCGACCGAACTTGTGTTGATGGTTGTTTGAAAGAGGTAAGTTCGCCCAGACTTAATGGGCTTTATTACTTTGGGCCGTTAAGTTCGCCCGAACTTGTCAAGGTATAAATACCTTGCAAGTTCGGCTGAACTCATTACCTGCAAACAAGATTACTCTGAGCGAACTTAACCAAATTTGAGCGATCTGTGAAATTGGCTTGATTGTACCGTTACTCTGCCAAATTTTTAGTTGATTATGGTGATTCGCACACCACTATCAATGGATGAGGTGAGTATCTGTTGAATGGACCATGGATTGAAAGTTAATCGATCACCTAAGATCTGATCTTGTTAAATATGATAGATCTAGGATGCAATGGACCAAATTGAACCTAAAACAATGATAAACAACATAAATCGATCGTAAATATGTCTTGAATTTGATTAAAATAATCTTGATTGAGATGAACAGGTTTGGTTGTTGAAGAAGATAACAAGTTCGGCCGAACTTGTTATCAAGTTCGACCGAACTTGCTAACCAAAACATTGTATAAAACTTTATCAAAATACAAGTTCGACCGAACTTCAGTGAATTTGAATATGAATGTTATCTGAAGAAGTTCGACCGAACTTAGTAATTAGAAATTTGAAAGTTGTCAACCATAAGTTCGCCCGAACTTATGATATTATTGTTGAATATGTATTTGACATGTTCGGGCGAACTTGACTTAAACAATTGGTTATACACACATCATGTTCGCCCGAACTTGATGAAGTTATGTTGAAAAAATTTGTAAGTTTTTCTCGTAATGCATGCTAATTGTTTTGCGTCGTTTTCAGGATCAAGCACCAGCTCGAGTAATTTCTATGGATTTTTCTAAGTTCCATAATACTTGTATCACGCTCGACAAGACAATATGTCCGTCGTTGAAGGAATACGAGAGTATTCTGAAGTTTCAGACGAGTGTCCGATACATAGAGCTATTATAGAGCGCACAGTGTCTTATCGTTCGCACACGTGTCACTTCTGGATGAATGCCTGCCTCAGCGAAGATAAGAAGACAATTATATCATCAATTCAAGTCAGAATGAAGTTAAGGAGATCACTGTTACTGAAGATGATATTCAAAGGATCTTCCAGTTTAATTATGACAAAGACGATCCTATATTTCTTGACGAAAAGATAGGAAAAAGAATTTGATGCTGACTTTGATCCAAATTAAGAAAAAGAGTCTGGCGAGGAGAGGCCAAAGAAAAAAACTAAACACGCAAAGTCTGCAGTGGTTTCTACAACAAAAACCACAGGATCTCCACAGACTAAGGGCAAAAAGACAAAGAAAGCCCAGAAGCCAGCAAGCAGAAAATATAAGGGAAAGCTGAAAAGTGCAGAAGTTACACAAGAACCTTCTGGCGCACAGGAGAAAGGAGTTACACAAGAACCTCCTGTTATGATTACTGCTGAAGTTGAACGTCCAGGAGTTACACAAGAACCTCCTGAGACTGGATTACCAATTGTTCCAACGACTTCTCACTTTGAAAGTTCTACTCCTAAGAAGTCTACACCAAAGGCTGCTACTCCAAAGTCAACACCAAAAACTCCAGGACCTAATCAGTTTGGTGATATGCAGAACGAGCCTAATAGTCTTCAAGATCTGAATGATTTCTTTCCAGAGATGAATGTTGATCTTCTTGAAAAGCGCGTGAAGGTGTTAGAAGAAAAAGTTCAACAGAATGAAGCTGAGAAAGCAGAGCTGATAAAGAAAGTAAATCAAAGCTCCGTAGAGAAAGAAATGTTAGATGACAAGGTCAAAGTGTTGGAAAACGAAAGAGAATTTTTCAAAGCCCTAATTGAAAGTTTGTAAGAAGCCAATGAGAAGCTGCAAACAGAGATTGCTGAATTGAAAATGATCCAATCCCTAAATGATCAAAGATTCACCAGGATGCAGAAAGTATTATCTAACACTCTGGGTATTATCATTAAAGAGTATAATCGTTTAGACAAGCAAGAAGCAAAAGAAAGATCTGAGAAAGAGCGTGCAGCTAGCGGCAAAGGCAAAGGTGTAGAAGGTGAAGCACCTAAATAATTTGAAGCTGCCGAAAAGTCTGTTGATGAGGTTGAAAAAGCTTCTAAGTCTGATATTCCTAAGGTTGACGAATCTATCAAGCCTTCTGATCCTGTCATTGTTTCTGAAGAAAAGGATGATAAAGAAGCAGAAGATGAGAATAAAGATGATGATGAAAAGAAAGATAACTCCGATTATGAAGATTGGAATAATGCTGATGATGATGATGATCAGGGAGGAGTTGGTTTGAAAATCAGTAACAAATGTTTCTGATGATGTTGATTTTTCTTCTCTGATGGATGATGAATCGAACAAGATGGATGATCAGATTCAGGGGGAGTCAGGGCAAACAGGGCCTACTGAAGATATTGATATGACTGATGTTGATAGGTCTGCAAAGCCTGTTGCTGCTGTACCCACAAAGCCTTTGATATTCATGTTGGAACACAACGTCGAGGAAGGCGAGTACGTGCACAACTATACGAAACAGGATTTGGCTAAGTTGATCGAAGTTGATGCTGAAACTCTAGATTTTGATTTTGAAGAACAAGTGATGAATGTACACGTTTGAGCCGAATGATTATCAGTATATACGAAGATTTGAAGCTGACGAGTATAACAGGGTGATAGTAGAGGATTGGTTTTCTTATGATGAAACAGATCAAACTGCGAAGTATGTCGGTCCTAACACTTATAGTTTTCCTACTTTTGAGGAGATGTACAAGCAACTTGATGAAGATATGTTGAAGGAAAAGATCAAAGAATCGATACGAGAAGGCAAAGTTCCAAAACCGATGACAAAGGAAGAAATAGCTCATGCAAAGAAATCTTGGTTCAAAGAGATGCCACATGAACGTAAGTTTTGCGTCCTTTAGCATTCTTTAACAGAGACAAAGACGTGTCATTGGGAGATATTCTCAGTTGGGGGTGGTTTAAGGAATTGAATGTTTATGCAATCAAAAGGGAACTTTGAGTGCAATACTTCAAATATCTAGCTGATTTCAAGACTCTACCGTACTGGGATATGGAGGAACTTGTTCAGACTGTGAATGTCACATATCATATGAAGTATATTGATCAGTGACTTTGGAAGATGATCAAGTTTGAAGCGACAAAGGGATTCAGATATTGGAAGCCATTTATTCCAGGTCGCCAAATCAAAACGAATAAGAAGACAAGGGAAAAGGATATAACGTTGATTATAAAATGACTGAGAGCGATGAGGAACATGCCGTTGATGCCTATCGAACATAATTTCTATATAGTATTCAAGTGGTGGCAGATAGATCCAACCACATGTGAAGCCGTTATTGTATTACGATTTGAAGAACATTTGGATATCACGAAGGAAAGAGTTGAGATATTGGGGTTTCAGGGTATGAGAGGATTATGGAGAACGATCAGGATTCTAGACCCAATGTGGCTTGTCAACTGTTCAAGAGAAGATATTAAGTGCTTGTTCTACAGCAAGATAGTATTCAAGGAACATGAAAAAGAACAGGCTATGCAGTATCAAAGAGTTGCGAACGTTCGCTGTTCACGTGAAGTGAATTCAGGGAAGATGAGGCAGACAAGCTGGAGGGAGCTAGAACGGGTTGAATTTCTAAAGGAAGAGAAGTGTCTCGAGGAAATACACGAGAAAGGTAGGGCGGCAAGGCTTAGAAGGTTTCAGTACATGAACAAAGTGCCTCCTACAGATCAGACGCCAGATCCGAAGCAAGAACGACGAAAGAAGCCTTACAAGAACTTCTTCGGTCGTGTACGTTAATGTTTATTTGAAGACAGAGTTTAAAGACTGATACAAGACGAAGACGATATCTAAGGGGGAGTCTGTTGGTGCAGAATGTCTATGTCTTAGTCTTATACCGAGTCTGTATAGATTAGAGTTGATTAGGCAAGCGAAACGAAGTATTTATAGCATTAGAGGGCAAGTTCGCTTGAAAGTGTATTTGAGAAGTCAAGTTCGGGCGATCTTACCTATCCTCTGGCGAACTTGTAGCTCTATAAATAGCTAGCTTGTCATCTTCATTTGTAACTTTGGCATTTCTGAGGCGGAGCTCTGTCAATTTGGAGACTCGACGTTATATCAATAAAATTGACGATTAATTGACTAATTCTTGTTATTTGGTAAACTTGTCATAATATTTCCGCTATTATGGACAATAGAGATCAAATCTAGGTTCCTATGCATTGAGGATCGGTCCTACCCATCAGGGACTAAAATGGCAATTTACTCCAATTTAAATAAAGCAAACTTATCCAGGTTCCCGTAAAGTGTGTACATATAATAAACGTATGATTCACAGAGCCAAATAATAAGTCAAGGACACAATTGTGTATCATGTATAATTGTTCCATTAAGTATTCATTTTATTTGATTTAGATAATATAGTCATCCCGAATTATGTTTCGAATCTCGTTTAAATGTGAGTTCTGTCACACCGTCAAATTCCACGTGTGGGGTTCTACTACGAGGCGCGTGACAAATCAAGATCTCAACCATTAGTCATATTGAACGACCACTATATGAGTTTAAAATTTTTTCCTGTTTGCTCATTCATGAGAAAATACGGTTTATACAATTGAGTAGCGGAAGTGTGAATAATTAGCAAACTTAAATAGCTAATTTAATTAAAATTGATTCTAACAGTTTGGTGAAATCAATGTGACTCCGAAATGCATCCTAGTCCTGATGTGTGCTACCTTAGCAACCTAAGAAAGACATGCAAGAACAAGTGTCAACACATAATGATGAGAGAGTTCACATGTTTTAAGTTACAATTATGAAGTAAGTTGTTTCTCAAGAGTTTTCCACTGTTTCAAACCTGAAACAATAAGTTGTAGTTTTTAGCAGTTACTTGTTATATTTGTAGGTAGCTAACCTAAGTTACGTCAAAAAAGTGTTCAATCCGAAGCTGACGTTGATGCCCCTGTTGTGCCAGGTCTATCACCAACCATGGCTAAATGTTAGGTAAATTCTACACCCGTGACCATCAGCGTTCGGTCTAGCTGGCGCGACCAGCTCGAGGGGGGCTTGTTGGGCCAGTAGTACTACTAAAAATTCCCTTGCTATAATTTCATACTAACGGCATCGTAAGTTTTAAGGGGACTGACATGTGATAAATGCTACTTTGTGACCATAACTAATATAACAAAAACTCTAACAGTTGTGACGTTACCTTACCGTCACGTTATGACATTACTTTACTGTAATGTGGTGCATGCTTTCTCCCCCTGTGTTTAAAAACGTTTAAAAGAGTAGGGGCCCTGAACTCACCTTAGTGTTGCTTGGTAGGATATAGGTATATGCTAGTTAGGATGGTCAGCCATGCCTTATTATGGTTACCATGGATTATTAGTGGTGGTTTACGCAAATCACAAAAGTCCTACACGTATCTAGCAAGTAGCACACGAACAAGTTATCACATAAGTAATTTATGTGTACTTTCATGCACATGTTCACAACCTAACCTACGACATGATATTCGATATTTATACAACCACCAAACAAGTACGGACACTAAGAATAGAAAATACGACTTTTATAAGTTTACAAATCCTACATTGCAAATTCACTGAAATCAGGTTGTTTTCAGGAGCTCGTTTTCCATACTTACAGAGTTGTTAAAATTATGATATTTTTATGTAACATGCCTTTAGGTGGGTTCGGTCTCGTGTAGAATTTTCAAGATCTAACTCTTTACCGAAAAATTTAGAAAAATAATTTACTAAACAGTGGTCGGATGTGTCACTTTCAGACTGTTGTTTAAGAAAAAAATTACTTAAAAATCCTCGATTATCTGATTGACATGTTCCATTTGGAGATTCATACCGACACATAAGGCCACCTAATGTATAAATTTCATAACTTAAAATCAAATATTCTACAAGATACAACATAAAACATAACACAGATTCTGCAGAAAATTTCAGCTTTAATCACTAAAACAGTTTAAATCTTTTGAGTGACCAAACGAGGTTGAAAAATTATGAAACCAGCATGGTTAGAATCGTTTTTCAAGGGGGTTCATACTAGACTTAAGAAAATCCTGATTTGGTTCTGTAATGATCACATTACAGCTGTTACAAGACAGCTTCAAAATTCTAAGAGCTCCTGATTTCTGTTTTACTTACCATAAAAACAGATTTTAACAGTTTCCTTTTCATGTTATGTGACCATACAACCCTACGGCACCATATTTGCAGGCCATACAAGTCACTTACACAATAAATCAGTGAACTCCCATCAAGGTTTGTTAAGTAATCGTCAAACATGTAAATCCTAATATCCCCAACCATTCCTACCCATTGTTACCAAGTAGTATCATCAAACATAATCATATAATCTACTCGCCATAATGCATCAAGAACAATATTAGTATATTAGAAATCATTACCTAGCCCTTTGAATCACAAACAAGAATGATAGCTCTTGGGCTCGTTGATCCGTTGACTAGAGAGAGAGAGCAACGAGAGGGAGAGAGGGGGCTAGGGTTTTGTACAATGAGGATGAAGAAATGAGGAGATGAAAAAGAGACATTGTTTAAATAGTTAGGGTTTGGTGTAGGTGGGTTGGGTTTATAACGCGTGCACGAACCCGCTAGATGTCACGAGTCTCGTTAAATCTATGGGGTAAGTTCTAAATAAATTCACCGAGTAGTTAGATATATGTTAACCCATTTAAAACAAGTACTAGGAATAAATACTAAAATGTTTAAATGCTAAATATATACCTCCTGACTAGAATTATCAGTTAAACGACATGTTCTACGCATCGCAGGTTATTATTATCTTATAATAATAATAATAATAATAATAATAATAATAATAATAATAATAATAATAATAATAATAATAATAATAATAATAATAATAATAATAACAATAATAATAATAACAATAATAATAACAATAATAATAACAATAATAATAATAATAATAATAATAATAATAATAATAGTTGTAACAATAATAAATATTTTCGTCGTGTAACCCTTTAAGATTATTAGGGTTAAAAGTACGAGTTGTCACACGTTCGAAATAAATGTAGGCAATTATATATATTTTTTTATACGAGATTCTAAGATAAATTAATTGCCAAGTTTAACATTTAAAACTTGTTTCTTAATTCGCAAGCGTTACTCGTAATAAATATATATACACTTTATTTTTATGAAATTATTTGAATCCCGATATGATCTCGTCTATTTTAAAACACGTAATTCGAATCATAGATTCTTACAAAAATCGGGCAGAGTTCACTCTGTTTGTAGACCAAAACCCGACAACTTCCGACAACGAAAGTTGTCGATACTTTCTCAACATCACAAGTTCAAGTCAGTGTTGCATATTTATAGTTATACATATGCTCACATATAGGAGCGTATAAGTCCAATTACATTTGAATATCTCGCTTGTAGGAACGATCCTTATAGCATATGAACCTAGATTTGATATCTAATGTCATAATGGCGGAAACAATATGACATGATTACCAAATAACAAGAATTAATCAGTTAAACGTCAATTTTATTGATAAACTTCAAGTTTCCAAATTGACAGAGCTTCGTTATACAGAGCACCAAAAGTTACAAATGAGGGAATCAAGCTAGCTATTTATAAGAGCACAAGTCCGCTGGTGAAAGAATGAGTTCGGGCGAACTTGACCTAGTCAAGTTCGGCTGAACTTGACATCAAAATACCTTACCAGCGAACTTGGCATATAATCACTTAAATACTTGATTTTACTAGCCTATTCACATCTAATCTATACAGACTCGATATAAGACTAAGACATAGACATTCTGCACCAACATACTCCCCCTTGGATATAGTCTTCGTCTTTTATCAGTCTCAAACACTCTGTCTTCAATAAAACTTTAACGTTAACGCCCAAAGAGTTTTTGTATGGCTTCTTTCGTCTTTCAAGCTTTGGATCTGCCGTCTGATCAGTAGGTGGCACTATAGTCATAAATTGAAACCTTCCGAGCCTTGCCGCCTTACCTTTTTCATGAATATCTTCGAGACGCTTTTCTTCTTTTAAAACTCTACCCGTTCAAGTTTCCTCCAGCTCGATTCCCACATCCTACCAGAGATCTTCACGTGCATAGCAGACATTTACGACCCTCTGATATTGCATCGCTTGTTCTTTTTCATGTTCCTCAAAAACAATCTTGCTATAGAACAAACATTTGATGTCTTCATTATTAACTAGCCACATCGGGTCTAGTATCCTTATAGTTCTCCAAAGCCCTCTTAGACCTTCAATCCCAAACATTTCAACCCTTTCCTTAGTAATATCCAAATGATCTTCAAATTGTAAAACATTATGCTTCGCAAGTATTAGGATCAATCTGTCACCATTTGAACAAAGGATAAAAGTTCTGTTCTATCGGTATCAAAGGCATGTTTCTCATTGCTCTCGGGCGTTTCATGATCAACGTAATATCTTTCTCCTAGTCTTTTTATTGGTTTTGATGCGATGCTTCGGGATAAATGTCTTCCAGTATCTAAAACCCTTTGTAGCTTCAAACTTGATCATTTTCCATAGTAACTGATCAATGAATTTCATGTGGTACGTGACATTCCTTGTTTGAACTAGCTCCTCAACATCCCAGTATGGAAGTGTCTTGAAATTTGCCAGATATCTGAAGTATTGAACTCCAAATTCACGTTTGATAGCGTAAACATTCAACTCTTTAAACCACCACCAACTTAGTATATCACCCAATGACACATCTTTGTCTCTGGTGAAGAATGCTAGTGGACGTCGAAACTTACGTTCTCGCGACATTTATTTGAACCAAGACTTTTTCGCTTGAGCTATTTCCTCCTTTGTCATCGGTTTAGGGATTTACCTTGTCCTACAGACTCTTCAATCTTTTCCTTTAACAAGTCTTCGTTAAGCTGCTTGTACATCTCTTCGAAAGTTGGAAAACTATTTGTGTTCTTACCGACGTACTTCTCACCTTCATCCTTTTCATCATCAGAAGACCAATCTTCAACAATAACTTTGTTGTATTCATCTGCCTCATATCTACGTTGATAATGATATTCGTTCGGCTCAAACGTATTAACATTAAGCACTTGTTCTTCAAAATCAAAGTCGAATGATTCTGCATCAACATCAATCAGCTTTCAAAAGTCTTCTTTAGAATAGTTGTGCATGAATTCACCTTCTTCGACATTATGTTCGAGCATTAGGATCAGAGGCTTTATAGGGACCGCATCTACAGGCTGTTCAGAAGTAATAGCATTAGACATATCAACATCATCGGTCGGCCCTGCTTGCCCTGACTCCCCCTAAGTATGATCATCCATACCATTCGCTTCATCGTTTAACCCTGTACCACTTGGATCATCATCATTTCCTCCATCATGGTCGGAATCATCTTTTGGATCATCCGTTAGTGGTTCATCGTCTCTTTCTTCATCATCAGCTTCATCGTCGTCCTTATCTTCAATAATAGATACAGTATCAGAAGGCTTGACAGATTCGTCAACCTTAGAAATCCCGAACTCAGAAGCTTTCTCAACATTTTCATCAATAAGCTTTTCAGTAGCTTCAGTAGATTTTGGTGCATCACCAATAACACCTTTCCCTTTGCCACTCTCTGCAAGCTCTTTCTCAGCTCTTTCTCTTGCTTCTTGCCTATATAACCGATCCTATTCAGTAATAAAGTCAATGCCAAGACTATTAGATAACACTTTTTGCATTCTTGTAAATCTTCTATCATTTAAGAATTGTATCGTTTTAAGCTCAGTAATTTCTTTCTGTAGCCTTTCGTTGGCATCTTGTAAGCTTTCAATCAGTGCCTTGAAGAATGCATGATCGCTTTCCAAAACTTTGATCTTATCCTCCATCATTTCTTTCTCAATAGAGCTTTTACTAACTTTCTTGATTAACTCGGCCTTCTCTACTTCATTCTGTCATGCTTTCTCTTCTAAAATCTTGACACGCTTTTCGAGAATATCGATGTCAGGAAAGAAATCATCTAAGTCTTGAAGATCCACTGGCACATTTGGAATATCACCAAATAGCTTTGTCTTTGGAGTTTTTGGCGTTGATTTAGGAGTAACCTTCGGTGTAGACCTTTTCAGAGATGAACTTTCGAAATGAGATGTTGTTAAAGTAGACTTTGGTGTAGCATGAATAACATTCTCCAATTGTGATCCTGATGGATGCTCTTGAGATTCAATGATCAGAATATCTAGTCTCAGAAGGTTCTTGTGTAACACCTTGACGTTCTGTTTCAGCTGTGATAATAACATGAGGTTCTTGTGTAGGAGGTTCTTGTTTGACTCCTTTCTCCTGTGCACCAGAAGGTTCTTGTGGGACTTCTGTGCCTTTCTTCCTTCCAGTGTATCTATGACTCGCTGGTTTCTGGGCTTTCTTCGTGATTTTGCCCTTCGTATTTGGAGAACCAGTCGTTTTAACTTGAACATCTTTTGCTGTCGATTTTTGTTGCTTTGTTCTTTTCTTCGGCCTTTCTTCATCTGAATCTTTCTCTAATTCAGGTTCGTAATCAGCGTCTGTTTCTTTGACTTTTTCAGCCTCTTTTTCTGCAATTGATTTCTTTGTGACTTTCTCAAGCGAATCGTCACTATCATCATCGTTATCAGAAGTTGCAGAGATTACATCGTCTTCTTGAGTAGTCTTTTCATTTTCCTGACTCTCAATCACAACTGCGCACTCGAACCAGCCTCTGTTTGCACATTTTTAGGCTCGTCTTCATCTATAAGCATAGTGTCTGCTTTCTTAGATACACGTTTCTTTTTCTTTTCGACTTCAGCTTTCAAAAACCATTCACTTCGAGCTTTAGGTTTGAACGTCGCAAACCATTCCTTTTCAGCATTTAACTCTTTTTCGTCACCATTACTATCATTTCTCCACTTGTTTCCAGCAGGTGCAAATAATTCTCATTTTTCATAGCCCCAAACAGTGGTTTTGCAATTGGTGCTGAATCCTGCAACTGGAACGTGATCAATTTCTTCACGGTAGTTTCATTAAGATGACTAAAGTATAAGATGTCATTTGGATCTTGTTCAATGTCTGTAAACTTCTCATCAATGAGCATTTGCACAAATCCTGGATACAAGCATAGTCTAACATCTTCCATATTCTTTGACATATGAGTAAATACGAGCTTTGAATAGTTGTACGGCTTTTTCAAGATCAACGCCGTAGCCATGCAAGCCATATAGTCTTGGACATCATCGAGACCTGCCTACCGATGTCTGAAAGTATGTATAATTGCGTGCATGAGAAGCTTGTAGGGGTTTGGAACTTCCCCTTTCTTCAATGTAGCCTTGTTCACACTTCCTTTGTAGCCCATTCTGTAAAAGCATCCACGCACCACCTTCTCATCAAGAAAAATCGGATCATCTTTATCATTGTTGAACTGTAAGATCCTTCGGATATCTTCTTTAGTGATCGTGATACCTTTATCTTCATTTCCAACTTGAACAGCTGAACTAATGGTCTTCTTGTCTTCACTTAACGAAGCATTCATCCAGAAATGATAAATATGCGATCGATAGGACACTGTTTTTCAATGATAGCACGATGTATTGGACTATCCTTCAAAAACTTCAAAATACTATCAAATTCCTTTAACGATGGACACAACATCTTGTCAAGAGTGATACAGGTATTGTGGAACTTGGAATAATCCATCGTGATTACCCGTGCTGGAACTGGATCTGGAACCTAAAAATCGACGCAAAACATTTAACACGCATTTCAATAAAAAGTTACAAATTTTTCAACATATTACATCAAGTTCGGCCGAACTTAACATGCACAAATCACACACTTTTTAAGAAAGTTCGCCCGAACATGTATCGAATACACGTTCCTTTACAAAATCACAAGTTCGGGCGAACTTGTTATTGAGCTTTACAACTTTATTTCTATAAGTTCGGTCGAACTTATCAATTAATTTGCAATTTCAGTGTTTGACCTAAATTCGGTCGGACTTGCATTCTGACCACTTTGTTTTGATATTATGTAACAAGTTCGGGCGAACTTGTCATCTCCTTCAAACCAAACTGCTACATTTTATACTACTCGTTCTGATCAAATTCAATGTATACACTAGGTCGTTATATTATGTTTATTACAATTTTAAGTTCAATTAATCCATAAGAACACTAGATCTACCAGTTTTAAAACTTTTCAGATTCAAACTAGTTCAAACATTATCAATTCATGGTCCAATGGATGATATCTCACCTCAACCATTGTAAGTGATGTGCAAATCACCACAAACAATGAAAAGTTTGACAGAATAACGGCACAAACTTAACAATTTTGCAAATCTCCTTAAATCGCCACAAGTTCGCTCAGACTTTCAACACACAGATAATGAAGTTCGGCCGAACTTGCATGCTATTTATATCTTAGCAAGTTCGGGTGAACTTGTAAGCCCAAACCTTGAAAGCCCATTGCAAGTTCGGGCGAACTTACACAATCTCAACGATTTCCCAAACAAGTTCGATCGAACTTGATTCAATACAAATCTCTGAACTCTTAAGCAAGTTCGGCTGTACTTGCCTAAACCAATTTTTTAATTTAGTGGATTTTCAGAACTAGTAAAAGGTGAACTCGGTTCGACCCGTTATGAACAAACTGTTGAATTTTTCAAAATCATGTTTCAAATTAATGAAGTTTTAATCATTTTGGCTTATCAATTTTTACAGATTACTTGCCAGCCTGTTGTCAATTAGATTCCCACCAGTTTAGCACTTTACCAGACTTCGAAGATCCGTTTTCCAACATTGGTTTGCTGAAAACAAAGTAGAAACAAAATCTTTTTGTATTTTTGTAAGTTTATGCTAAAACAAACTGAAAATCTTTTTGGTTTTAATCTGTAAAGCAGATAAACTATGTCAGGATCTAAGTTTGAATAGATTGCCGTTTTTGTTTCAAATAATGGAAAATGATTAGAAAACAGAGAATCAGTGCAGCGGATCAATGGAAAACTTTTACAACAATCAATCGGTCGTTTGTTTTCATCACCATCATGCTTTAAAGTAATTAAACTATTGCATGTGATTCACAAACTCCCCATTAGCCCAATAACGATCGTTTGATAGTAAGAAATGAAGAAGATATGCGAAATTGATCTTTTTAAGAAGACAAGTAAAACTGCTACATTGAGCGCCTATTTATACTAACTATCTAACCACTGATCGTCTTACAATGACATCATGGTTGATAGTGACAGCTAACAAACTTAACTAACTACAAACACTGCTAGACTAAACTATCAGTGCATAGCACTGTTACATTGATTTAAACTAAAACTAGACTAAGCACTACTTGCTATCCTCTGTCCTTGTAATGCTCTATCAGTGGTTGGGAATTTCTTCTGTCAGAGGATAGGTATCAGTGAGTTTATTGAATGCAGTAAAAGCCTATCAGTGGATAGAAACATCTGATAGCTGGACCAAAGCTCGGATGGTGTGTTTTGACTTTGTATCATCTGTTCCTTTCCAAAGGTTTAATCCCAACAATCTCCCCCTGGAACAGATGATGCCAAAAACACCTTATTCTTGATCTTTATTCCTCAGAAAGAACTCTCTTATTTGACCTTTGAATTGTAGCTCAAAGTTAAGAGATTCTAAATCATCAGCATCCTTCTCAAGCTCTAAACTTAATTGTTCGTGGAAGTCTTCTATTGTAAGCCCATAAGCAGCTTCCATGGATAGTTTAGTGACTTTGCCATTAGACTTGATCACCAATTCGTGGGTGTCTTTGTTGACCTTCCACTTTAGAATTTTTGGGTCTGAAGGCTTTCTTGAAGGAGCTTTTATTACTAAGGTTAGGAAGGGAGATATTCTTGTAAAATCATCTTCCAACTTGGTACTTCTATCATATGTTGGATATTCCATCATATGTTTGATACCTTCTTTGATGAATACTTCCTCAAACTCTCTGTCAACTTTCTCGGACATCTCTTCTTGCCTTTTCCGCTTGAGCAGGGCAAGTGTGGATTGGGCAGATGTTGAGCTAGGCTTTTTAGAAAGTTGGGCTTTGACAGCAGCATCTTCTTTGGAATAATCAGGTTTAGGAGGCATTGATGGATCCTTTTTCCTTCTAGCTTCAAGCATTTTGTATGTATCCAACACTCTTATCTCCCCCCATCTCATCACCTGATTCTTTGACCCATAGTGGTTCTGAATTAGCTCTTCCTTCATTCTTCTGAGCTTCAGGGTCCTTTTAGGTACATTTTTTATGTATTTGTTCCAGTCTGGACATGTAGGTTTGTTGTGAGGATCTTTTGATTATGTTTCTATTCTTGCATTTTCTTCTTGAGCTCACTCACAGACCAATCCTTGAACTGTGCTCTGGTAGCAGCATATTTCTTTGTTTCCATGATGTGTGAGATGTAATTTTCTTTCAAGAGTTTATCTTCTGCTTCAGAAATTTTATTTGATAAATTCTTTGAAAATCTTTCAAGTGATTGGACTTTGCTCAATTGAAACTGGAGTTGATTCTGCACTTCTCTATCACTTTTGCCTTTAGACAACTTCTTAGCAATGTCATGTGCCTGTTTTTCTTTGAGTGCCAGATACTGATCAATATTTGCAGGCTTTGGATAACCTTGAAGGGAAGGGAAGTGTCTTTTGTCTGAATCTTCTTCAGCATAGAAAGACATGATTTCTTTCTTGACTGCAGGCAAATCAAAAGGAAATTTTATAGCTGCAGGAATCACTTCTTTTGAGGGAGCAGATGTTGTAATTGGAGAAGCAGAGGTTAGAGTTAGCATTGGTGCAGATGCAAGTGGCAAAGGAGCAGGGATCTTTTCTTCATTTATGACCTTTGTAACTTTCCTCCTCTTAAAACTGATTGAAGGTGATGATGGATGGCTTGGAATTCTAGGTGGTGTTGGTAGTTGTTGTGTGGAGGTGGGAAAAGTGAGGATGGCAGTGGTTGTGGTAACATCTTCTACAACCTCTGTTGTGTCAACAGATGTTAGCACAACAGTTGCTGTAACATCTGTTGGGGTGGATGAGGATTTTGTGTGAGAAGATCTGGTTGATTTTGTATTGGTAGAGGGTTTTGTGGTTTGATTGGTAGCATCTTTACTTTTGAGAGGTGTGGATTCTGGTTATCTTGCTTTTGTAGAAGATCTCCTCTTTATTGAGGTACCAGTCTCTCCCTTTTCTAACTGCTGATCAATATTTTTCTCAACCAGCACCTTGCCTTCATCAAACACAGTCTTCTTATGGGACTTCTTTGCCCTTGCCAAGATATCTTCAGTTAAGTCTGGTTTCTTTGAACCATCCAGCTTAGGGATATTCACTGTAGGCCTTGCCTTATCAACATCCATCTTCAACTTTTTGTTTCCCAAAGGTTTCTCCCCCTTTTGGCTTCATCTGGACTTACAAAAATGACAGTAGGAGGAGATTTACCAGTGGGGGTGAGCAAGTGGGCTTTGATTGCCTTAATATCTGCAGCAGTGTCATTATATCTTGCATCAACCATATTTCTGAGTTCCATCATCTGATGTTTATGTTTTTGCTCCAGAAAATGTTTTTCTTGTTGAAAGATTGGAGTTATTGCAGATTTGAGCTCAACAGTGGTTGGAACAGGGGGTTGGCTCTGAATAGTGATCAACTGTTTCAAAAGATCTTTTATTTCATCAGCAGTGGATTCAACAGTGGTAACCCTTTCCGTCAATTCCTGATATTTTAGCTCATCACCTAACTTAATAGGATCATCGAACTCCTACCAGATGTGGTAGTTTTATCCAAGATATCATGAGCATGTGGTTTACCACTTGCTTTAATCTTAGATGCCCCTTTGTCTTGGTTCTGGGGACTTCCCACTGGAGCAGAGGTTACCTTAGTAGCCTCAGCAATGGTTGCCTTCAACAAGGTCTTAGCTATGTAACCACTGTCCAGTTGAGAACTTGGGAGTTCATCAATTGTAGTGGCTGCCTTTGTTGAACTATCACCAAGGGTCACATGTAACCCAAGGGATGTAGCTTCTTCATTTGCTGATGGGCTAGCATTTAGAAATAAGTCAGACCCAGCTTCTGGTTGAAGTATATTCTCATTGATGGGTTGGTGAGAAGTGCTGGATAATGTCTGCTAAATTTCTATTGCATTCGGCAAGGGTAACATGGTGGGTGGTAATGATGGCATTGGTGAGAGTGGTTGTGTAGAAAGCGGCATTGCCCTGGGAGAGGGGCTGTGGAAGATAGAACCAAGTGATCCTAGATCTTCATAATTAGGTGTCCTTGTGCCTATAACCTGATCCTTTTGTGAGGATGCAGGAGGAGTTTCAAAGCCGGTTTGAGATCTTTCTACCATCTGCTATGAAGAAGTAGCAGCAATGGTTGGTGACTTTGATGGTGTTACTGGATTTACCTCTAGGATCTCATCTTCTAGAGGACCCTTTTTGGGTTTGGTGGGTTTTCGGGATGCTCTGGATGGTTTCTTTTTGGAGATTTTAGGTGTGAGTTTCAGAGCAGCGGTTGTGATGCCCTGATCACCTAGAGCAGTAGGCTCAGCAGCCGAACGTTGAACTTGAACATTTTGTTCTTGTAAAATAGGCTCAGCCTCCTCTGCTTCTGTTTTGGAAACTTTATCTTGATTTAGTAATTCATGTGATCGTTTCATGGTTTAGGCTGCCAGCGTTTGTAACTGCGCCTTGTTTACTTGCGTTTGATTTGATCTGGTCTTGCAAGTAAACACTCATGAATCTTGGATATATCAAGAAAGCTTTTGGTTTCGAAAAATTTTTAAAATTAGTTACAAGATCATTGAACAGCACCTGGGAGAAGTTAAAGTAAGAACCAGTTAAAATTGCAAATCCCAGATACTGCATGTTCAATGGAATCTCGTTGAAAGCAGTTGTTTTTGCAGAGACACATGTAAGTAAGGGGTGGAAAAAGAATTTCATCTCTGCTGAAAATTAGGTTTGAAGATTGTCATACCTTTCAACTGTCTGGTGTAACCTCTTTCAATGAATTCATGCTACATCTCCCTCAAAGGAAATGATACCGGATGTTGCATATCATTTAACATGAAGACTTGGGAGATAGATTGTGGGCTTATTTGCAGTTGTGTGCCACCAACTTTGGAAGTGATAGAATAGGGCTCACCATCAGCGGATGAGTTTACTTTAGCCTTTGCCCAAAATTCTCTTAAAGAATCGATGTAAACTAGGGCTTTGACTTCCAACAGGTGTTTAAATTTTGATTCTTTTAGAATTCGGATCATTGGATGATAACGAATGTTTGCGTGTAATTATGTGGTGTTTTGATGATGAGGACAAATGGGGGTTTTTCTTGTGTCGATTTCTTCTTTGATTTGGTTTTAGGAGCCATGATTATTGGATGATTTTTGAAAGAAAGGCTTTGAAAAATTTGGAATCGCACAAGAAAGGTGAAACCTCTGTTTGGGGATAGAACTGGGTTTTATAGGGTTTTTCAAAAAGTGCACTTGTCGTGGCGTCTGATGCAACATCTGTCGAATAACATCCGTCCACGTGTAACCTCTGTTTGACAATGAAAAACATTCGTTTTGGCTAACCACTGTTAGAGTAAAAACTACCAGTGGTTGTGACCAATTTTAAACACTATCAGAGGTTCGCATCAGTGGATAGATTTTTCTAAACAACAGTGTTTTTGTGCTATCAGAGCTTTGAACAGACTTTAAGGATTTTATTGAAAAATTCAATGTTAACTATTTTTAAGGATGAATTTATGATTTTTCTAAAAACATTTTATTGCTATTTACACATGGATCACAAGAAAAATTGTTTTTAATCCATGTTTAGCATTCCAAGCCTAGATATAAAACTGTCAATTGTGGAAGCATCAAGTGCTTTTATCAACACATCTGCTAGTTGATCCTTGGTATGGACATGTTGTAAAGAAATCAATGTTACCATTAGCTGGATACCAGATGTGGACTTCCTTGTTGTTTTGCATCCAGCAAAGTCACTATCAGAATATCCTGCAAGCTCAATGTTACCATTAGCTGGATACCAGATACTATGTGTGGGGGGCACCTTTTATGTATCTGAAATTCCTTTTTATAGCAATAAGATCTGATTTTCTTAGCATTGACTGTGATCTGGCACACACACATGTGGCAAACATAATGTCTGGTCTGGATGCAGTTAGGTACAATAAAGACCCAATCATGCTTCTATACAATGTTTGATCAACAAGGTCATCTCTGCCATCTATAGTGACCAGCTTGGATGTTGCCATGGGTGTGCTGTAAGGTTTACAATCATTCATATCAAATTCTTTAAGTAGTTCTTTCACGTACTTATTTTGATGAATGAAAGTGCCTTTTTGTAGTTGTTTGACTTGTAAACCAAGAAAACATTGCAACTCACCCATTGCACTCATCTCAAACTCTGCTGCCATGAATTTTCTGAACTCTTCACACATGGCAGTGCATGTGGATCCAAAAATGATGTCATCCACATAAATCTGGACAAGCATCAAGTCTTTTCCTTTCCATTTTAAAAATAAGGTTTTGTCAATCCTACCTCTGGTAAAACCAATGGATAAGAGAAAAGTGGATAGAGTTTCATACCAGGCTTTTGGTGCTTGTTTTAGACCATACAGTGCTTTGTTTAACCTGTAAACATGATCAGGATGAAAGTGATCCTCAAATCCAGGAGGTTGACAAACATAAACTTCTTCCTTGATCTTTCCATACAGGAATGCACTTTTGATGTCCATTTGATACACCTTGATGTTGTGGTTAGCAGCAAAAGCAAAGAACAGGCGAATAGCTTCCAGCCTTGCTACTGGAGCAAAAGTTTCATCATAGTCAATCCCTTCTTCCTGCCTGTAGCCTTGAACCACGAGCCTTGCTTTGTTTTTTTGACAACAATACCCCTTTCATCAGTTTTGTTCTTAAAGACCCACTTTATGCCGATGGGACACATCTTTTGGCAGTTGTACAAGTTCCCATACTTGTTGTCTCTTGAATTGTAGGAGCTCTTCTTGCATGGCTTCTACCCAGCTGTTGTCTTTCAGTGCCTCTTGGTACTTGACAGGCTGTGTGAGTGGTAGAAAGCCAGCCAAAAGACAAATGTTTTGGGCTTGGCTTCTTGTGAGCACACCCTCATTGATGTTGCCAATAACTTGATCCAATGGATGGCTTTTGAGAAATATCAAATCACCGTGATATGGGACAATGGCATTTTTAGGTGAAGCTTGCAGATGTGTATCATCTGAGCTATCCTCTGCTGGTGAATATGATGGTCCAGCCTCCGAATGGAATGGTGGTGGAGGGATTGGTAGTATGGAAGTGAAAGTGTGTTGATTTTCGCCCATTTGCAGTGGACTTTCATCAGCAGATGTTTGGATTTGAGAGCTGGCAGAGGTTTAAGTATTAACCACTGTTGACCTGGCAGAGCTTTCACTATTGCTACTAACATATGCTCCTCTGCCTGTAGGATTTACTTTGAAACTTGGAATAATGCAATCATATCCTTGCTCTTCAAATGATGATTGTGGAATACCTGCAGGGTTAGTCTTGACAGACACATCTTCAAATGTAAATTTAGATAGATCAAACAATTCAGCAGGTCCATTTGCTGGGATTTTCAAGGAAGAGAGTTCATTGAACTTCACATTTAGAGTTTCCTCAACACACTTGGTCCTAGAGTTAAAAACTCTGTAGGCTTTGGCAGTGGTTGAGTATCCCAGAAAATAGCCACAATCAACTTTGGCTGCAAACTTTGATATTGAATCCTTGATGTTTAAAATGAAACATGGGCTGCCAAAGACTTTGAAATAAGAGATCAGAGGTTTGATTGTGTAAAGCAATTCATAGGCAGTCTTTTGATGCCTGGGGTTTATCAAAACTCTGTTCTGGACATAGCAAGCAGTGTTTACAGCCTCTACCCAAAAAGACAAGGGTAAACCTGAGTCAGCAAGCATAGTCCTTGCTGATTAAATTAAAGTTCTATTTTTCCTTTCAACAACCCTATCTTGTTCTAGAGTTCTAGGGATGCTATATTGTCTAACAATCCCTTTTGACTTACAGAAGGCATCCAACTCCTTGTTCCTAAACTCTTTTCCATTATCACTTCTAAAGATTTGTATAGGAAGATCAAATTGCTTTTCAACTTGTTTAACAAAGTTTTGCAAAATGTTTGCTGTTTCATCCTTAGAGTGTAAAAAGAAGGTCCATGTGAACCTGGAAAAATCATCAACTATCACCAGACAATATCTTTTGTGTTTTAAGCTCATGATTTTTACAGGTCCAAACAAGTCCATATGAAGCAACTGTAAGCACTGACTTGTTTTGGACTCCTCAATTGACTTGTATGAGCTTTTATGTTGTTTACCTTTTAAACAGGCAACACAATGCTCTTCACAAGTAAATTGTTTTTGGGGTGAACCTCTAACCAGACTTTGTTTTGAGAGAGTGGAGATAGTTTTTAGATTTGTGCGTCCTAGTCTTTTATGCCATAGTTCTGTTTCTTTTCTTGAGGCAACTGAAAACAGGCATGCATTTGACATAGGACTATCATTTAACATATCAACCACATACACATTTCCTACTCTATGAGCAGTCAACTGTGCTTTGCTCTCAGCAATGATTTGATTAACCTTTTTGACAACCTCTGGCCCTACAATTTGGCAGTTTTCTTTATGAAAAAGGAACCATAAACTTTATCACTCATCTGAGAAACACTTAAGAGATTGAATTTTAGATTGTCAATGAGATTCACATTTTCAATATTGAGTTTTCCTGCTGAAACACATCCTGATCCTAACACATTTCCTTTTGAATTATTCGCAAAGGATATATCACCCCCTCCATGAGCTTTAAAATCTCTGAGCAGGGCTTTACATCCTGTCATGTGCCTGGAGCCTCCACTATCTACATACCAAAGACTGTTAAGGCAAGTAGAAGCTTCCTGCACATGTTTTGAAATAATTAGTTCAGGTGAGTCTCCAAAGCCAAAATGGCTTTGGATAGTGTATCAGGTGATCCAGAGTCAAGTCCAGACTGATGAGCAGTGGTTGGATCAGACTTGTAACCACTGCTGTGAGCTACCTCCTATCAACTATTGGTAACCATGAGGATGCCTATTTACCCTTGGCTTAGAAGGCTTTTTGCAAGTCTCATAAGTCAAAGGCACCTTTTGGTAATTAGGCTAGCTTTTACCTCTTGGAAACTGGTTTGATGGAGGTGCATCTGTTAGTTGAATTTTTCCGCGAATAGAGGTTTGATTTAGAGCTTTGGTGACAGATGTTTCACATGATTGAAAATTTTGTTTGCAATATTTGAACTTTCTCTTTCTAGAGCTTTTTCTCTAATCTCTTTTACCTTTTGGTGATAGGTTTTGAGATAGACATACTCTTGAGTTGGATGATTTGTTTTGTTACAAATGGTGCATCTAGGAGATTTAGTTATAACACAAGTTTTGTTTATATCATTAGCTTTCAAAAGAAAACAATCTGCTGTATCATGATTCCTCTTTTCACAAAATTTACAAAACAAGTGTTTAACCTTTTCCTTCCTTTTTCTATCAGACTTTTTGAGAGCAGATGATGTAACTCTGCTGGCAAGTCTTTGATAGGAATCACCAATGCGTTTGGTGCTTTTATACCATCAAGAGTTGAAAAGTCCATTGTCTTGAAGTTTTCTAAGATATCACATTCATCTGACCAGGTTGGTTTAAACTGATATTTTTGAATTTCCTTTTCTTTTGGTGAAACCTCTGGTTTTTCAAGAACAATTTTGTTTCCTTCTTTATCAGTGATTTTAATTTCTTCACCAGCCAAATTTGTTGGGACTATTTCAACAAGCTCAAAGTCAATTTTTGCAGCATTTTCACAAGTATGATCATATTCCCTAAAGCCAATACCAAACTTTATGTTGCTCTTAACTTTAGCATCAAGCATAAGCTCATAACCTTTGCAAGACTCTACCCATTTTTCACAAGTGATCTGGGTAGATTCAAGCTCCTGTTTGCAAGCCTGGTATTTTTCTACCATGGTTTGGAGCTGGTCTTTGGTTATGCTTGATTCATGCCTTAGGCTACTCCTTTCAGAATCTTTTTCAATTAATTTTGTTTTCAACTCTTTCACAAGTTTTTCAAATTTAAGTTCATCTTCCAAAATTTTGTTTCTCAGGTTTTCATTCAACTGTTTTATGTTTGCAAAAGCAATAATGCATTTTTCAGAACATAGATCTTTTAGGATCTGAGGTGATACCTTCGAAGTAGCCATAAGAGCACAATCACATTCTTCTTCACACACCTATGTGTCCCATGGGTCAGATAGATTATCTTTTTCAACCTCAGCAGCATTCATTTCAACCACATGTGTAACTTCTGGTGTAACCACTGCTTCACAACATTCAACCACGTCAGTGAGAAGTCGACCATGAAGCTGTGTGAGGGTCATTTCCTTATAGCCAACAGATGTTCGAGTAACATAAGCTATTGTCTCCCATTTTTCTGGTAGTGATCTAAGAAACGACTATTGATAGTCGAATTAAGAAAGCTCACATCTACCAGTTTCAATTCGCTTATGAGACCGCTAAATCGCTCGAACTGTTGGGTTAGTGACTCACCTTTTACATGGAAAAATGTTTCATACTGCTGATTCAAGACTTCTCTATTATTCTCGATCACCTCTTCAGTACCACCGAATTGCTCTTTAAGAGCATCCCATAACTCTTTAGCACTATTACAATGAAGTAATCCCGCATAAATCTCATTGGGCAAAGTTGAAGCAACTATGCTGAAAGCCTTAGCATCCAATTCAATTTTGAGGAAATCCTGTTCAGAGTAATTTTTAAGTTTTTTAGGGATTTGAGTGTGGGGATCCTCTGTGCTTGGAACCATGGGAACATGGGGTCCAAACACAACGGATCTCCAGCATCCGGTGTTCTGTTGAGCGAGAATATGACCCATCCTACGTTGCCAAATAAAACACTCATTTCATTTCAACATAGGTGGTTTAGAAATGGATCCAATATTGGAATCTTCTGTGTTTTGTGCCATTTCTCTTGTTTACAACAGATTTGTGTTTTAAAAACTTTTGTAGTAATAAAACTCTGTATTCAAGCAAAACTTATCAAACGAAATTAGCAACAAGGAGCTGATCTGTTCAAATCAATTTTACGTTTAAATCAAAATTGATTGACCATGCTCTGATACCAATTGTCAGGATCTAAGTTTGAATTGATTGCCGTTTTTGTTTCAAATAATGGAAAAATGATTGGAAAACAGAGAATCAGTGCAGCGGATCAATGGAAAACTTTTACAACAATCAATCGGTCGTTTGTTTTCATCACAATCATGCTTTCAAGTAATTAAACTATTGCATGTGATTCACAAACTCCCCCTTAGCCCAATAACGATCGTTTGATAGTAAGAAATGAAGAAGATATGCGAAATTGATCTTTTTAAGAAGACAAGTAAAATTGTTACATTGAGCGCCTATTTATACTAACTATCTAACCACTGATTGTCTTACAATGACATCATGGTTGATAGTGAAAGCTAAAAAACGTAACTAACTACAAACACTGCTAGACTAAACTATCAGTGCATAGCACTGTTACATTGATTTAAACTAAAACTAGACTAAGCATTGCTTGCTATCCTCTGTCCTTGTAATGCTCTATCAGCGGTTGGGAATTTCTTCTGTCAGAGGATAGTATCAGGGAGTTTATTGAATGCAGTAAAAGCCTATCAGTGGATAGAAACCTCTGATAGCTGGACCAAAGCTCGGATGGTGTGTTGTTTGACTTTGTATCATCTGTTCCTTTCCAAAGGTTCAATCCCAACAACATAACAATGTAATCTATGTACAAACATATTTACAGACATATTTTTGTGAATTTATGTCTAAGGATCGAGACATATCACCAGTACCGTTGACCCTTTGAAGACTTTAAGTTTTAAACTCGTTTACCTAGATTGTCGATATGTTTGTCCACTTAAACTTCGATATATTTCTCAATTGTTCCAATATATGTTAAGGTATGAATTATGAAACTTGACTTAAACTATGGTTCCCACCTCTTGAATATACTCCCGTATCAAGATTCCCTAGATTTCATCTTACAAGTGAGTATAGCGTAATTGATATCTGTATCTTAGTTATGCGAGACCTTGAGAGCTCATGTTAGTACCACCCTACCGACAGGGAGATGAAGGCTCGACTTAAAGGTGTGTTCCATTAAAGGAATCTTTTAAGCACTACAAATGATTAAATCTTTCGATTCTTTTCAAGTTTTGCATGCAGTATAGGGGTTTATAGCATAAAGTATTATAGAAGTTCTAGGCTATTGCTTCCCTAAAATCAGAAGAACTTTTACCCCAGATATCAACTATCTATAAAGACCTCGTATCTTGATATCAGGCAATCTCTCAAATGAAATTTTGGAGTACCAAGTCCATATATCCGAAAGATGTTAATCCACAAGATTAAGCAGTTGTAAATTTTAGTTTATATCTCGTAAACAATTTACTGAACGTGCAAAGCCTATCGACACATCCACAGTAAGACTTGTTTATCACTTTTTAAACTTTACATTTCTTTAGCATACTGTGATAGTCACTGATGTACTATCATTTTCTTTTGTGACACCGAATTATTTTTGTCTTTTTCAATGTTTTTGTACTTTTTGAAAATTTTCATATGTTTTTGTATTTTCTGAAATATTTCTCCTCCTAAAATCAAAAACATATTTTTGTATTTTAGTTTTTAAGAAATACTAATCTAAAAGATATGACAAACCAATGTGGATCACGTGAACTCGTCGTCCGATCCGTATTCAACCTCTGCTTCTGCACCTGTAAGCAAATTTTTAATACCGTTAAGCCTCATTAGATATTTAAATCTTGTTAAAGGAAATGCTTTGGTATAAAAATCAGCCTTTTGTTCATCGGTGTGGATTTTTCTATTTGCACCAACTTCTTTTACTAGCAGTCACGAATGAAGTGATAACCAATTTCAATGTGTTTAGTACGAGAGTGATGAACATGATTTTTGGTTATGTCGATAGCTGCCTTGTTATCTACGAATAAAGGCATATCAAGAAATTGTAGACCATAATCCCTCGTCTGTTTTTGAATCCAGAGGATTTGAGAACAACATCTGGAAGCAGAATTGTATTCTGCCTCACAGGTAGAGAGAGAGAGACCATGGTCTATTTCTTGCATTGCCATGTTACCAAACGAGTTCCGAAGAACTGGCAACCAGCAGTTGTAGATTTAGAGTTCAGCTTGTCCACTCTGAAGTCTGAGTCAGCATATCCCGTTAGATCAAAATTGTCGTTCTTTAAATACCACAAGCCGGTGCTTGGACATACCTTCAAGTAACGGAATATTCTTTTGACTATCTACATGTGTTACACTTGGGGAGTAGACTGATATCTCGCGCATAGGCAGGTAGGATACATGATATTTGGACGAGATGACGTCAGATACATCAGAGATCCTATCATTAACCGATAGAGTGTGTCATCAACTTTGGTTCCAGTCTCATCAATGCAAATCCCATGATTCAGCGCCAGCGGAGTCGAAAGCGGCTTCGAGCTATCCATTTCAAACTTCTTGAGAATATCATGAACATACTTTGTTTGATGAATGAATATGCCGTCTGGTAATTGATCCACCTGTAATCCGAGAAAGAATTTCATTTCACCCATGGAGGACATGTCGAATTTCTTCTTCTGATCTTTTCGAACTCTTTGCAAAGACTATCATCCGTTGAACCAAAGATGATATCATCCACATAGATTTGTACAATGATTAGGTGCTTTCCGACTTCTCTGGTAAACAATGTACTATCCACTGTGCCTCTTGTAAAGCCATTTCCAACGAGATGTTGCGATAACAGCTTGTACCAAGCTCTCGGGGCTTGGTGTAATCCGTATAAGGCTTTGTGTAGGAGATAAGCTTTGTTTTTATTCAGCGGATCGACGAAACCCGGTGTTTGGCCGACGTACACTTGTTCCTGTAGCTTACCATAGAGAAATACGGATTTCACATCTAACTGGTACACCTTAAAACCTTTCCAAGCTGCGAACGCAAGGAAAATGCAGATTGACTCTAATCGTGCAACTGGTGCGTATACTTCTGTGTAGTCCATACCCTCTTGCTGGTGGAAACCTTTGACAACCAACCGAGCTTTGTTTCTGACAATCACACCCCGATCATCCCTTTTACACTTGAAGACCCACTTTGTATCTATAGCTTTCTGCTTTGGTGGTAAGTCTACACGCCTCCAAACTCCCAGTTTCTCGAACTGTAACAGTTCCTCTTGCATTGCTATCACCCAGTTCTCGTCACCCACTGTTTTTGGCTCTATTTGGGATATAAAACATGAATAGTAGCAGTAGTCTTGAGAAGGAGCAACTCGGGTGTAGAAACAACTAAGTGCTTTGTTGATTTGGCTTCTTGTACGCACACCAGTTTGTAATTCACCAATGATATTCGTTAAAGGATGATAAGAATATGACCATGGCATTTCTTCACTAGGAACATTAACTGAGCTTTGCTGATTTGAGATGTTCAGATCAACGATCAATTCACCATTAGGAGCACTAGATGAAGCTTCATTCTGATTGCTCGGGCTTGCAGATTGATTTAACATGCTGGATATGTGCTCAGCTTCTTCATCCGATGAGGATTCTCCATCAGCATCAAATATCGGCACTTCATCAGAGTTCTGATTTTAAGACATATTTGGCACTGTTGTTGCATTTTCTGGTTCAGAAGAATCATTCGATGGAGTTATAGTAGGTGTTGCTTCTGCTTCAGAAACGTTTTCAACTTGAACACCACTATTACTTGGACCTGCTCCAGAAGATGAAGTATCCAACATGGGTTGATTAACCACAATTGGTCTAATGATTTGTTCTTGATTGCTGACTGATAAAGATAATAAAGCGTTGTGAGTTCTTGTTCAGACGGTTCTTCCGGCAAGTCGAATGATTTCCAAAGATCTTGATAGTTTAACAGCCATGCGTCGCCTCTTCTTTGAATATGATCTATATAGTTAAAGCAATCAACGTATTGTGCTTCAATTACCTTTCTCAACGAGTGAACATATACTCTTCTTAGCGGACTCGCATACCCGACAAAGAAACCCTCAAGCGATTTGGCACCGAATTTACCATATTGATCGATTACAGTACATGGCGCACCAAATGGCTCTAGATATTTCAAATTTGGTTTCCTTCGGTTGATCATTTCAAAACATGTCTTTTTAGTTGGTTTGACAGTTAAGGCCCTGTTTAGTGTATAGCAAGCCGCTGCAACCGCCTCACTCAAGAAGCTAACAGGAAGTTTCGAGTCTGCTAGCATCGTTCTTGCTGTTTCGATCAAAGTTCTATTCTTCCTCTCTGCTACGCCATTTTGTTGTGGAGTATAAGGTGCACTAAATTCGTGCAGAATACCTTTGACGTTGCAAAACTCTTTCATCTTGTTGTTCTTGAATTCTGTGTCGTTGTCATTGCGAATGCGTCTGACAAGGAGATGTTAACGATTTTCGAGCTTCTTAAAGAGTCACTAGATTGTCGAACGTTTCATCCTTCAACTCTTGAAAGAATACCCACGAATATCGAGAATAATCATCTGTGACGACCAAGCAGTATAAGTCTCCTGAAATACTTCGCACGTTCACAGGACCAAATAATCCATACGGAGACGTTCAAGCGGCAGCTTAATAGAATTCAGAATCTTCTTTGGATGTGACTTTTTGATCTGCTTCCCCTTTTTACATTCGAGGCAGTGATCAGTCATATGGAAGCTCCGAAGATTCACACCTTCAACTAGATCGTTATGAACCAGAAAATTCATTTTCCTTAAATGAATGTGCCCCATTTTCCGATTCCAAAGAATTGAATCTTTCTCCGTAGCTTTCATTACAAAATATTGGGCCGATTTCGATGATGTGGTAGCAACGCCCATATCTAAGACGTATAAATCGTTCTCGCGTGGGGTGCGCATCAGAATCCAATCATCAGGTATTTTGAAACCCGACTTTAAAATCATACACTCTTTATCGTTGAAGTGAACCATAAACTGTTTATCACAAATCTGTGAAATGCTCAGTAGATTGTTCTCAAGCTCAGCAATGTAGTTCACTCGATCAAACGATACTACGCCATTGGAGAGTTTTCCCTCGGCGACAATCCTTCCACCTTGATTACCGGCAAAACCAACATATCCACTGTTAATAGCTTTGATGTCGAACAAAAGAGCTTTCATCCCTGTCATATGCCTGGACGCTCCACTATCCAGAATCCAATTTGAAAGAACAGATCTCTGGAGCCCCTGCACATATTAGCATTTACTTAAAAAGCGCGACCCAAGCCTTCTTGGTCTTGGGTTTGGGATAAAAAGCTTGGTAATTACCCTCATAATCTCCATCTGAGCCTCCACTGTCAGTTACATTTTCAAAGTTCACTTTCTTTTTACCTTTTGTTGATTTGTACCAATTATAGATTTGTTAGTTTCAGTTTTGGTCTCAGATTTTGATTTTTGTTGTTATCAGTCTTAACAAGCTCAGACTTGATAACCTCAGATGTTGTTGACTTTTTCTTAGCAATCCAGGATTATGATTTTATATTTGCCTTTTTGATGTAAAACTTTGATTCATTAGCCTTTGAAGTTTCACCTTTTTCATAAGTTGAGTTTTCACACTTCTTTTCAGTTTTAGGTTTAACTTCTAGCTTTGATTCATTTATTTTCAAAATTGTGACCGGTTTTACAAACTCTGGTTGCTTAGGTTTTACAACATCTGGACTTTCTTTTCTTCGAAGATAGGCCAACTTAGATTTCGGACACTTGCGTGCAATATGACCAATTTCATTACACTTGAAGCAAGTCCGATCATCATGTGAATGACCACTAGTGGATTTTACACCAGTTGCAGCTTCAGCCTTATCTCGAAGTTCCTTTTGTTTCTTAAACTCACCGTTTGATTGCTTCCCAATCAAACTTTCCTCTTGAACCGTGCTTTTCCCATAAACGAATTTCATGTTTTTATCTTTGTACTCGTGAAATGGTGACTTTTTCTTAACCGGTTCTTCTTCCACATCTAAACCCAACCCAGCTCTCTGGTTTTCCGGATGATCACCACCATTTCTCCGGTAGTTATTGTAATTTCTTTGGGTTTAGAATAGAATTTCTTTTCATTCTTCTCCAGATCCTCTGATGTAATTTCATCCAGTTTGAACAGTTTATCATGTTGTTCTTCTTTGAGATTCCGAATCGGAAAACTGTCATCAAAGTATAGTCTAACAGATTCCTTAACCTTGTACATGACAAAGTTAGAATCATCACATAGGCCATCTTTCGATGTTGTATCGTCATCTTCGGATTTTGTGTCAGAACTGTTCGAACTCGAGGTGGCGCTCTCAAAGCTGCCATCATCAGAATCATTCAAAATGTTTTTAACCACAGTATTACTGTCATCATCTGATGTAGTATAGATTATATCATTGTTCTCCGGCAACTCAATTTCTTCTTTTCAGTTAACAATTCAATGTTGAGTGCCTTATCCATCCCATCAACAGTTTTGCGACAATATTTCTCGCATAGAGGTGGTGGAACATTTATGTATTCTCTACCATTTTTCTTTTTAGACTTTTTATCATTTCCTTCCGACGAAATCATGGGAAGAATATGATCGATGACATAAGCATTAGTGGTATAACTTCTCAAAAGTTGTTGAACACGTTATGTTTCAATTTTCATGTCCTGGAGTTGTTGTTTGGCTTCAGCAATGGTGTTAATGTAGACATTAATTGCTTTTTGTTTGTCCATTACTGTCCCTTTTAACATTCTCACAGTGTCGTGTTGTTCAATATTATTTCTGTTGAGCCTGCCATAATCATCTTTCATTTTGTCAAACGCTTCCGTTATTGTGCGTAATCGTATTTGAAATGTTCATTATGCACATTAAGTTCAGCGATGATTTGTGATTTTTCGGCACATTTAGCACATGGCTCGATACATTTTGTGCAAGGTTTTTCAATCTCCACAACTTGCACTTTGACAACTTCTTTTTAGACTACCTTTACCTCCGTACCTACCTTGGTTAGATTTGCCATCATAGCTTTATCGGCAATGTCTGTGAGATTTTCAGCATTCATTTCTTGAGTAATATCAATGACTTCTTCAACTATCGATTTTTCCTCGACCACTTGCTCCTGAGAATTTCCATCAAAGTTACCGGCAAAACTAGAAGTTGAGTTAGGAGATAAAATGCTTTGTATCTTCATTTGAAGGTCTCTTCTTCCTGTTGTTGCAGATACTGCTCTAGTAAAGCATTCTCCAGAGCTGCGTCTTCAACAGATGTATCTTCGACAATTTCAGCCATCAATGCAACTCCTGTCTTCTTACCAATATAAGAATTCCAATCAAAACCATCATCTTTGTTGGTAGCAACCATCGCCTTCTCGGTATTGTTGGATGGTTTTTCTTGAATATCAACTTGAGTCTTCTTCGGAAATGGTTTATACTGTAGTGACTTCTTGTAGTATTCGTTGCCACCTCCAAATGGACTCTGATTGCTGGTTTCTACAGGATTTTTGCATTCTCTCTTGAAATGCCCTTTCTGTCGGCATCTGAAATAAGTGATCTTCGTTTTGTCGAACCCCAATTTGTTGCTTGAATTTCCGTTATCTCGGCCTGTGAGTGCAACAAACTTTGTCACCCTTCGAATGATCGAAGCTAAAGACCATTTAATATCCATCAGCTCAAGTTCTTCTTCGTCTACTAGATCGTAGTCTTCGGCGGTCATTTCAGGATTGCCAATCTTCCTGGCCACTAAACTTTCATACTATTCCAGCACTGTGGCAAGAAGTGTCATGTGTTGTTTAGCAACTTGCTCAGAAACAACATTGTTTAAATTGACAGCAATGTTATACTTGTACACATTTGGATCAGAATTCTTTTGGTGATTCTGATTTACTTGATTCTGATATGAAGACTTTGAACCCGTGCTTGAAAACGAACAACTCTGCGGACTTTGATCATATTGTGGATATGATTGATTTTGATTATGTGGCGAATGATTCGAAGAATTCATATTCGCACTGAATGTTGTTTAAATCTTTGGACTTGAAATGCTATCTTGAACTCCGTTCTTGTAATATAGACCGACATCTTGAACGATATTAGCATTCTTCGATTTTGCAATCTTTAGGAGTTCCATCTCATGACCTTCAAGTTTGTCGATAAATGTAGCCAGCTTGAAGAATTCCCAATTTGGACTTTCTTTTAATACCATGAGATAAGTAGTCCATTCTCCGTCAGCGTAACGCATCAGCAAGCTTGTCGATATACTCCGGCTCCGTCTTCTTAAGACCGTGTCTCCTCATTTGGACCTTCAGATGACAAAAACATTCAATCATCTGCTTCATTATCTCGCCCTTCAACATGGTAAAAATATCGAATTCCTTCATGATAAGAGCTTTTTTACTCTTGATCATCTCTGCGCTTCCTTGGTATTTCTTGTGCAGTGATAACCAAAGTTCTCTCGCAGTCGTGTACTCGGGTAACAAGATCAAAATATCCTCTTTAACGGACGATTGAATGAGGCTAATCATTTTCTTCTCAGCGATATATTCTTCTTTTTGTTGTGAAGAATACTTGTACTTCTCTAGAACTTGCTGAGTTTCGTCTAATGGAACGACATATCCTCTTTCTATTGCCACCCAGCTTTGGAAATGCATGGCCTGAACCCAGTAACTGAACTTCTCCTTCCATCCCTCGTATTCGTCCATACTCATTAACTTCGGAGGTTTAACGGACGTGCCCATTTCGTTGTCGAGGTTAACTTGATGTATCACATTGGCATTGGATGTACCTACTCCTGACATAAATGCTCTCTGTAGATCATCCATCGCGAATATCAAAACACGTACTCTGAAAACACGTTAAAACTTTGAAAAATATTAGAACTACTACAAGTTCGGTCGAACTTGCAGTGGAAGAATGAAAATTTTCAGTTTTTAAACAAGTTCGATCGAACTTGTTATGACTTGTTTCGAAAATTATCCCTGAGAAAACTTCGAGCGAACTTACAATTGATTTTAGAATAAAACCTTGCAAGTTCGGGCGAACTTGATATTAGTTTCAATGAAATTGATCAAGTTCGAGCGAACTTGATGAAAATCAAGGAAAATAATGCAAGTTCGATCGGACTTAACAAAATTTCTCACAAAAACCCTCAAGTTCGAGCGAACTTGATTAAAAATCACTCAGAAAGTGGATTTTTAAGTCAAGTTCCAGCGAACTTGGCTTATAAGTTCGATAAAAAAGACTTTTGAAAACATGATTTGTTCAATAATTTGGCATCAATTCGTTTGATTTTGATCTCCAAACTCACAGTGGTTTATCTATGATGTATTTAACATGACATATTCAAATTTGGACAGAATTTGCTCGTAAATTCTTCATTTTTAGTGTAAAAGTTAAGAAACATAGAAGAATGAAGTAGAATAAGAGTTGTTCTTGTTTTGATATCAATCAAATCAGGCTATTCTAGCTCTGATACCACTTGTAGGAACGATCCTTATAGCATAGGAACCTAGATTTGATATCTAATGTAACATCCGTAAAAAAAAACGGATTTTACCAAACCCGCTCCGTTTATCAACCGAACAGTCAGTCAAATTTTTTTGTTGCGAATTAAATGCCCAAAATAATTTTAAACGATCCGTAATCAATTATTATGCGGGGATATGAATTTAGTTTTTGAAAATCTGTCAAAAATAGCAAAATAAAAATGTTTTACCCATGCCGGGTTTCGAACTCGGGTCTGTACCGGGTCAAACCAAAGACTTATCTCTCAGCCGACAAACCACTCCGCCACTTTGATTTTCTGGTAATAACAGAAAACAATTAATTCAAATATTCAATTTCAGAAGTTAAATTATTGCGCCCAAAATAACAGTCGTCGGAAATCCCGACGACTTCGCCGTTTATTTACGTTATCGCTCAAAGTAACCGAAGACTTAACTATTACGACGGTTATAACCGACGTCTGAACCCGCGACATCAGCTGTAACCGCCAGAGAACGGCTGACTTCGAATTGAGACCGAATTCAGACCCCATTCATCTCAATACCACCCTATAAATACACCCTCAACTCGCCAGAAGTCTTTCACACTCAAATCGCACCCTTTCCCGGCGAAAAATCAATCGCCGGAAATATTTGATACTTCGCCGGAAAACCGTATTATTAGTCTCTGAGTTTACTGAACCCCCTAAACTCTTACCGAAATCACCCACACCCTTTTCAAGCCTTCGGAAGACTCTCTGCTGCAAGATACTTGTCGCCGGAAAAAGATTTCTGTCGCCGGAGTTCTGCCGGAAAACAGAGTAAAATCAGTCGGTACCTTTCACGCCTAATTCCTTTCCTTTTTACTTTTATCTCGACTGTAATTGATCATAAAACACTAAAGGAACATGAATTAACTTTTCGAACCAGTCCGTCGTCACTTCCGGTTAAAACCGGTGAAGAAGACGAAGTTCAGTAATGGTTAAGTATAATTAAAATCAAGATAATTACCGGGTTAGACACACAGTCCAGCGGTGGACTGTGTGCACTTTTAAAGCTAAGGTCACGAGTTCGAGTATTGTCCCTCACACGCCGCCTTGATAAAAATCCTCTTTTTCGCAAAACAGAACCGGAGTGTTTTGTGTATATGTTAAATATAATGATAACTGAGTTTATTACCAAGTGAGACACACAGTCCAGCGGTGGAGTGTGTGTCCGCTAACCCACAGGTCCCGGGTTCGAGACCTGTGGAGCACACCGGTTCTGAGATTTAATTCGTTTTTAATAATAAAGGATTTCTGTTAATTCTAATTAATATATATATGTAATTAAAATCGGATATATAACGGGTTAGACACGTAGCTCAGTTGGTAGAGCTGCGTGCACGCGTACGGGAGGTCTCGGGTTCGAGCCTCACCCGGCGCACAACAATATGCCTATAAACCGGTCAACGATAGTCAAAGTCAACGGTCAATGTGTACTGTAGCAAAAATAAAAATATTTTTTTTTATTTAATTATATTATTTAAAAATCAATTAAAAATACTTAAAAATAACATTTTTAAGGTTAGAAAATAGCCTCAAACTCACAAGAATACACCCAACAAACCTACTAAAATAGATTAATAAAACCCGTTTACTTACCAAACCGTAATGCGATTTATCTAGGTTTAATCTCACTTGTGGTTAAAACCACTTCGCGTGCAATCAACGTCATCAACCGAACGCACCCAATGTGAGTGAATTCTTACAAACTCCCCTTTTTATTCATGTTTTGGGGTGTATCATGTGTCGCTTAAATTAATTCTCTTATGCAAATTCGTGCCATACCATTATATGAACTAAATTAGAATGTAACTATTGTTTGGTTGTGATGTGTTACATATTGTCAAAGTCGTATGCAAATTATTTAGGCCCATCAGTTCCTCGTGGGAGACGAGAACAACGCGTGCCTCAAAACTCATACATTAGGCCCATCAGTTCCTCGTGGGAGACGAGAACAACGCGTGCCTCAAAACTCATACATTAGGCCCATCAGTTCCTCGTGGGAGACGAGAACAACGCGTGCCTCAAAACTCATTCATTAAGGCCCATCAGTTCGTAAGAACAACGCGTGCCTCAAAACTCATTCATTAGGCCCATCAGTTCGTGGAACAACGCGTGCCTCAAAACTCATTCATTAGGCCCATCAGTTCCTCGTGGGAGACGAGTCGAACATCGCGTGCCTCAAAACAATCATTTGGTGTATGTGAGTTTAATATTCAATATTATGTGTTGTGTGAATAAATTTACATCTACATTTACCTCATATGTGGTATGCACAGTATTTATAATCAATTGGATAAACTTGTTCAAATGTTTTTCCATAGGATTCACTCGCCAACATTATGTTGATCCAAAACCTTTTTACACATGATACAGGTGAACAGGTTGAAGCAAGGAAAACATAGGATATGCCTTAGAAGAGAACCAAGAAGCTTAGACAGATAGTTAGAATATGGTGTATCATTTATTTCCATTAAATTGTATTAATGAATATGAAACATATAATAAATGTCATGAGCTTTGATGATAACCCAATTATGCCCCGATCACCTTTTCCGCTGCGGGTCGGGGTGTGACAGATTGGTATCAGAGCCATGACTATAGGGATATAGGATAGGTTATTAGACCCTTAGAGCCTATACTATAGTCTGCCTAAATTTTTAATTGATTAGGTGGTTACATACAAACTTGTGATATTTATTTGTTTCATATTACAGTCAAACATACATGCTTATATACATATTCGTTATACATATATCAATGTTCATATATTCAATTCATTTTCATACTCTCATTATTCAAGGATTTTGATGCAATTTTCAAATCCCATCAAAGTAAGTTCTGCGACGGGCATGTAGTAACCGGAAGGGTACAAGTACCGGTAGTCGGGACGTCCTGTCTAGGTTGGCATTCGTATAAATCCAAAATAACGGACCAGTTTGCCTACCTGGGGACTAACGATGAGAGTACGACGGACCTATTAGGCCAAAGCATGCCACACCAAACGTCGTTCGAACTAACCTCACTTTGAGATGTCACCGTGTCTACACCTGGACACATCCCGAACATCCACATGTTGTATACATATTTCTCGATTTTCTCCGGGTTTTGTGTACGCAATCAGGCAGAAACCGTGCGAACCATATGAAAAACCGGTATTCATGGGGGCCCACATGATTACACAGGTAAAGTATGGCGGCATGACGGGCCTAACAGCGAGCAAAGCCCAAGACATCCTATGGATGTAGTAGATTTATTTTTCTATATTTATTTTATGAACGTTCAATCCCAAACACGACCCACGATCCCAAAGGCATCCAACTCATGCTCTTGGCATGTATTCCTTGTAGATGTCTTCTAACCTCGCCCGTAGAAAGTTGAGAGCAGAAAAAGCCCGTGAACGCATGGCTACCCAAATCGCTCAGCAAATGGCGACCGTAATACCCAACATCGTAGTTCAAGTTCAACAAGCCCTTACCGCTAATTCCGTTAACCCAACCCAACAAGAGGATCAAAACACTATCAACCTTTCAGTCACTAAATGCACCTACAAACATTTCAAATCCTGCGATCCTCCAAAATACGAAGGAACTGAAGGTGTCACCGCTCTCCTCCATTGGTTCGAAGAAATGGAGAACACTTTTCTAAATTGCGATTGCCCCGATGATCGCAAAGTGCGTTATGCTACCGGTCGTTTACTTGGAACAGCACTCACATGGTGGAATACAGAAAAGACCAAACGAGGTGTTGAAGAAACTATGACCTTGACTTGGGAAGAATTGAAGGGAATCATGACAAGACGGTTTTGTCCAAGAAGTGAAATCAAGAAATTGGAGGATGAGTTCCATGCTTTGAAACAAAAGGAAGGCGACCACACCACATACAACAAGAGATTCCTTGAGCTAAATCAAATGGTTCCCAACTTGTTCACTCCCCTCTACCGTTTGATCGAGCACTACATTCGTGGTCTTCCATCAAAGATTCAAGACCCTGTAATAAGCACCTCGCCTGCAACTTTGGAAGCAGCAATGGAGCTAGCAACCGCGCTCACCGAGAACCGAATTCGGAACAAAGATTTCAAAGAGGAGAAGAAGAAGGATAAAGCATCAACGGAAACCTCAAACCCCACCCGAACCGAATCCTCTACACCACCTACATCTAAGAGAAAGCGTGATGGGCAAGTCTTCGCCGTCACCCAACGCAAACAACCAGCTTCACAAGTTGTACCTCCTCAAACTATCCCAAACGCTCAAGTAGCACCCAACTCAACTTACCCAAATAAGAAACCTTACATTGGACCTCACCCTCAATGCAACACCTGTTTCTATCACCATCCAACTACTTCACCCTGTCGACTATGTGCGAATTGTGGACGCTACGGTCATTTGAGCAAAGTTTGCCGCACCGCTCAAAACCAAACCTCAACCCCTACTCAACCCATGGCCCAAACATATCAACAACCTCAATACCCCATGTACCCATATGTTCGAGTTTGTTTCAATTGTGGCGACCCTACTCATTTTAGAAATACGTGTCCTCGTTTGGTTAACATCATAAACGCCCAAGCTCAAGCAAACCCAGTTAACCAAGCAAACCCAGCTCCACCACCAGCAAGAGGAAGAGTTTATAACATCAATGCCAAACCTGTTGAAGATGTTAACGGTCCAAACCAACCACTTAACTAGCCTTCTCTCACCAAGAATCAAGATTCAACTCCTATCGTTTAGTTTTATGTTTTTCTTTATCACATGTGTAGTAATTATTGTATATTATATATTATATATTGTTTTCAGTACATGCAATACGATCGGCTCCGTTTGGTTGAGCCTTGATCGGTCATTTCATTTTACATTTCAATACATGCAATACGCTCGGCTCCGTTTGATTGAGCCTTGAGCGCACAGTTCAATTTACATTTCAGTACATTCAATACGCTCGGCTCCGTTTGATTGAGCCTTGAGCACACAGATCAATTTACATTTCCAGTTCATGCAATACGTTCGGCTCCGTTTGATTGAGCCTTGAACGCACATACATTTTCATTATCAGTATCTTGTGGTTGTGGTGTTTGTTGTAGAGTCGCATAGAACTAATCATAACTGGCGGATGAAGTCAATGAAAATTTGACAAGAATATGGTGGATACGCCGCTGGTACTTCCTATATATAAGTATTCTTGTCAAATGATCGGAGGCATTATCAGGCAGTTATGAGAGGTTCCATGCATAGGCTGTTTGTTGTGATTAAGTTATTCATTTTCAATACATGCAATAAGCTCGGCTCCGTTTGATTGAGCCTTGAGCACACAGACAATTCCATTCTCAATACATGCAATAAGCTCGGCTCCGTTTGATTGAGCCTTGAGCACACAGACAATTACATTCTCAATACATACAATACGATTGGCTCCGTTTGATTGAGCCTTGATCGCACAGATATATTTCATTTCAGTATTTTTTGTTGTATTGGTTGTAGAGTTATAGGACTAATCATAATTCACTGATAAAACCAATGAAAATTTGACAAGAATATGGTGGATACGCCGCTGGTACTTCCTATATATAAGTATTCTTGCCAAAGGATCAGAGGCGTTATCAGGTGGTTATGAGAAGTTCCATGTAGGATTTAGTATTGCCTTGGTTGAAATTGTGTTACATTTATATCATCTCACTATTTAAATTGGATTGTGATCCATTTCCACATAGACTAACCTCTCCATCATAACAAACGAGAGAGGGACTGTCACCATTCAAACATATATACTATCAGAATGTGGATTCAATTATTAGTTGTTGTGTTTTTGTGTAGATTGTAGTATTAGAAGTTTTGCCTTAAGATATAACCATACTTTTCCAAACATATCTAAACTCTTATGCATGATATCATTTTAGCGAATCTTTCCTGCTTAACAATACTTATACAGTAGGCAACAAAAAGCGATTCCTGTATTAGGATACTTAACCTTTACAAGGAACGTTACCGCCTCAAACAAAAACTCAAACCCTTATTTCTTCTAAGAATGTAACTGTCAAAACTAAACACCATCATTCTTTTAGTCAATTATATCCCTATTTAAATTTCGGGACGAAATTTCTAAAAGCAGGGGATACTGTAACATCCGTAAAAAAAAAACGGATTTTACCAAACCCGCTCCGTTTATCAACCGAACAGTCAGTCAAATTTTTTTGTTGCGAATTAAATGCCCAAAATAATTTTAAACGATCCGTAATCAATTATTATGCGGGGATATGAATTTAGTTTTTGAAAATCTGTCAAAAATAGCAAAATAAAAATGTTTTACCCATGCCGGGTTTCGAACTCGGGTCTGTACCGGGTCAAACCAAAGACTTATCTCTCAGCCGACAAACCACTCCGCCACTTTGATTTTCTGGTAAAAACAGAAAACAATTAATTCAAATATTCAATTTCAGAAGTTAAATTATTGCGCCCAAAATAACAGTCGTCGGAAATCCCGACGACTTCGCCGTTTATTTACGTTATCGCTCAAAGTAACCGAAGACTTAACTATTATGACGGTTATAACCGACGTCTGAACCCGCGACATCAGCTGTAACCGCCGGAGAACGGTTGACTTCGAATTGAGACCGAATTCAGACCCCATTCATCTCAATACCACCCTATAAATACACCCTCAACTCGCCAGAAGTCTTTCACACTCAAATCGCACCCTTTCCCGGCGAAAAATCAATCGCCGGAAATATTTGATACTTCGCCAGAAAACCGTATTATTAGTCTCTGAGTTTACTGAACCCCCTAAACTCTTACCGAAATCACCCACACCCTTTTCAAGCCTTCGGAAGACTCTCTGCTGCAAGATACTTGTCGCCGGAAAAAGATTTCTGTCGCCGGAGTTCTGCCGGAAAACAGAGTAAAATCAGTTGGTACCTTTCACGCCTAATTCCTTTCCTTTTTACTTTTATCTCGACTGTAATTGATCATAAAACACTAAAGGAACATGAATTAACTTTTCGAACCAGTCCGTCGTCACTTCCGGTTAAAACCGGTGAAGAAGACGAAGTTCAGTAATGGTTAAGTATAATTAAAATCAAGATAATTACCGGGTTAGACACACAGTCCAGCGGTGGACTGTGTGCACTTTTAAAGCTAAGGTCACGAGTTCGAGTATTGTCCCTCACACGCCGCCTTGATAAAAATCCTCTTTTTCGCAAAACAGAACCGGAGTGTTTTGTGTATATGTTAAATATAATGATAACTGAGTTTATTACCAAGTGAGACACACAGTCCAGCGGTGGAGTGTGTGTCCGCTAACCCACAGGTCCCGGGTTCGAGACCTGTGGAGCACACCGGTTCTGAGATTTAATTCGTTTTTAATAATAAAGGATTTCTGTTAATTCTAATTAATATATATATGTAATTAAAATCGGATATATAACGGGTTAGACACGTAGCTCAGTTGGTAGAGCTGCGTGCACGCGTACGGGAGGTCTCGGGTTCGAGCCTCACCCGGCGCACAACAATATGCCTATAAACCGGTCAACGATAGTCAAAGTCAACGGTCAATGTGTACTGTAGCAAAAATAAAAATATTTTTTTTTATTTAATTATATTATTTAAAAATCAATTAAAAATACTTAAAAATAACATTTTTAAGGTTAGAAAATAGCCTCAAACTCACAAGAATACACCCAACAAACCTACTAAAATAGATTAATAAAACCCGTTTACTTACCAAACCGTAATGCGATTTATCTAGGTTTAATCTCACTTGTGGTTAAAACCACTTCGCGTGCAATCAAGGCGTCATCAACCGAACGCACCCAATGTGAGTGAATTCTTACAAACTCCCCTTTTTATTCATGTTTTGGGGTGTATCATGTGTCGCTTAAATTAATTCTCTTATGCAAATTCGTGCCATACCATTATATGAACTAAATTAGAATGTAACTATTGTTTGGTTGTGATGTGTTACATATTGTCAAAGTCGTATGCAAATTATTTAGGCCCATCAGTTCCTCGTGGGAGACGAGAACAACGCGTGCCTCAAAACTCATACATTAGGCCCATCAGTTCCTCGTGGGAGACGAGAACAACGCGTGCCTCAAAACTCATACATTAGGCCCATCAGTTCCTCGTGGGAGACGAGAACAACGCGTGCCTCAAAACTCATTCATTAAGGCCCATCAGTTCGTAAGAACAACGCGTGCCTCAAAACTCATTCATTAGGCCCATCAGTTCGTGGAACAACGCGTGCCTCAAAACTCATTCATTAGGCCCATCAGTTCCTCGTGGGAGACGAGTCGAACATCGCGTGCCTCAAAACAATCATTTGGTGTATGTGAGTTTAATATTCAATATTATGTGTTGTGTGAATAAATTTACATCTACATTTACTCATATGTGGTATGCACAGTATTTATAATCAATTGGATAAACTTGTTCAAATGTTTTTCCATAGGATTCACTCGCCAACATTATGTTGATCCAAAACCTTTTTACACATGATACAGGTGAACAGGTTGAAGCAAGGAAAACATAGGATATGCCTTAGAAGAGAACCAAGAAGCTTAGACAGATAGTTAGAATATGGTGTATCATTTATTTCCATTAAATTGTATTAATGAATATGAAACATATAATAAATGTCATGAGCTTTGATGATAACCCAATTATGCCCCGATCACCTTTTCCGCTGCGGGTCGGGGTGTGACATCTAATACCCATAATGGCGGAAACAATATGACATGATTACCAAATAACAAGAATTAATCAGTTAAACATCAATTTTATTGATAAACTTCAAGTTTCCAAATTGACAGAGCTTCGCTACACAGAGCACTAAAAGTTACAAATGAGAGAATTAAGCTAGCTATTTATAGGAGCACAAGTCCGTTGGTGAAAAACTGAGTTCGGGCGAACTTGACCTAGTCAAGTTCAGCCGAACTTGACATCAAAACACCTTACCAGCGAACTTGGCATATAATCACTTAAATACTTGATTTTACTAGCCTATTCACATCTAATCTATACAGACTCGACATAAGACTAACGTCGGATACTTAAAATCTTACTCGATCAGATTCGCCAGAACAACCTGAGTTACGGTTTGAGATCACAGTCTAGTTTGTAGGGCCACCTGATAGTCTATTCTTGGTCTGAAACTAGTCGGAGACGCACCACAACCCTTTGATTTGCTCCACTATCTTCAGACATGCTCTTCATAAACCATCACGACCCCTTCACTGTTGTGATAACCACCCAATACCTCCCTGAGCCGCCACTAACCGACCAACCACCAAACAATGCTGAAACCGCTCCAATCCAGCCCCCAGACTCCCCAAACGCAGCCGCCACTGCTAAAACCCGTAACCTAGCACCGCCGCCGGCACCGAGTGGCTCACCGCAGTGACCAAGCGGCCGACCGGACACTACTACTCCGTCTTGTCTCTCTCTTGCCTCTCGATCTCCGAGCGCTCTCTCTAAAAGTGCAGGAAGTGTGTGTTTTGGGAGAGAATTTAGATGGAGGCTAGGTTTTAAAACAAACGAAGGGGAAAAGGGGATGAGATGGTTTTATACCTAGGGTTTGGGTTGGCAAGTGGGTGTATACCCATGCATAGGAACCCGTTTCACGTCACATGTCTCGCGTTAAAATAAATCTTCTCGAATAAACATGTCGTTTAAATTATATTTACTAACTTAATCGAATCATATATGTATAATCTATATCCTTTTAGGGATTGGGTAAAATGAGAACCACCTTGAGTTGTAAGAACAACCAATATTAACCATTGATCAAATGTGTTTTGATGATGAGATTAAAAGATAATAAAGTAGAGTAATGATTGTTATTTAATTAAGGAGATTTTTGTTTTTAGTGAGATAAGGGCTAATTGGTCTTTTTACTATGACCATTAATGATCAATCTCATTAATGATTGTGCTTTAATTAATAAAATTGTTCTTTAATTAAAAAAATTTTAAAAAATTGAGGTAATGTTGACATTGTAAATAAATCACCATAAAATGAAAAAAAAATTAACTAGAATAAATAAAGCGAAGTCGTCGTTAGTAAATAATAGTTTGCACCCGTCTGAGATCTGCACGGACACCACACAAAACATGTAAAAATCACAAATTATCATTCTACAAACAAATTAAATATCATTTACTCCAAAATATAGCGTTTACATTCCACAAAAGTGAAGTTTAGAGGAACTCGAGAACATGTATATGGGTCTACTTCATCATTCAAAATCTAAACTTTTTGTACCAAAACACGTTATAACATGGTTATACATAAGGATGCGCATGTGCATTTTTAATATTGTTGATGTAAAAAGTAGTATTACGTATGGTAGTGTAAATGAAAGTGCAATTTTCCACTACTAATAATGTATTACAAATCTGTCAAAGAAATGATTCATATGCACATGTGCATCTATAATTGTTACTTGAAAAAAACCTTTTTTTAGGAACAAAATATAGTGATTTAAAAAATATATTAAAAAATTGTGTGTTTTTTAGATTTTTTAGGTATTTTTTTGTATTCACATTGGTTCTCGCGGTTCTCGTAATAAAGGCGGTTCTCACATGAACCTTACCCTCTATATATATATATATATATATATATATATATATATATATATATATATATATATATATATATATATATATCTTACTATTATAATAAATAAAACCTTTGGCGGGACAGATGTCACATTCTCAGGCCATTCTTTTGGTGGTTTCCCGCTTAGGATCCACCTTTTTTGCCCATTAATAAATAAACCGACCCGTTTTACCAAATTGACTTACATCATTTTCCCTTTTTGTGGATGTCTTCAAAAACCCTAAACCCACTCCAAAACTATCGATGCTGCTAATCTTCGATCGTCTACCATGATGATTTCCAGATGTATGCTCACCTAACCTACACGATCTTGGTAAGTTTTTGTTCAAATTAGGGTTTTTTTTTAGTTAGATTTGTTAGAACATTAGTGTTAGGACCGCTCCTCCACTGTCAAGGAACCTAATTTCTATCTAATGTCCAATATAAGTGGAAATTATATGACATGTTAATCAAATACCCAAGTTTACTGTTTAAATCTCGGTTTATTAATGTCCAAAAGTATTACAATGTGATTTCCAAACCGACAGAGCTTCGCCGTCAAAGTCGCAAAGTTCTTACAATGAATGACCCATGACAAACTATATATAGACACACAAGTTCGCTCGAACTATGGTTGGATAGATCAAATTCTGGCGAACTTGATCTTCCTTCACACAAGTTCGGCCGAACTTGTGTTTACATCATAAATATACTTCAAGTTCTAACATATTCAAGCCCTAACCATACAGACTCGATCCAAGACCTAGACAATAGACATTATGCATCAACAAACTCCCCCTTGGATATTGTCGTAGTCTTGATCAGTCTTCAATCTTCAACATCTTCCGAAAAAGTTCTTGCATGGCATCTTTCGACGTTCTTGCTTAGGAATAGGCGTTTGGTCAGTAGGAGGCGCCCACTTCATAAACTGGAATCTTATGAGCCTTGCCTCTCTACCCCTTTCATGTTTCTTTTCAAGTGACTTTTTCTCTTTCAAGAACTCTTCTCTTTCTAGCTCTCTCCATCTCGATTCCCACATGTGACCTGAATTAATACCATATGCATAACAAACATTAATCACACCTTGGTATTGCTTTGTTGGACTTCTTCATGTTTGTCGAAGCATATCTTGTTGAAGAACAAGTATTTCACATCTTCCTTTGAACAATTAACTAACCACATCGGGTCTAGTATTCATATGGTTCTCTATAGCCCCCAAATCCTTCTTCATTCAATAGGTTCTGGATCCTTTTCCTTTGTAATATCCCATGTCTCAACAGCACGCAACACAATCACTGCTTCGCTATTTTCTGGATCCGTTTACCACCACAAGAAGTATGGATGAAAATCCTGTTCGATGGGCTTTAGTGGCATATTCTTCATAGCTCTCGGACGTTTCATCACAAGCGTAACATCCTTTTCTCCCGTCTTTTTGTTAATCTTTACTCTACGTTTAGGAATGAACGGTTTCCACAACTCAAAACCCCTTGACGCTTCCAACTTAATCACCCTCCAGAGTATTTTTTCATTGAATTTCATCTGCAGACTTATGTTTCTCATTTGCACCAACTCTTCAACATCCCAAAACGGCAATGTCTTTATATCTGTCAGATGTCTGAAATACTGAACCCCAAACTCTCTTTTGATAGCATGTACATCAAGTTCTCTAATCCATCCCCAACTCAGAGTGTCTCCCAGTGATTTGTCTTTATCTCTTGTGAAGAACGCTAGTGGTCATTTGAACTTTCTTTCCTTCAGCATTTCTCTGAACCACGACCTCTTAGCCTCAGCTATCTGCTCTTTTGTATAACGTTTACCTTCCTTCACCACTTCATCTATCTTCTGTTCCAACAAACCCACATGAATCTGGCTCATAAGCTCTTCAATCATTGGAAATTTGTCAGTATTCAGATTAGAATACTTTTCAGTTTCATCATCATCAGAATCTTCAAATATCACATGATCGTAATCATCAGCTTCAACTACAAGCTTATACACATACTCTTTTGGTTCAAATGTCTAATATTCACTAACTCTTCTTCGAAATCAAATTCGAACAATCAGCATCAACTTCAAACATTCTGGCCAATTCTTCTTTGGTGTAGTCATGAACAAATTCCCCTCTTCGATACTAGGTTCCAACATAATCATCAGAGGCTTTTCATGTACAGCAGCAACATGGATAGCAACAATAGCTTCAGAAACATCAACATCTTGTGGCCCTGTCTGCTTTGTATTCTCTCCCTTACTTTGTTCATCTTCCATGTTTGCATCATCGTTGATCAATGATTCAAAATCAAATTTAGAATGAACTTTCACAGAATCAATCTTTAAACCAACGCCCCCTTGATCATCATTATCATCACCATCATGATCTGAATCATCTTTAGTATCATCACCTGCAGGGTCGTCGTCATTATCATTATCTTCCTCGTTATCATCTTTCTGTTCTGATTCGTTCTCTTCAACAGATACAACTTTCAGAACATCTTCAGTAACAACCTTTGATTAAGGAGTTTTTTTCTGATTCATCTGTCATTTCTATCACCGGCTCCTCTGAAGTTTTAGGGACACCATCAATCACCCCTTTGCCTTTGCCCTGTTCTAACAACTCTTCATCAGCTTTCTCTTTTGCTTCTTGAATATCAAGTCGATCATATTTTGCTTTGAAATCTATGCCAAAGTTGTTAGTTAGCACTTTCTGCAATCTGGCAAATCTTCTATCATTCAAATCCCTTTCTGTTCGAAGCTCAGCAATTTCTTTCTCTAACTTTGCATTCGCAGCACTCAAACTTTCAACCATCGCTTTCATGTAGCCTCGATCATCTTCAAGAAATTTCACTTTGTCTAGCAGAATCTCTTTTTCAACATCACTCTGCTTCACTTTCTTTTCCAAACCTGCTTTCTCGACTTCATTATGTTTCACTTTATCTTCCAGCTCTTTAATCCTTTTCTCTAACACATCGATCGGTGCATCTTCAAACCATTTGGAAAGATCATCGGTAGTGACAGAATGTGTAATGTTATCTGGACTTTCACCAAAAGCATCTTTAAATTCTCTTGCTCTGGCACTTTGAGGAGTAGACTACTTTGACTTTGGTGGAGTAACTATTGGAGTACCCTTAGCTGCAGACTTTGGCGTAGAAATAGGTGTACTCTGAACAAGAACTTCTGTAACAGTTGGTGGCTCTTCAATTGTGGTTGTGGGTGGAATAACAGCTTCAATGATAGGAATTTCTTGCAGATTAGAAACATGAGGTTCTTGTTAACTCCTTTCTTCGTTTGACTTAAATATCTGCGGCTTTGAGTTTTCTTCATTCCACGTGTGCTAGGAGAACCTGTGGTTTTCTTTGTGTCTCCAGCTTTAGACTTTGAACGCTTTGATTTCTTCTTTGGACGTTCTTCATCAGAAGCTTCCTCAGCAGATGGTTCATAAAGATCTTCGCCATGTTTTTAAATCTTATCTCTTATTTCTGTTTCTCTGCTTCTTTCAATCCAACATCCGCAGAATCTTCAGACGATTCTTCATCCTTATCAGAAGTTGCAGAAATAACATCGTCATCTTTATCTTGGCTTTCAACATTTACCACAGCACCAGAACCCTCAACATTCTGAATATTCTCATCAATCTCAGGCTCGTCGATCAACATAGTCTCAACTTTCTTCGACACCCTTTTTCGCTTTTGTTTCTCAACAACAACCACACTTTTGTTGTACCAATCACCTCTCTTTTCTTTGAAGTTCTTTTGCAGCTCAGCCTCTTCGTTTTCATCACCGCTGCCATTTTTCCTCCATTTGGTCTCTGGTGGCGCGATATAGTCTGCCTTAATGATTTCACCAAATACATGCTTTAAAATAGGTGCTGAATCTTGATTCTGAAAAATCTTTAACTTCTTCAACGTAGTTTCATCCATGTGGCTCAAATATAAAATATCGTTCGGATCCTTCACAATATTCTGAAACTTTTCATCTATCAGCATCTGTATGAACCTTGGATACATCACAAACCAATCTTTTCCCATGTTCTTCGACATAAACTTGAAGATCACTCTTGAGAAGTTGAATTTCTTATTTAGAACCAAAGCAGTAACCATACATTCCATATAATCTTGAATGTCGTCGAGCCCTGCTTTTCTGTGACTAAAAGCGTGAATGATAGCATGAATCAGCAACTTATACGGTAGAGGAACACCGCCTTACTTTAACGTTGGCTCGTTTGCGTGACCTTTGTATCCCATTCTATAGAAACAACCCTTTACCATTCTTTCCTCGAAGCTAATAGGATCACTTTCATCATCGTTGAACGCTAAAACCCTTCGTATATCAGCTTCGGTTACCAAAAATTATTTATCTTCATTCCCGATATGAACTGCAGACTTTATGACTTTGTTAGCTTCATCGTAGGATGTTGAGTTCTAGAAGAAATAGACGTGCGATCTATATACAACGTGCTTATCCGTGATCTCCTTTGTGATAGGGATTCTGCCCAAAACTCTAAGATTTCTGAGAATGCTGACAGGGTCGGATAAATCTTCTCGTCCAGCGATATACAACTGTTATGAAACTTGTTAAACGAAAGCTGAATGTTCTGCGGACAAAACAAACACACAACTTAGAAAATTTTGACAATTCATCATTTAACATCAAGTTCGGGCAAACTTGATGCCAAAACATATTATTTCAAACAACTTCGGTCGAACATGTGACTTAAACAAGTTTGAACATTTTTTAAAAGTTCGGGTGAACTTGTATTATTAACAGGTTTTTGTTCTTTGTTAAAACAAGTTCAGGCGAACTTTTAAAACTTTCAATATTCACACACTATGATGACAACTTCGCACGAAGTTGTCTCAAAACAACTTCAACAAGTTCGGGCGAACTTGTCATCACCTCCAACAAACCTGCAACAAAATCACATGTCTAATGGTCACATTTTCGGTTTTATTAGAATGATTACATGTTTAACAAAACATTTCACTGATCAATATATTCAATTTGATCCTAGATCTACTGTATTTTATCAGTTCGGTTCAAGATCAGTTCAATCAGTCGATTTTATGGATGATTTGTGTAAATTTTACCTCGACCATGATTACAAGTGTACCAATCACTTATAATCAAGTTCAAAACAGACAGCACAACGGTATATTTTCAGCAATTTCACAAATCTCACAATTTCTCTCAAGTTCGCTCAAAAACAGAAAATCACAGATGAAATGGAATTTGAGCAACTTCTTATTATATACCCAGTCAAGTTCGGGCGAACTTGACTCTCAAACATTCATTTTATTTATCCAACTTCGTCCGAAGTTCCCATGAAGAAAAACACATCAAAAACTTATAACTTCGGCCGAACTTGGTTAAAAACATTTTTTCAACTTTTTTCAAAATTTTCAATTTTAACCCTGAATTTTCTCATGTTTACCAGTTATGAAAATCCACTCAGTTGACCAAGTCCAACTTAATGACCCTGGTTAACCGATTTGTCTGCCGAGTCCAAGTTAATGATCCTGGTTAACCGATTTGTCTGTCGAGTCCAAGTTAATGACCCCGGTTTGACACGTTACGAACAAACTGATGTTTTCTTCAAATTTAAAGTTTCAAATTAATGAACTTTTCATCGTTTTTCATGCATTTTGATTTTACAGATTAGCTCCCAACCCGTTGTCATCAAGATTACAACAACTTAGCACTATTCCGAACTCCGAAGATCCGCTTTCCATCATTGGCTGTTGAAAACAATGTAGAAACAAAATCTTTTTTATTTTTCGAAAGTTTATGCTAAAACACACTGAAAATCGTTTTAGGTTCAAATCTGAAATCAAATAAGCTATGTACAAACATATTTACAGACATATTTTTGTGAATTCGTGTCTAAGGATCATATCAGTTGATTGAGACGTATCACCAGTACCGTTGTCCTTATGATGACTTTAAGTTCTAAACTTGTTTACCTAGATTATCAATATGTTTGTCCACTTAAACTTTGACACATTTCTCAATTGTTCCACGATATCTTAGTTAGAATTATGAAACTTGACTTAACTATGGTTCCCATCTCAGAATATACTCCCGCATCAAGATTCCCTAGATTTCATCTTACAGGTGAGTATAGCGTAATTGATATTTGTATCTGGGTTATGCGAAGCCTTGAGATCTCAGGTTAATACCACCATATCGACAAAGAGATGAGGGCTCGACTTTAAGGTGTGTTCCAATTAAGGAATCTTTTAAGCATTGCAATTGATTAGATCTTTCGATTCTTTCAATTTTGCTTGCAGTTTAGGGTTTTTAGCAAAAGCATTATAGAAGTTCTAGGCTATTGCTTCCGCAAAATCAGAAGAACTTGTATAATACCCCAGATATCAATCATCTATAAAGATCTCGTATCTCAGAATCAGGAAATCTCTCAAACGAAATTTCGGAGTACTAAGTCCATATATCCAAGAGATGTTAATCTGCAAGTTTAAGCAGTTGTAAAATTTAGTTTATATCCCGGAAACAATTTACTGAACGTGTAAAGCCTATCGACACATCCACAGTAAGACTTGTTTATACTTTTTAACTTTACAAATCCTTAGCATAATGTGATAGTCCACTGATGTACTATCATTTCCTTTTTGACACAAAATTCTTTTTGTCTATTTCATGTTTTTGTACTTTTCGGTTTTTTCATATGTTTTTGTATTTTCTCGTTTCACTTCTCTCCCTAAAATCAAAAACATATTTTTGTATTTTAGTTTTTAATAAATTCTAATCCTAAAAGGTAACAAACCAATGAGGATCATGAGAACTCGTCGTCGGATCCATATTCAACCTCTGCATCCACACCTGTCAACAGATTTTTCATACCGTTAAGCCTCATTAAGTATTTAAACCGTGAAAGAGTAAAAGGTTTGGTATAAAAATCAGCTTTTTGTTCATCGGTGTGGATTCTCTCAATTCGTACCAATCTTTTTTCATAGCAATCACGAATAAAGTGGTATCGAATCTCGATATGTTTTGTTCGAGAGTGATGAACTGGATTTTTTGTTATGTCGATTGCTGCCTTATTGTCTACATATAATGGAGTGTCAAGAAATTGCAATCCATAGTCTCTCATCTGTTGTTGTATCCACAAGATTTGTGAACAACGACTGGAAGCCGAGATGTACTCAGCCTCGCAAGTAGAGAGAGTGATCGTGGTTTGTTTCTTGCACTGCCAAGTTACTAAACGAGTTCTGAACAACTGGCAACCAGCCGTCATAGACTTTGAATTCAATTTGTCAACACCGAAATCAGAGTCAGCATATCCCGTCAGATCAAAGTTTTCATTCTTTGGATACCACAAGCCGGTGCTTGGACATCCCTTCAAGTATCTAAAAATGCGTTTCATGATCTGCATGTGAGATATTATGGGACTTGACTGATAACGTGCACAAAGGCAGGTAGGATACATGAAATCCGGGCGAGATGTCGTCAGATACATCAACGATCCTATCATCAACCTGTAAAGAGTATCATCAACTTTGGTTCCGGTTTCATCAATGCAAATTCCGTGATTGAATGCTAATGGAGTTGATAACGGCTTCGAGCTATCCATCTCAAACTTCTTCAAGATATCATGAACATATTTGGTTTGGTGGATGAAAATTCCGTCTGGCAACTGATCAACTTGTAATCCGAGGAAGAATTTCATTTCGCCCATAGAAGACATCTCGAATTTCTTCTTCATGATTTTTTCAAACTCTTTGCAAAGATCGTCATTTGTCGAACCAAATATGATTTCATCCACATATATTTGTACTATAATAAGATGATTTCCAACTTCTCTGGTAAAGAATGTACTATCCACTGTTCCTCTAATAAAGTCATTGCCGACGAGATGTTGAGATAACGTCTTGTACCAGGCTCTCGGGGCCTGATGCAAACTGTATAATGCTTTATCCAGGAGATAATCTTTCCTTTTTTTAGCGGATCGACAAAACCCGGTGGTTGGCCAACGTACACTTGCTCACGTAGCTTACCATATAGAAAACGGATTTCACATCTAACTGGTACACTTTAAATCCTTTCCAAGCAGCGAATGCAAGGAAAATGCGAATGGACTCCAATCTTGCAACTGGTGCATATACTTCTGTATAATCAATTCCTTCATGTTGATGGAATCTTTTGACAATGAGCCGAGCTTTGTTTTGCACTATCACTCCATGATCATCGCGCTTGCACTTGAAGACCCATTTGGTATCTATCGCCTTTTGATTCTCCGGTAGGTCAACAAGCTTCCATACCCCTAGCTTTTCAAACTGTAGCAATTCTTCTTGCATCGCTTGCACCCAATTTTCATCCCCCAAAGCTTCAGTAACAATCTTCGGCTCAACCTGAAGCATGAATAATAGCAATACTCTTGAATCGGAGCTACTCGAGTATAGAAACAACTCAAAGCTTTGTTAATTTGGCTCCTTGTTCTTACGCCAGTTTGCAGTTCACCAATAATAGAATTCGATGAGTGGTATGAATAGGTCCTTGGAATCACCTCACTTGGAACATCAACAGTACTCTCCTTATTAGTAATATTCTAATCAACCGCCACTTCAACTGTAGGAGCACTAGAAGACGTTTCATTTCGAGTACTTGGGCCAGCAGATTGATTCAATATACTTGTGATCTGCTCATCATCAAAAGAAGATTCTCCACATCAAACATCGGAGCCTCGTCAGAGTCAGAACTATGTGCTTGAGAAAGATTGGGTTCCTTTGTAGTATTCACTGGTTCTGTAGCAGGTGTCACTTGTTCTGCTTGAGTTTCTTGAACACCACTAGTACTTGGACCTGCACCAGAAGAAGATGATGATCCAACAGTTGGTTGATTAACCACTATTGGTCTGATAATCTGCTCTTGATTAGCCGACTGATGTAGATAATATAACACCGCAATGTCTTCTTCAAAAGGCTCTTCTGGCAAGTCAAATGATTTCCGCAATTCACTATAATTGAACAACCAAGCATCGCCTGCTCTTTGAATAGGAGTTGTATATCGAAAACAATCGATGTGCTATGCTTCTAACACTCTTCTCAAACTTGGAAGATATACTCTCTTGAGTGGAGTTGCGTAGCCGACAAAGAAACCATCTATCGATTTGGCACCAAACTTTCCGTCTGAATCAATAACAGTACAAGGTGTGCCAAATGGTTCTAAGTACTTCAGATTAGGTTTCCTTCGGTTTAGCATTTCGAAGCAAGTCTTTTTGGTAGGTTTGACCATCAAGACCCTGTTCAATATATAGCATGCTGTTGCGACTGCTTCACTCCAGAAGCTAACAGGAAGTTTTGAATCAGCAAGCATAGTTCTTGTTGTTTCTATTAACGTTTGTTCTTCCTCTCAGCTACTCCATTTTGTTGCGGAGTGTACTGAGCACTGAATTCGTGTAAGATGCCTTTCTCATTACAAAACTCTTTCATTCGGGCGTTTCTGAATTATGTACCGTTATAGCTTCGGATTCGCCTATTAGGGAGATGGTACATATTTTCAATCTTCCTGAACAGAATCATGAGATTATCAAACGTTTCGTCTTTGCTCTCTTGGAAGATGACCCATGAAAATCTTGAATAATCATCAGTGACGACAAGACAATAAAGATCTCCAGATATACTACGAACATTCACTGGACCGAAGAGATCCATATGCAGTCTTTCGAGCGGCAGCTTGATGGAGTTAAAAATATTTCTAGGATGAGACTTTTTAACCTGCTTTCCTTTCTTGCATTCCAGACAACTATCAGTCATGTGAAAGCTTCTAAGATTCACTCCTTCAACCAAATCATTGTGAACCAAGTGATTCATCTTTCTGAGGTGTATATGACCCATCTTTCTGTGCCAAAGAATAGACTCCTTCTCCGTGGCCTTCATTATGAAACATTGTGCCAACTTTGAAGTAGTTGTAGCAACACTCATATCTAGTACATAAAGATTATTCTCGCGAGGAGCATGCATGAGAATCCACTCTTCTGGAATCTTAAAACCCGGTTTAATGATCATGCACTCCTTGTCATTGAAATGGGTGTTTATATACATGCTAATTGCTTCTTGTTTTTCAATTAGCGTTGCTTTTAACATTCTTATATTGGCACCTTGTTCTAAATCAGCTTTTTCAACATTGCAATAAGTGCCTTTCATCTTATCATAAGCTTCTTTCATCGTGCGATAATCGTATCTAAAATTTTCATTATACACGGTCAATTTACTTATGATTTGAGATTTCTCAACACATTGCTCACAAGGATTTGTGCACTTTGTGCATGGTTTTTCAACCTCCACAACTTTCACAACTTCCTTCTCAATCACTTTTACCTCTGAACCCACCTGTTTCAGATTAGCCATCATTGCTTTATCAGCAATCATTGTGAGGTTCTCTACATTCATCTCCTTTGTTACGTCAATGACCTCCTCGACCTCTAGTTTCTTATCTTCAGCCATTTTCTCTCGCGATGTATTCCCGAAACAACCTGCAAAACTAGAACAAAAGTTAGGAGAGATAATGTTCTTCATCTTTTTCTGGTGATAAATCATTTCCTCATCCTCTGTTCTTTGCAGATATTCTTCCAAAATCGCATTCTCCAGAGCTGCATCATCAACCATCGATTCTGATTCATCTTTAGTATCATCACCTGCAGGGTCGTCGTCATTATCAATATCTTCCTCGTTATCATCTTTCTGTTCTGATCCTTTTTCTTCAACAGATACAACTTTCAGAACATCTTCAGTAACAACCTTTGATTAAGGAGCTTTTTTCTGATTCATCTGTCATTTCTATCACCGGCTCCTATGAAGTTTTAGGGACACCATAAATCACCCCTTTGCCTTTGCCCTGTTCTAACAACTCTTCATCAGCTTTCTATTTTGCTTCTTGAATATCAAGTCGATCATATTCTGCTTTGAAATCTATGCCAAAGTTGTTAGTTAGCACTTTCTGCAATCTGGCAAATCTTCTATCATTCAGATCCATTTTTGTTCGAAGCTCAGCAATATCTTTCTCTAACTTTGCATTCGCAGCACACAAACTTTCAACCATCGCTTTCATGTAGCCTCGATCATCTTCAAGAAATTTCACTTTGTCTTGCAGAATCTCTTTTTCAACATCACTCTGCTTCACTTTCTTTTCCAGATCTGCTTTCTCGACTTCATTATGTTTCACTTTATCTTCCAGCTCTTTAATCCTTTTCTCTAACACATCGATCGGTGTATCTTCAAACCATTTGGAAAGATCATCGGCAGTGACAGAATGTGTAATGTTATCTGGAATTTCACCGAAAGCATCTTTAAATTCTCTTGCTCTGGTACTTTGAGGAGTAGACTGCTTTGACTTTGGTGGAGTAACTTTTGGAGTACCCTTAGCTGCAGACTTTGGCGTTGTCACCGAAGCAAGTCTTTTTGGTAGGTTTGACCGTCAAGACCTTGTTCAATATATAGCATGCCGCTGTGATTGCTTCATTCCAGAAGCTAACAGGAAGTTTTGAATCATCATGCATAGTTCTTACTATTTCTATTAACGTTCTTTTCTTCCTCTCAGCTACTCTATTTTGTTGCGGAGTGTACTGAGCACTGAATTCGTGTAAGATGCCTTTCTCATTACAAAACTCTTTCATTCGGGTGTTTTTGAATTCTGTAACGTTATCGCTTCGAATTTGTCTAATAGGGAGATGGTACAGATTTTCAATCTTCCTGAATAGAATCATGAGATTATCAAACGTTTCGTCTTTGCTCTCTTGGAAGATGACCCATGAAAATCTTGAATAATCATCCGTGACGACAAGACAATAATGATCTCCATATATACTATGAACATTCACTGGACCGAAGAGATCCATATGCAGTCTTTGGAGCGGCAGCTTGATGGAGTTAAGAATCTTTCTAGGATGAGACTTTTTAACCTGGTTTCCTTTCTTGCATTCCAGACAACTATCAGTCATGTGAAAGCTTCTAAGATTCACTCCTTCAACCAAATCATTGTGAACCAACTGATTCATCTTTCTGAGGTGTATATGACCCATCTTTCTGTGCCAAGGAATAGACTCCTTCTCCATGGCCTTCGTAATGAAACATTGAGCGAACTTTGAAGTAGTTGTAGCAACACTCATATCTAGTACATAAAGATCATTCTCGCGAGGAGTACGCATGAGAATCCACTCTTCTAGAATCTTAAAACTCGGTTTAATGATCATGCACTCCTTGTCGTTGAAATGGGTGGTAAACTACTTATCAAAGATCTGAGAAATACTGAGAATATTGTTCTCCAGATACTCGGTTTAATGATCATGCACTCCTTGTCGTTGAAAGACACGGTTTTCCGGCGAAAGTCTGGTGAGTTCAAAAAGCGATTCCGACGATCAGAAATTAGAGTAAAAGTGAAATTAGAAGTTCTGTGAATGCTAGTGAGTCGCGAGATGGTGATTTTGATGGAGTAATTCAGAAAGTGAAGGTTTTCGGTTATTAAAACCGATCATAACATGAATTCAAGTCCATTCAAGACTGAATTGATTAAAAATGTCGGTTTATCGGTTATAATCAGAAATCCGCGAGCACTCAACAGTCCTGGTCGTTTGGAAGCCGGTAACAGTTTCAGTTGGCGTAAACAGGTTGATTCAAGATTGAAGTTATGTTTTAATTGTTTCCTAGAACTCACAAAAACATCAAGTGGCGGAGTGGTTATATGTGCGCGAGTTAAACCTTGAGGCTCACCCGGCTGACCCGGGTTCGAATCCCGGCAGCCAGTTTTCTTTTTTATTTATTTTATTTTCACTTTTTATTAATTATAGTTTTTAAATTCTAATTTGTTTATTAATTATGCATCGTTTAAAATTAAAATAAACAAAAATACGCAACGAAAAATTTATAACTTGATATTCGATTACAAACGAAGGGTTTGGAAACCCGTTTTTTGACGAATGTTACAGTATCCCCTACTTTTAGAAATTTCATCCCGAAATTTAAGTAGTAGTGGTAATAGGAAAAAGATGCGGGTATTTTTCGCGCATTGAGTCTTCACGTTCCCAAGTAAACTCAGGTCCCCGTTTCGACTCCAGCGTACCCTAACAATTGGAATACGACTCCGTCTTAAACGTTTTTCTCCGAAGTCCATGATCTCTACTGGTCTTTCAATGAAATGCATAGATTCATCAATCTGAATATCTTCCAGGGGAATATGGAGGTTTTCATCGGCGAGGCACTTCTTCAAGTTTGATACGTGGAATGTGGGGTGAATTCTGTTGAGTTCTTCTGGTAGATCAAGCTTGTATGCTACAGGTCCTACTCTTTCGGGTATCTTGAAAGGTCCTACGTAGCGTGGTGCTAGCTTGCCTTTCTAGCCAAAACGAACTACTCCCTTCCACGGTGATACTTTTAAAAGTACATGGCCAAAACATACTGGAGATCGGCACTTACGACCATATAAAGCTTCGAAAGGTGCCATGCCGATACTTGAATGATAGCTGTTGTTGTACGAAAATTCAACTAATGGTAGATGAGCGTCCCAATTTCCCTTGAAGTCTATGACACATGCTTGAAGCATATCTTCAAGAGTTTGAATGGTGTGTTCAGATTGTCCATCAGTTTGAGGATGATAAGCGATACTGAGGTCTAATCGTGTACCCAAAGCGGCTTGTACGGCTTGCCATGTTCGTGAAGTGAAACGACCATCACGATCTGAAATAATGCTTAACGGTACACCATGACGGCTTACGATTTCGCTGATGTAGATACGAGCTAACTTCTCGTTCTTGAAATCTTCGCGGATCGGAATGAAGTGAGCTGATTTTGTAAGACGATCAATGATTACCCATATAGTGTCATACCCACCAGAAGTGCGAGGTAACCCGGTAATGAAGTCCATGGTTATGTTTTCCCACTTCCATACAGGTATTTCAGGTTGGACCAGAAGTCCTGAGGGTCTTTGATGTTCAGCTTTTACCTTGGAACATGTAAGGCATTTGGAAACAAAAACAGCAATATCATTTTTCATTCCAGGCCACCAGTAGGTGTATCGAAGGTCTTGATACATCTTGTCAGCTCCTGGGTGTATAGAGTATCGTGTTTTGTGTGCCTCATTCATAAGGAATTCACGAAGGTTATTGTGGTCAGGAATCCATATGCGATCTAGATAGTACAGAATACCGTCGGATTTAGTTTCAATTTTAAGTTCAGCTCCACAGGACAGCTCCTTTCGTACGTCGTCTTCCATTACTGAAACATGTTGGGCTTCTCGAATTTGATCTTTGATGTCGGTTATGATTTGCGAACATAGAAGACGAATGGAGTTCGCATAACCCTTTCGACTGAGTGCATCGGCCACCACATTTGCCTTGCCAGGGTGATACCGAATTTCACAGTCGTAGTCATTAAGAAGTTCGACCCATCTTCGGTGCCTCATGTTTAACTCCTTTTGATTGAAGATATGTTGAAGACTCTTGTGGTCAGTGTATAATTCACACTTAGTACCGTAGAGATAATGTCTCCATATCTTAAGAGCGAACACAACGGCTCCAAGTTCTAGGTCGTGGGTGGTGTAGTTCTTCTCATGAGTTTTGAGTTGCCTAGAAGCATAAGCTATCACCTTTCCTGTTTGCATTAGAACACAGCCTAGTCCTTGCCCTGACGCGTCGCAATAAACCACGAAGTCATCACAACCTTCAGGAAGAGTGAGGATAGGTGCATCACAGAGTTTTTGTTTAAGGGTTTGGAAGGCTTCTTCTTGGTTGGGTCCCCATATGAAGGGTTTTCCTTTATGAGTTAAAGCCGTGAGTGGTACAACAATACGAGAGAAATTTGCAATGAAACGGCGATAATAACCAGCCAAACCAAGAAATGATCTTACTTCGGTAGGTGTACGTGGCGCTTGCCATTCTTGTACTGCTTTGATCTTTGAGGGGTCGACATGTATTCCCTTGTCATTGACGACATGTCCAAGGAATTGTACCTCTTTTAACCAGAATTCGCATTTGGAGAATTTGGCGTAGAGCTTTTCATTCTCTAAGAGTGTAAGGATGAGTCGAAGGTGTCGTTCATGATCAGACTTAGACTTTGAGTAGATGAGGATGTCGTCGATGAAGACTATAACAAAACGATCGAGATAGGGTTTGCAGACTCTGTTCATTAGATCCATGAAGACAGCTGGAGCGTTGGTTAAACCAAATGGCATGACCATGAATTCATAATGACCATAACGAGTTCGGAAGGCGGTCTTTGGGACGTCTTCTTAATGTACTCTGAGTTGATGATAACCAGAACGAAGGTCGATTTTTGAAAAACAGCTGGCGCCTTGAAGTTGGTCAAGAAGATAATCAATGCGAGGTAATGGGTAGCGGTTCTTGACCGTTAACTTGTTGAGTTCTCTGTAGTCGATGCACATGCGAAACATTCCATCTTTCTTCTTCACAAAAAGGACAGGTGCACCCCAAGGCGAGGAGATAGGACGTATGAATCCTTTGTCAGTCAACTCTTGCAATTGACTGGCTAGCTCTTGCATTTCGGAGGGGGCTAACCTATAAGGAGATTTTGCAACTGGTGTAGCTCCAGGTATAAGATCAATGCGGAATTCGACTTCTCTCACGGGAGGAAGTCCTGAAATGTCGTCAGGAAAAACTTGCGGAAAATCTTTTACTACTGGGATGTCTTCAAGTTTCTTCTCCTTGGTTCCCTTTTTGACAACATGAGTTAAAAATGCGACATAATTCTTGCGGAGATATTTTCGGGCTTGAAGACAGGACATTAATTTGAGCCCTTTCGATGAGGTTTCTCCAAAGATTCGTAGAGTCTGACCGTTTGTAAGAGGAATGCGTATAAACTTTTCGCGGCATACAACTTCATCATGATGTTGGCTTAGCCAGTCCATACCAATTATAATGTCAAAGCCTCCCAACTTCGTAGGAATGAGGTCAACTGGAAAATCGTGATCGTTTAAGGTGAGAGTACAATTGCGTATAATAGAGTTTAATGAGACCGGTTTTCCGTCCGCAACTTCTACTGTTATGGATTCCATGAGTTTATCACGAGTTTGGTTGAGGATGGGTTCAAACTCTAAAGACACAAAACTTTTATCCGCGCTAGTATCAAATAACATTGTTGCATAATTACCATTGATGAGAAACGTACCGTTAACCACATTGTTGTCGGCCCTAGCTTGATTGGCGTTGATGTTGAAAGCTCTTCCTCTAGCAGGTGGAGGAGCTTGGTTAGCTTGATTCACCGGATTTGCTTGAGCTTGAGCATGTATAATGTTCACCAAGCGTGGACAAGTGTTTCTAAAGTGGCTTGGGTCTCCACAATTGTAGCAAGCCCGCATAGGTTGCACCATGGGATAGTTGGGTTAGTAGTAGGATTGGGCTAAATGTTGGGTAGGTGGTAGTAGTAGAGGTTGTTGGGCTTGACCCACTATCTGATGGTGGGTTTGGGTTGAGGGCTGGTGACGGTTCATCCGCTGAGGTATGCGACAGGTTTGAACGGTGTGACCTGCGCGACCACAGCCGGTGCAATGTTGGCAGGGATGATCAGGAAAGTGATGGTATTGGCAACGGTTGCATTTTGGGTAAGGGCCGGAGTATGGCCTTTTATATGGTGCAGGTGAGGGGGCAACTTGGGTAATGGGTGCAGCAGGGATAGGGAAATTTGTTTATGTGACAGCAAAGTTTCTGGTGTTACGTTTCCTCTTGTTAGCAAACTTAGAGGAGGAGGTGGAATGGTTTGAAGTTTGGCCCTCAACGGGGGCTTTCTTTTTCTCATCTTTAAATTTACCGTTGCGAATACGATTCTCGATAAGCTCAGTAGCTAGTTCCATAGCAGCTTCAAGTGTTGCTGGCGAAGTGCTGAGAACTGAGTCTTAAATTTTCTAGGGAAGACCTCGAATATAGTGTTCGACTAAGCGGTAAACTGGGGTGAACAAGTTAGGGACCATTTGGTTCAACTCTAAAAACCTCTTGTTGTAGGAAGTATGATCTCCCTCCTTTTGCTTCAACGAATGAAATTCATCCTCTAACTTTTTTATCTCACTTCTAGGATAGAAGCGTCTCGTCATGATTTCCCTTAACTCCTCCCACGTTAAGGCCATTGCATCTTCGATTCCTCTCTTACCCTTTTCATTATTCCACCAGGTAAGAGCTACCCCAAATAGTCTCCCGGTTGCGTATCGTACCTTGCGATCCTCGGGACAATCGCAGTTGAGGAAGGTGTTTTCCATTTCCTCAAACCAGTGGAGGAGAGCAGTGACACCTTCGGTCCCTTCAAATTTCGGAGGATCGCAAGACTTGAAATGTTTATATGAGCACTTTTTGGTAGGAGGGTTGCTGATGTTCTGGTCTTCTTGCTGGGGAGGATTGATGGGATTTGTGGCGAGAGCTTGTTGTACTTGAACCACAATGTCAGGAAGCACCGCGGCCATTTGTTTTGCGATTTGAGTGGCCAAGCGTTCGTGTGACCTTCCTGATCTTCTACCTCCTCGTTGTTGCCTAGCCGACATCTACAGGAATATACATAAGAAGATTGTGAGTTTATG